>JAODUI010000017.1:178857-189801 GCA_027563995.1 Papilio gigon | reverse complement strand
GACAGTGCGGAAGTATTTATTTCCAGGGTACGGTCGTTGTTGGTGAGGTTGCCATACTTGGTGCCTGATGTGATGCATGTGGATATAATTTTTGGTTTATTAGATCGTAGGGTTAGGAAACGGTTATCTCGAGATGATTGTATTATCGTAGATGATTTGTTAAACAGAGCGAGACTCGCGGAAGATTCTTTAATCGAAATAGATAGCGCTTCGATCTCTCCCGCCAAAATCGCTGTACATACAAATGCGCGCGCGCGAGCCACGCCCGACAGCGACGTCACTGCGAGCGGGAAGACTGCTAGTTTTCCCAAACTCGCCTCTAACCCGAACGAAATTTCGAACGAAAACTCGAAACGCGTTCGCAACCGTTGCTCATTTTGTAAAGTGTTTGGACACAGATCGAATGAGTGTAGAAAAGGTAAGTCAGTGCCTAACTATAATAGAAGTACTCGTCCGGTTCGCTGCTACGGTTATGGCCAGCCAGGTGTAGTTCGTTCAAAGTGCGATGTATGAGCGAATACGAATAAAGCTGCGCCCGAGCGGCCGGCCGAAGTCAATATCGTGAAAGGAGACTTCTTCTTCGCAACGTTGTCTCACCCTTTAATAGCTATAGAAGTAGTCGGCAAACAAGAGGTAGCGATAATAGATACGGGGGCTACGCATAGTATAGCCAGCCCATTATTATATTGATTACTCGTGGACAATGGCGTACGTTTCCACGACGTAGAACGTGTTATCGGCCTCGCCGACGGCTCGCGGCATGTTAAGTCCGTCAAAATCGGCACGATTGCTGTCTGTGTAGGTGGTCGAAACATCGACACGGAATTTGTTTCCGGGCGACAATACTATGATTTCACCGCGAACGCAAACATGGTGGTGGATATAGCTCAGGAGATCTGGCACTTCGCGGACTGTCCAATCGAGAAATTCCCCTTTGAGCCTTCTTACGTTCTAAAGGTAACCGCGAACGATAACAGCGGCGTTATGTTGCGCCCAGATGAAGTTACGACCTTGTCACCGGAGGAGAAGTCTTCTCTTAGTGACCTCCTACGCAAGAGGGCCAGCCACTTCGCGAGAGAATCGGGTAAGTTCCGGGGACACGTGATATTGCCTGGGGGCATACACGTCGACCCCGATAAAACGTCGGCTATTTCGAATATGCCGACGCCTCGTGATGTAAAACAATTAAAATGTTTCCTGCAGACCTCCAGCTGGTTTAGGCGGTTCATCCCAGACTATGCTGAGGTTGCCCGTCCGCTGTCAGAGCTGCTAAAGGTGAGTGTATGGCGATGGGGCCCCGAGCAACAGGCTGCTTTTGATCACATCAAACAGCTGCTCGTGTCGGCGCCGATCCTACGCCAAACCGATCCATCACTGCCATACGTGCTAAGAACTGGCAGTAGCGGCCATGCTCTAGGGGCAGCTCTCCTCCAGGGGGAGGGGTCCGACGAACGCCCCGTAGAATACGCCAGCCGCCTCCTGACAGCGGCCGAGAAGAATTATAGCACGACGGAGAGAGAAGCTCTTGCCGTTGTATGGGCTGTCTCCAAATTCAGGGGATATATAGACGGTGCTGACGTAGTGGTCAGGTCCGACCATCAACCGTTCAGGTGGTTGATGAGTATGAAGTCCCCGAGCGGCCGATTGGCGAGATGGGCCCTTAGTCTTCAAGAATAACACTTGAAAGTAGAGTACACACCCGGTAAGTCGAACGTTCTCGCCGACACCCTGTCGCGGCCTGCATGCACCGAAGCTGCCGATTGCGAGCAGTGCTGTGCTGTAGCGGACATGCCCTCACGCAACACCACGGATGTTGGTGAGAACCAGATGAAGGATCCAGAAGAGAGCAAGATCATCAAGGCCCTGGAATCAGATGACGTCTGCGCAGGGAAAACCTGTTCTAACAAAGGGTACGTACTTACTGAAGGTGTTTTGTATGGTGTTTTGTGTATTACTGTTAAACAGGCCATTGAGACGCCAATGAAGCAAACTCGGACGAGCGCCACCTGTTGAACTAACAATGCGACCGGCGGGGAAAACGTACCACAGAGATAAAGAGGCCTGCAAAGACTATAATAGCGGCCGGAATTCATACGATGTCGTATATTGTTTACAAGGCCTCGAATAAGGCTCCGGACACAATACGAGTTTTAATGGTAGGTGGTAGGTAAAACTCTACTATTTGATGCTTGCACAATTCTGACAAATGCTGACAATAGCAAGTCCTGATTTATTTGCATCAAACACAAACACGGTTTTAATTATTTAGTTCACAAACGACAACGAGGAAGAAATGTATTTGCAGCGACAGCAAAACATCGATCGTGTCGCAGTTAAAGATATAAAATAACTAATTTCCCAAACGACTAAGTAGTTACAAATTTATTGTTATAACTATGCAGCGTTTTTAAATGTGTGTATTCAGTCCTTTTGATTAAACACGTAGAACAATAAAAATATTACAAACTTGCGTTTAGCCGATCTAAAGGCAAGTTTGCAATTTTTTTATTGTCTTTCTCACAGTAATTATTATCTTTCTCAAAATAAGCAATAACGCCCCCTTGGAGGCGTTTTAAACCTAGAGAGGGGCGTTAAGGGGGCCATAAAAATGAGGGGGGCGGGGGCCAGATCTAAATTATAAACGAAAATTAAGTAATGAAATTGTGGTTATTAAGTTTTTGGTGTATATAAAAAATGGGGGCGCAGAAAAAGATTTGATTTTCAAAGGGGCCGCCCTTAAAAGAAATAAATTTGATTATAACTGGTCTACATGTACATACATACAGCTTTTTCTTTTGTACTTTTAGAATAAGTCGGACATATGTGAGGTTATTTACTATACGAGACAGTTGTTAAACACGATGCCGCGCGTTACGAAGACGGACTTAAGTTCCGGATATTTAATGAAATGCAATGTTTCGTCGACTGGCAGCAGCCGATCGTCGGCCTTGTCGTTACGAACTTGCTTCTCACGAGCACGTCGCGGAATTGAACATTTGTTATATTCCAAGTATCGTAGTGTGACAAGTTTGTCTCGATGGGTACTATTCAAAAATATATAATAATTATTAAAATATTATCATTATCATATGAATGTAGTTGCAGCGTGTACAGCGTCCAGATAGACACGGCGGAGCACGTGAACTTGATTGATAGCAAGTTCCTAAGTTTCACTGTCGACCCCAAATATCTTTTTGGTTCCAGTGACAAATATAACAAGTAAGTTATTTTTTTACTTTTTTCTTTAGTGGCCTTTGCATTAAACGATTGCGTACTTAGTGGTTGCAGTACTTACAATTAGTAAACTATACAACTCTTCCTATGAATACATTTTTAGGAAGGAAAATTACCAACTCCCCTTTTCCCTACGTGGTATCGACAGTGGGCATTACTCTTCCATGCCTCTTACAGCCCTCATATCTTCACTCCCTGCTTACGCATATCCTTCACTGGATTGTGTGACGCATTTGACAACGTTTGGCTGGCCTGTTGCTTTCTGTCTCAAGAAGTAGTGTTAATAAAAAAAACTGCGGCCATGTCTTCACATCTTCCATTCACTGTTATACACACAGTTCATACAAGTGTTACATGGTATTTTATGGACGGACACGTTCATTATGATAATAATTTGATTTTTTTTCAGTAAGCACTGCTTTTGTATGGCGTCATCTTTAACTCCTGCATATTTACGTGTAGCTGGTCCGTCTTCATCGCATATTGCGATTGCCAACTCTTCAATAACTATCGAAGACTCGACAACTTCTCGCAATAAAGACGATGTGGATCATTCACTCAATTCACAAAAAGACCGAACGAATGATGGGCGTTTATCAATAAGTCATAAACAATGGGGGAAGTTCGTACGTTGGGCTAAAAAGACCGGATTCGATTTAGTATTCGCTTTGAACAATAAAATCAAGATGGCGTCCGGTGTGTGGGATACGAATTCTGCTTTGGAAACATTGACCGCTGCCGACAAGGTTAAAGTCGCTGACATTTACTGGCAGCTAGGATATGGTAACTATTCTTCTCATGATATATATCGTACTATCGTTTGCCTGCGACTCCGTCCGAGTGGGATTAAGAAAAACTGACTGAATAGTGACATGCGGTCTTCAACATGGTTCTACTCGTATGGCTAATTTCAGAGAAATCCTTTTTACTTATTTTAGTTCATATTTCTCAGAATGTGGCAACCAGTCTATCGAGGAGTATGTCAATGACTTGGAGACTCTCCGCGTGATGGTGGAGACCTTCCCTGCGGCGTCAGGATGGCGGGTGGTGGCGGGTGACGTCGCGCCCTGCCTGCACTCTGACTCCCACAGCGACTTCAAGGACTTTGTCACTCTCTCCAATGATATGTTGGACGCTATATTTCTTAATGGGTATGGTTTGAGAGCAAACATATACTACATGATTTGAGATAGAGAGATGAGATAAAACTGACATTTTGTTGTAGTAATTCGTCGGCACAACAACTGGAGAAGATGTCTGATCAGGACCGCTTGCGACTGCTGCGCATGCTGAGCAGCAGTGCCACTCCGCTGTGGCTGACGGAGCACGTGCCGTGGCGTGGGCGACTGCAACGCGCGGCCGACTGGCTGGCCAGCCTCGGCTACGCGGCCAGGAACGGATTCTCTGTTCACTTCAGAGAACTGTTGGAGGAGGAGTTACATGAGCCTACTTTGGTGAGAGATACTGTTCGTTGACTTTAAATACTATCTTCTCAAATGTCTAACTGAGTAATAACTAATGGTTACAAATGTGTGCAGAGTTTCTACATGGCGCTCGTCTACAAGAACGTGGTGGGCGGACGCGTGCTCAGCGTGAACATGACAGTGTCTCAGGCAACGCTGTTCGCGCACTGTACATCGCTGCGTCAGCGGCCGGTGTCCGGCGCCATCACTCTGTATGGAGCGAACATGGACGACGAGCCCGCGAGATTTTCAATTCGATTATCTAAGAAAGAAGACGGTGGCGACATCATGCAGTTTATATTCAGTCATGATGGTAGCGGGTAAGTAAACGTGGAAATATTCGATATTTCTAGTATTGCTTCGTTATATTTCTGACTTATCGTTTCTATCATAGGAACATCGTGTCCAACGGGCGCGCCGTGTACTTGGAGGGAGACATCAGACCTGTCATCAAACGCGTAAGACCTTACAAAACACTGTTGATCTATCTTCCACCGAAGTCGCTCGGATTTTGGGTGCTAGCGAATACTAAAGTCGAAGCATGTGTATACAACGATACTAACAAAGACACTGCGTTACCTGAAGACCTTGCAGTTGAAGATGTAAAAACAGAAAATGCTATCAAATCTCAAACAACTCAAAGAATTAAGCGAGATGCCGTAGACCTAGACAAGTCCCTTGATGTTTCTGACGAGCATTATTCGATCAAGGATCTTGAAGAAAACAATAGTATGAATAATTTGCGTAAACAAATAACTAATCTAAACAATGAGTTGAAAAACTTTCACGAATATTTGATAACTAAAAAAGACGAAAACCCAGAATTGCGAACGAGATCCAAACGACAACCAGAAAATTTACAAAAATTTAATAGAAATGGCCTAAAACCGAAGTATTTTAGAACTGAACTCGAGAGATTCGATTTTAAATCGAATTTATATGATAAATTAATAGCTTTTAAGAACCAAAAGTTATCGAAGATAAGCAAAAGTAGGTTGAATAGGAAGAACAGTGACCGGTCCTACAGCGCGCGGTCGGCTGCACACGGTCGAGCGGGCGCACGAACAGTAGACAGGAAACGTCGAAGTGTGAATGAGAGGATTTTGAATAATTTAGAAAATACTGAAAGAAGTAGAAATGACAAAAGTAATTTTTACAAGTCGATAGAAAATGAAATTGATTCAGACGCTAATTACCTGCCCGCAGCCGACCTGCTGCTGAATAAAGTAAAAGGGAGTTTGCGATACTTGCCTTTGAAACTGGAGGAGGAGCGCGCTGCTGACAACGGTCAACCTAATCTTAGTGAAATAACTCTGAAGACGAAGTTGTCGGAAGATGGCGCTGTTATTAATATCGGCGAGAAAGCAAGTCACGGCCTGCTGAGGTCCATGTTCGAAGATGCCATTTCTATGATATCAGATCTTAACAAACAGTGGAATAGATTGAGGAGCGCTCTCGCCGTCCCGGAGTAACATTCAATAGTCACTGATTGTAAATATACTGCTAAGTTCAGAATTTGTGCTTTATTACGAATGTCCGGTATCTGGTATTCCACCATCTCGAGATGATCAGTTGCTTGGTGACGCGGCTCACAGCCGCGCCTGCGAGGATCGTACACAATGAAACAGCAAGTTGGTGGTACAATGTAATTTATTTATTATTTAACAACTTGGTACATACGCCACTTTCACATCCACAGCAGTAATATGAAAATGGCTACCTCTAAACTTTGTACGTAACTAATAGGGACGATACAATAAATGTAACAATGCATTGCAACATACAGATAAACAGATTGCAGCCCAAGCCTACCTTACACCTACACAAGTGACGGGGAAACGGAACTAAATCGCGTAGAGGTAAGAGTCGTAAGTATGGCAGTTCTCGGACAGCGGGTGCCGCGCACCGCACACGTGCTGACCATCAACAAACAAGGTGTCACAGAAGCTCAATCTGATTAATTACCTAAAACATTTCAACAATAACCTCTTTCGTTTCTCAATCGTAACTCTAACTAATGTAATCGTGGTTTACCTACTAACTCTTCGTAATAACAATACAACATACACTCTTGAACCACGTTCATATCAGAATTAATGCTTTTTTTTCAAAATTGTTTTACACGATTCAATATTTAATTTAATTTCAGTAAACTTGCAATTTTTAACACTAGATGTCACTAATATTAAAATCTAACTTATAAAAACGTGGCCTGTGACTATTTTAGCGAGACGGAGGGTCGGCCGGGGAACGATCTTCCAAAACGGTCCGCAGCACAGAACAGAGTAACATACAACAAATCCCCCGGCCGCGCCGGCGTACAATGTCTTCATGATAACGGCGCACTTTTCAAACGAGTAGAATTCAAAGATAGTGTGGAAAGATGCGAAAAAATCATTCGAAAAAGAGCGAAAATTATCAGTATCCTGTGGCACTTTCTTGTCAGTTCTTTATAAAAGTCTCTCCACACTACGATTGAAGAATTAAACAACATATAAAATACAAATAACAATGAAAATATTTCGTGTGGTGAAGCTCTTGTGTGTGGCTTGTGTCGTTGTCTCCGACATTTGTCTACGGTTTGGTTCATGTCGGCCGGTTTCGATTATCTGTGCAGTTCGACTTGACCTTTAAATGAAACCTGTTATTTGTATAACAATAACCTGTGCAGGTGTTTTGTATGTTTTTTTAATGTAAAGAACATCTTCGATAACATGTATTGTATTCATTTTCGTTGTGATCGACAGTCTCTCTGTGGGATTTACTATTGTAGTAGTTTATGTTCCGACGACCGAACTATTATCAAACTAATTATTTCAATTTCACCATAAATAGTACAAAAAGTCCCAAAAAATGTAAAGATTTTTGATTCTAATTCTTTTAAAAATTATATTACTTTTATTATCAGAACGAATGTAATCAGTGTCGGGTATCCGACACGGTGCGTTAAACAGACCCTTCATTAACAAAGTACTTTAACCTCCTAACAATCTATTCCTTAGCGAAAGTTAAAGTCTGTTTTCACGCGATTCATTATAACTACTAATAAATTACATTCCTCGTTGTCTAACAATTGCTTTGGAGTTTTTAGTGACTTCAACAACATCCGACAGTTTACACGATACAGCCTACACGACTTATCAGCGAGAACAACATCGAAGTATTGAAATGTACAAGTTTGGAGCGGAGTTAAGATTATGTCGAAGGAAAGTTGTGCAGGAGACAGTGGAGAGGCGACGCAGTGGACATCCTAAGCGACGTAACGAAACATCAGACAATCTACAAGTAGACAACAACAGCACGTTTACCCTGAGTACGTAAGTCATAAGATTAGTCAATCAACTTATTCTTGCCTTTGGAGAAATTCTGAAATTGGTCGCGAGTCACTTAAGAACCTTATCAAATACACTACGCCTGTCGATATAAATAATGATTCATATTTGCACATTTTTTTTTATAAATAATTTAATATTACATCCTACACTACCGACCTACCTTGTATAAACCTCTTTATAAATTCACTATAAATTTAAATGTAAATAAATCAAAACTGGATCGAGAAGAACGTTTTCAGATTGCGGAGTACGCGAGGAGGTACAAAGAACCGGCGGCTTCACTCGGATTGCGGACACGCAGGTCGCGATTGCAGAATAACTAAGCAATGTTTATATTAGTAACATTTTATAATAGCTTGTGAAAAGAAAACAATAGTGGCAACAATTTGATATCACCCAAATTCCTTAACGAGTCGCGCAGTCAAGCGATCATTTACTAATACAATCACCAACTATGTACATCGCACACTGAAAGCTTACCTACAAGCACTCGACGACGCGCCGACGCACCGAGCGGGAGTCAGAGACTAGTCGAGAGAGAACGACACCGAACACACGCGCAAGAGCTACCTTACACTTACGTATAGACGCATGCGCACGCCGCAATATGCAAGTTACAGAAACAAGATTAGGTTTTAAATTAGTGACAATTAGCGGATTCAATATGGAATTTAAACGCTATACCTAACCCTCGCTACGTACCAAAATAATTTTCTAATTCACTATAGCTACGAAGTGAGAGTCAACAACGAAGACCGAAGTTACATTATAAGACACTACTGATAGATCGAAGATAGGGAAACAGAGAGAGGTCCTAGGGCAGCGGTACAGAGTTAGCGCTCGAGTAGAAGAGTCAGACGAGAGTCATGATCGAGAGAGTGGACTTATTGGTCGTGTCGGAGCAGAGAGCCGAAGGGTCCGGACTTAAATCTATTATTGTTTACCTCGAACAACTACGAACAACAGTTTAGCTAGAAATGCCATGCACGTATAATAATAGAGCTATCGCGTAATATATCATAAACCTAGGCTAGACACGCGTACACGGTGAGAGCTAGAAGACCTTAACGATAGAGGAGGTGAATGTGGAGATAGGTGCGCGAGACCGCGAGCGGGAGGGGCTCGGCACCGGCCCCGGACAAAGATGCTACGAAAATAGAATGTGCACACGTACAGGTAAAATATGTTCAATCTTACCGCTCTGACAATAAACAGGATTCTCAATAGACGATCTGAAAGTATTGTTGCTTAACTATGTACAGGGGTGTATATCCAATATCTGTGTCGAGTCCGCGATGTCGCGGGGGTAGGATCATTTGTAACAAAAGTAACGACCCAAATCGGGTGAAGAGTAGAGTTAAGCAAGCGCAGGTCTCGTAGCCGATAGTCGAGAAGATAAAGGAAAGAACAGAAATGTAGAAGAAATACATGATGTGCTGATTGTAGAAGTTGCTGGAAGTTCCGTCGCAGTTGAGGTGTATGAGAGGAGGAAGGGTGAACGTCTCGAATAAAGTCAAAAAGATAGTCGATGAGGTATTACATTGTGTGAAGGTCAAAGATCAAAGAAGCTAAAGTGAAAAGTGTAACGGGTAGCGGCGGCGGCCGCGCCTTCACGCCGACACTTTTATTTATTTATATATCACAGCTTTTGACGATAACAAATCTTTTGCATTTGCAGCTTACTTGTGGAGACAAATGTTCGAACAATTAGACTTGCGAGCCAGCGCACGAGTCCGCCGCTGGGCCCACAGCGCGACCGCGGCGGCCTCGTGCGCTGCGTCTGTTCGTTGGGCCATTCCAGGACATGCCATCGCACGAATCGCTCGAAAATTTCGCTCGCACGTACATTAACTTTACACCTAAGCATAAAACATCGATAAAACGTTAGACTGCGTTAACTACGCTACATTGGTACAACGGTAAAACAACAGGTTCAGTGTTATCTACAACCTTAACACTTTACTCTAAATGAACATCGACCTTATCTTAAAGACATGCAGGAACAAAAGTGACGACAGCGACGAGCAGGGGCGTGCGGCGCCCGCCGGCCGCGGCGGGGCGCCCGCGCTCGCCGCCGTCTCTAACAATATTGTACCTATTCATATTTTCGATGGTGGATGACATTAAGGCTAGGTCCCCTGCGGGTGGGTACACTTAAACAGATTCACTGACACGATACCGACTAGCACTGCACAAGCACGCATGCAAAAGATTTAGAGGCAAAAGTCGGAGAGTTTGAAGTGGCAGGAGGAGAGACAGAGCAGAGGACAGGGGAAAGAGAGAGAGCGAGAGAGAGAGACAGCGACAGTCGGAGAGGAAGCCACGCGTCCGCTTTACCGCGCGCGGCAACACGTGCACACCGAGAGACACCAAGCTGAGTGGAATTTGGATGAAACAAATATTTACGAGCGAATACATTGTTATTTCAATGTAAGTTACCTCCGAAGGCGAGAGACAGGCGAGAGAAGGATGGCCTCGGTGCAGTCAGACTAAACACGCGCGCTACCGACTTAAAATATGTTAGTTCTCCTTCCATTCTTCTATTAACATTACACCATTCTAGTTGTATTTAAATTTATTTCCTCTTTACACTTAAATAACAATATATCACAAGCGTCAACATATAAAACTGGATGGTCTGCGCCGAGGAGCGCGGCGGATCGCCCGCGGGGGCCGCTCCGCCGGCGCACATTCCGATTGCATTGAGGGTCGCTCTCCAATTTTTTTTCTATGAATGTATAAAAATATTATTGCTTATTATCAAGCACCAACGCGCCACTAGCTGACTACGTTCACAAATCATTTAGAATTCGATCTCCTACAAGAATGTTTGAGCGTGGATGATGCGGTGTGTCGAGGGGAGGTGTCGTTGCGGCGGGGCGGGGCTGTCGGGGCTGTGGGGCTGTGGGGCT
>JAODUI010000017.1:161169-178757 GCA_027563995.1 Papilio gigon | reverse complement strand
GGATGTGGGGTTGTGGTGCTGTGGGGCGGAGGCGCTGGGAGGGACGGTATGCGGCGCAGCTACATCATGTATTCAGGTATAACATCGTTGTAACAAAGACGGCGCAACGACTCCCGCTCACTGCATCACGCACTTGCTCTCTATCTGAGATTTCAATTCGTTCACTTGCGTCTCGATGGTGTTCTTCAGCTCTGGAATCAAACAAAACTAAATAAATATCCATCATATCATTCGTTCTCACTAACAACTGGCAGTTCATTTTATTTCTATTATTATTTTGTGTGCTTGCAGCTGCTTCCGTCAGCGCCCGAGTGGCAAAAATTAAATAGGCCCGAAATGCCACAGCTAGTGTCCTGTTCAGTGGAATACAGAGGTCTGTGTGCGGAACTGCCGTTTGTGTAACTTACTAGTGAACTCGTCCTGGTCCTCGAGCTCGGCCTCGGCGGCGAGCTCTTCGGGAGTCTTCTTCTTCCTCATGAGCGGGTTGTCGGGCTCCGCCTGCTGCTGCTCCACCATCTCCTCCTTCTTCGGGATTTTGTACTGGAAACATGTTTATAATATATCTATTGGTGAACAAGTAGAAGTATGAGCTCTTGGGTTGGCAGAGGAAGGGATATGTAGAAATGCAATGTTTATTTTCTCTACATATCCTTCCCTGCCAAGTCCGATTCTCCTTCCCAACGTTTTCTTGTAAATAAAGTGTGGGAAGAGGAATAAGGCTAGAGTTAGTGTATACTAGAACAAATGTGTACGAGCGCTAGTATTCTCAAACCAAACAATGTCTTCCTTCAAGATGTATTAAACAAACACATATTCTATATTTAAGTAAAACAGCTCTACCGAGCCTCTACAAATGTGTGCATTATACAGGGTGTCACAGTGGAGTGACGTCATCAGTACAGATTCAGCGAACAAAGCGACGCTCTGACTTGATTGCGTTATTGTCTGCACTTGGGCCCGCACACGACAAAGCCCGCGACCCTGGCGTACAAGCCACGCCATCTATTGTCGGGAACATCACATACACAGCTACAAAACAATGACAGTTTGCATTAAACACCAGGAAACTTAAAGACAATGCGGAGACAAGAAAAGGAGTTTTTAATGGCTTCTATCAGAAAATTAAACATTGTAACTATGCCACTAATTTAAGAAACGACAAAATTCGAATATATATAATTTAAGTTAGATTTTAAGGAATGAAATGTATTTAAAAACCTAGTTACTTTATACTTATGATAATTAGTTAATCATTATAATGCATAGTTAAACCATGTTAATTGAATTTGGACCTTTTTCCAAGTCACTATGTTTAAGACATCATTAATAACGGCGGTTGGCCGCGGAGTTGTCAAGATGGCGCTGTCAGCAGTCTCGTGTTGCGGTATGATTTCCCAGCGGACACCCCATTCCCTTCTGTCGTCAGTGTGCTCACGTCAGCGAAGTGCCGAATATGTTTTTTTGTACAAATATAATTGTAGTGACTAGGTAGCCAGACACATGGGAGATACACGAAATAAATGTTTTATAATAAAGTTCCATTTATAACAATACTAGCTTATGCCCGCGTCCTCGCTTTAATATATAAGAAGCCAAATTTAGAATTATTCAACATTTCTTTCTTTCTTTCTTTCATTCATTCTTCAAAAAAGGAAAGAATTGATATAGTGCTAAGAACCTCGTCTGCTTACCCGATGCGGCGCCGACTAGCCGCGTACTCGGTCCGAAGAAGACGCGTGTGTTAGCCGTGTATTAACTCGTTTACCGGGAAACGAGGTCCAAACCATCTTAGGTCTAGTCACGGAGCGGGTCGATAACACCTCGCATGTCGCAGCGAGCGCGTTAATATGTTAACAATTGGTATATAGTGTAAAAACACATTGATCTATCGTGTCGTAGAATGCAACAGCGAATTAGTTTGCTTTTACACGTGTAACAACAGACGACTTATAAAATACCTTGGCTGGTGTCATCCAATATTGAATCAGTGACTGTCGATTTTCCCCTGGGCTACAGTGCCCTTTGATAATAAATGCGCAATACACTGTAGCCTGGGCTCGTCGTAATCTGCAATTGATTAGTCGCAGCCTGTCGGGAAGGTTTTAATTTTAAGGGTATTTTTCCAGCGCCCCGGGATCTCATTAGCCGACTCGCAACAGCAAGGCGCCCCCTGCTGTTTGTATCGTAAATATGAAACGTGATTTCTTTCGATTCGTGCCTTCGGCTCGTGTTTCTGTACAATTACTTTTAATTGAAGCAATTTAGATTATTAAAAAGACAAAAAAATATTCCCTTTCGAGTTTCATTTTCTTTTTTTGAGCTGTAACCGTGGATATGAGTGCATTCAGTAGGCGGTGTCGTAATAATAATCGTGTTATTTTAGCTGGTACACATTTTGTTATAAAAAGTAGAATTAAAAAACAAAAAAAACAACCTTCTACAACAGTATGGTTTTTAAATACTTAAAAGTTTAGTACCAAACATTTTATATTTAAAAGTCAAGTTAACATAATGAACAAATGAAAGCTCCGACACAACGTTCGAAGCTCCAGCCGTCTCCAACGAACCTTCCTTTATATCGATCAACTCTTTTGAAGTTTTTCTAATAAATTTGAGTTTATTTCGGCCCGCATGACCCGGCTTACAGCGCCATTAGGGGTGAGATATATACGCGCAAATAATAATTATTTTGCTTACAGTTTCAACCCAAATTACTTAACTTAACGCGGAACCCTAAGTAGGATTAGACATTATTTAATTTTATAAGCCCTCGTGTTTGGAAGTTTATTATACCTTTTTTTTTAAACAAAATATTAAAAGTAACTTGTTAATTCACTGGTATGTGTCGTACCATCTTAATTGTTCAATAAAACAACTGCCCAAATACATATTAACAAAATTTAAATACAAACAGGTGAATAGATTCTTCATTACTTTCACAATTCTTCTTCGTTTTTCTTCTCCGAGCGTTGTCATAGCCTCGAGGAAGTCAACCTGACTCGATTAGGGAGTCGCGCATTGTACGGACTCCCTACTAGAGTCAATTTGACATCCAAGAGCTTCTCTTCTCATATTCTATCTTCTTTTATCTTCTTTGTTCTTGCAAAATAAATACATCATATACATGTCAATAAAAAAACAATAAACCTTATTGTAAAGTCAGTCAACTAGAATTTTTTGATATATAACTTCATATTTGCGTAACCTTACCACACATCTTCAGTTTTCACAGAACTATCGCCATGTACAGTTAGTACTGAACGTATGTAAAAAAAATAAGAACTGTAGAGTTTAACTGATAGTTAAAATATTGCCTACACAGTTGTAACAGTCCAGTTACCTAAGATGTGTAGTTAGCGACGCTTAAACTGATTATCATATGAGTGTAAAGTATAAATTAAATTCTTCTATCTATGTCATTCATCTTACCTTCTAACCCTTACTCTCGTCCGCACTAGTTACGTACTGTTTAATTAACTGGCAATGTTCCGATGACAGATCGATCTCCGCCTTTTGTTAACAGACACAAAAGATTTCCTTACTGATACACTAGCGAAGATAAACTCGCTGCGCATATCACAAACTTAATTATCTCAGCGTCCAACAAAAAAAAAATGTCACAAAATCCTTGTCATACTGTAACCGTCTTGTCATGTTTTTTTATGTCATTCTCTATGTCAATGTAAGTTTTATTAATTGAACTAAACCAGACCGCAACGCCCTTTCAGTGGCCCAGATAAAGCTACGCACTGTATAGAGTTGAGATATAGTGTAACAAGAGTCGTGACATATGTCATTGTACAGACATAGTTAATTTGTATTATTTGTAGCGTTGCTGTAGTGTACTACAGAGGCCGTGCAGTGAGGTTTTCATTAGGGTTAATCATCATCATCATCAGCCCTTATCTGGTCGCTGCTGGACATAGTCTTTTCCCAATGCCTTCCACGGTAAGCGATCCTTCACCATCCGCATCCAACGAGTCGTCGGTCCACCTAGAGGCAGGACGCCCCACACTCCTGGTTCCCGACCGTGACCTCCACACCAACAGTTGTGACCGGCCCATTGCCACTGCAGCCTACACATTTTGTGAACCATGTTGTCCGGTTGGTTAATTTTGGATTTTATTTTGAACCGTATGAGAGAATGTGATATCGTGTTGTAAAATTATTTCGTGTATAGCCGTTGTTTATCTAGACAGCTATCGGTATATCCGTTCTTTCCTCCGTCGCCGCCTATCGTGGCTGGACCATAATATTTCAATTTCCGTTCAGATGAGTTTCTAACACGGTTACCGCCACCTCCCCTCGCCCCGCTGCCCGCAACCCTCCCACGCAATCTTTGAGCAAATTACAAGCCGCCACTGGAATGATACAGCTATAAGTTGACTGATATGTTACGCCTAAGATTTATTACAAAGTATAATAAAGAAAATTATAACTGAGCAAACTATACAATTATAACTGAGAAGTTAAACTCCCGTCTAAAACGAATTAGTCTTTTCGGAAAAGCCATTTTTCGGACAGATAAACAAAATTTTTCAAGTTAGGGTTTCGTTATAAAGCAGTTTCGTTATGAAGCAAAAGTTAAAGAGGCTTCTTTTTAACTTTTTCAAACGTGTATCTTGTGTTTCATAATTTTCGGTACGACATCCCCGTCGTGTCAGTCGCGGTATTGTGAAATGTCGCTAATGAAACTCATCGAAGCGCACCAGTGCCGGGGGAGGGGCGAGGTCGCCGGGCTGTGAAACCTCCGTGCGCCAGCCCTGGAAAATTACCACGCGCTCCGGGGACGGCTGACTTACGGCTACCGTCAGGAAAAAACATTATTTGTTTACATTATATTCTAAGACTATTATGGTATTTATTTTAAAAATGAGACGATCACTTCGCGTGAAGATAAATGTCTTTTTCACTGTTGGAAGGTCAGTCATTACTTTCTGATATTATAAATGCTAAAGTTTATAGAAAAAGATAATAGATGGCGACACCGAGTACATAAGATGACAATAAACTATATGGTAAAGTGTTACGCGATGTACAAAACTTTTGAAATAAAATCTAAATTCCATAATTGAGACTGTTTTTAAATACGTGATGAATTTTTCTAACTTTTAGACACTACATAAAACATATTGCAGATTGTTTTGCCAACAGTACTGCGGTTACATACTGAGGCAATGTATTGGAAACATTTTTGTCGTTCACAAGTGCTGGCAATCTTTGCGGCAGCCGTACTCCGCACAGCGCGTGTTCCACCTTGCCCCCCTTGTAATAGAGTTGACATTGGGTTGATTTATTATCTCAACATTTCACGGCTAGGTGGCAAGTCGTTCTAGCAAGGATATTGATTTTCTTAGAACTATGAACACGAACTTAATGGTGTGCTTGTGTTTTGTGAAAATATTCCGCTCGATATATTACTGTCGATATAAATAGGAAAGTGTCAAAGACCTTTCGTACAGCCTACCATGTAAATAATAAAATCAAAGTGTCTGTATATCATTTAAAAGATTTCATGTACATGATTTATTTTCGTTACTTTAAATGAAAATCAAATTTTAATCTGTTTGAAAGTCTACGTTTGTTGTAGGTAATCTCCGAAACGGCTGTGCCCGATCTTGACAATTATTGTGGAAGATAGCTGATGTACGCGAGAGTAACATAAGCTATTTTTACAATGCTCGCAAGGTCGTGGATAGTCTCTGTTTGATAATAAATTAGGTACTTATATGGTATCAGTTTTGGTCCAAGCAACTTTATTCTATTAAGCAAATAATTATCAGTACTCTAAATATATTAGGCTATCAGCGTTTAAAATACAATAATAACTACTTACATAACAAAGTATTGAGTTAACTGAGCCACGGCAGAAGTAACCGACGCTGGAAGTTAAGCGATTGTGTAAGCATTATATGACTAAATAATTTGATTAATAACAATTTGCGTTTACCAGCTAATAACAAAGTCGCTAATTGAAAATTAACTTTGTCTCAGTGAGATAGAGCTGATTTTGCATTGTAACAATGAAGCCGAATTGAGGAGGGAGTTCATAATTAGTTAGAAATAACTTGGTCTCGGTTTGTGAGCAAACGCGGGATTAGGATAGAGTCGACGTGGAACAAGTAATGCAATATCTGTTTAGATTATTGCCAGCTCAACACAAACTGAACACAATACAATACACTAAATTGTTCTCGAACTTCCGCAACTTTGTGTGTATCTTTTATCTAGATTATCTTCTTAAATAATCTATCCTTGGCGGTATTTACAAACCATTAGGAGTTAGGGTCCTAGCAAAGATATGGGAAGGTGAGGTCGACTAGACAGTGAAGTGGATGAACAAAAAAAGCAATTTTTATACCTCCTTTGTTCAGCAAACAACGCTACTTTTATGTTGGTATACATGTCTCCAGCTGGGAGACTCGCTAGCTCGTTTATCGCTTTCGGAATTTAAAAAACAACAGAATAACTACTGTAACAAAATGACGATCAAACACCAAGCTAACACTGGGGAAATGAAACAAAGAACAAATTATAGGTCTCTCATTAAGTTAGAGATTTAGCGAAGTTTTGCTTCAAGTTTGGAGACTCGCGAGCGCAACAGAACACCGACTTAATTACAAGTTTATTTATTATAACCCCTCTCCCCACCCTCCCCTTCCCGGGCACAGAATTAACTGACAATTACAAAGTCGATTCTATGAACTTACTCGGATATAACTTTCACTTCATTACAGTTGAAAACCGAAAACTTTTTGTAACTAGTTCGTCGAGGTTACAAGTTGAGAAAGTCACAGACTTGCGATTTGGTGACTGGACCAAAGCTTTGTTAACTGTCAGCATAACTATATTTCGTTTAACAAAAACGATCACAACATTTTCATTTCCTACACGAGCTACACGAGCTGTGCTTTTGATTACAGTTATAAAATGGACTTTCGTTTGTAAACTTACGATATATTTTGACTGTTTTATGTCCCAAGTACATTGATTATTGTAAATAAAGATTTAAAAGGACACAAACTATGTTTTCCTTTGAGTTTAAATTCTATAAACGAATTAAATGGCAGTAAGTTGTTAGCCCAAACTCGACGGAATAATATTTGCTCGCGTTAACTGTATTTGCTTGTTTGTGTGTTTGCTTGCACACTACTTGGCAAAGTCTGGCCGCGGGAGGGCGCTGCCTCTGCCGGCGAGCACGTTTAATTGAATCTTAAAAGTTGTACAATGTTTATTGGAAGAGACTATGATATGAAAATTTTACTAATATTCTGAAGGCGATAGTTTGTATAGATGGAATTTGTACATACATTGCAACCTGGAATAACGTGTAGGCTACTATGTTTTTTTTTATATAACGTAGACGGAGTCACAGGCGATTATAGTATTACATATAAGTTTAATAATTGTTTTTTTTTGTGAAGCTAAATAACTACAGCTTGACAGTTTGTTTATTTCGTTTGTGGTTTTTGTGATGTTTTACTGAATAAAATGTTTCTAGTCTACTACTTGTATAATTTATTGACTGCTACAGACTTAAACGATTTTTAAATTATGCTTCTAGATTCTCGTGAGCGGGAATTTCAAAGCAATTGAAAAAAAAAAACATTGAAGTAAATCTTTCCTTCGCTTGAATCCTCTCAAGTGAAATGGTCCGCTGATAAATTAGTGTTAGCATTACTTACCTCGCAGCCTGAACAAATCGATTGGGGAACGCGACCTGCGCTGGGGAACTGCCGACTAAATCTACCGCCTTCGCTTTTATTAACTGTTTTCTTACTTAACCTTCGTCTTTTACGAGGAGAATATTAAATTGTTCAAGTCTGAGAATGTTGTTGTTACAGAAAAACAATCTAGAAAAGAAAAATTGTGATCAAATGTATTTTATTAGTATGAAGAAGACTCGCTTAGTCACTACACCCTTGTATACGTCCTGAGGCCGATCCTTGTTCGACATTCAAATATAAATAAATGAAAAAATATATTTTGAAGTACTTCTCCGCATCCACGTCGACCGCGTCTAGTTTCACGTTCATTTGTTTGCACAATATTCTTCAAAAAACAGTTTACAGTACTAAGTTTTCGTTTTACTTAATAACATGTAGACTTAGGCTACGTGCATAGGTCGTCTTTAAACAGAACTATGTTGACAACTAAATGTATAGTCGCAATAAAATTTGCTTCACATAGCAAACTGCCATCGCGTCGCGCTCGTTGCTACGGTAAGATTCGACCTAATTGCTTTCTGAATCACAGAGTTCTGAGCGTCAAATGACATTTCAAAATGGATACTAGACCCCGCATCGCATGTTCGTTGTATAAACTTCCCTTAAGGTGCTCGTGCTGAGCGCACGAGCGCGGGACGAGCCGGTCGAGGTCGAGGGCGGACAAGTTCGAGAAACTTCTGTCATCCGAGAAAGTTTTAATTGTTGGGGAGGTGGCAGAAGACATCCAATAAACGTAACTACGAATATTGTTCTCATTAATTACAAGTATTAATGAGGTAAAGATTCCTTCCTTTTCCCGCTTGTTATCTCCTTTGTTAAGTCGGAGGAAGGAAAAGGGAGAAGAGTTAACAGTACACTTTTGTTTTGTTCAAGTACCTACCTCAAATGATTTAGCATCGTATGGTCTTAGTTTCTCCAAGCTATGCGCAACTGGGGTGAAAACTAGTCGTTGGAATTTGTAACTGCGATTTTGTTTTTTTTTTAACCGCTTGCTGCGCCTCGCCTTTCCAAATTTAGTTGAAACTGGGGCAATTGAGTTACATATATGAATATAAAAGTTTCAAATTATGTAAATCGCTTTTAAACTTCCTACTATTTACAAATTCAAATGAGGGTGTTGCGATGTTGGGTTTTCTTTATTTTTAAAATGTCGGCGGCGCGGGGCGCCACCTCTGCCCGGCCGGGGCTGTTAACCTATTTCGTGACTTTCGTGTTTCACTCAAAACTAATCGCGGAGTGCCTGTTTTTAATCCCCTTTTTATTTCCCTCGTATATACTATATTTTTACCGGCCTTTTCGCCTTTAAAGTTCTTTATTAGGTAACCGTCCTAGATAATAGTTATTAAGTGAACGATAGAAAAGAAGTCTGTTGGGAAATAATTTTAAATTAGAGTATTTTTATAATTATAACTGAGAGGTTTGCATCATCGTCATCATCAGCCCTTGTCTGCCCACTGCTGGACATACGCCTGTCCCAGTGCCTTCCGTACAGGTTTTCGTATAAAGTAGTATTAAGAAGTCATAAGTTTCACTTTCTTACTAACACTCCATACAGTATCACAAAAGTTATAAGAAAACTCATCTCGTTTTTTAACAATCTTCTATCATTAAAAATAGATGGCGTTTATATCAAAATTGAGTTTCGGCGTCGACTGCCTCGGAGCGTAACTATTCAGTGGAGTAGAGGCTGTAAGGCTTTGAGGGCCCATTTGCTGTACAAATTTTATTAGCGCGGGCCGGGCGAGGCGGTGTAATGGCCGCTCTAATGGCGATGATGATGAAACTTCACTACTGCTAATATACCCCGCAGACATTTTAATATATTAACTTGCGCTCTACAAGGGTTACTTCATTATTAACTGGGAACAATTGAGTTTAATCAAGCGATTAGGAGTATTATTATGTTGTTGGTAGTAAGGTAAATTTAGGTAAATTAATAATGATTCTATGAACCTCTTTTTTTGGTTTTTGTTAAACTAAGCAATTGAGAGCAATCAATTGCTGAGTCGTAGTTACATTACGACCTTATTTATGCTGTTATGTAAATTTTGTTATTATTTAATTATCGACAGCAGTCGAGACCCATATGAACATGGCCTCACTATCAATATCAATATGTAACTAAATGCTTGCCTACACATGCACATACGTTTATTTCAGTAAATAGAGAACAGTTATTTTAAGAACTTTGACTCTAGTTATTTGGTTCTACCCAAATTATCTTGTATGCGGCTAGTTTAGTCGGTAATTTGGCGCACGTAGCGCGGTGTGCGTCGGGCGCAGAGGAAATCACTTGATTTAAAATTACAGGCCTCCGTATAATTCTGCGGCCTTTCCGCGCTTAGCTGAAATAACTTTACTTCATGACATGTACTTAACTAACTTGTGTTATTTGACGAGTACAATATACTTCTTTAAAAAGCTCTATTTTATTCATCAAGTAATGATTAAGCTTTAAAATGCATTTAAGGTATATGTGCCAACGGCTCGACATTTGTAGGAGTCGCAATTAAAATCCTTTGTTGCTGAAGTCCTGCAGGTCGAAGAGAAAGGCTTAGCGGGCTGCATGTAGGTCAGTCACGTCAAAGGTTACAAAGAAAGTGGTGCTTGGCTGTTCTTTTATATTGTATGGTCTTGTAAGGCTGACGGCGGTTACTTGAAGGGGCTAGTTACAGTTGAACTGCTGCTTTGAATCGTTTCGTATAAGTTTTTACTTTAAATCGATTAAACATGTGTAGAGAAAAGAGTTTTCTTATCTTTGCTCAAAGACTTTAGGTTATTTTATTTTTAATTTTAAAGATAGTTCTTTTTTTTAAGTGAGATTGACAGATTGTTTTGCAGAAGAGTATTTAAAAAAAGTTAAAGTTTTCAAAGTTATAACGCGTTTCCCTCGTGCGAATCACTTTCCTTACAACTATTTTTCAATCAAGCAACAGACAATCTTCATTTTAAAGTTTATTTAAACTATTTGTGGTTTCTTATAAAGGATTTTTTCTTCGAAATACGTATTTAATTCAAAAAGTGCGCGGGTCGCTGAAATATCTCCCGCGGGCCGCGGTTTGTTGATCGCTGATTTAGATAACTCCAAAGTGACTAAACTGATTTGGATGAAATTTGTCACAGGGATAAACTACTGTCCTGAATTGGGCATATAGTCGTCGTGTCTGAGTCACGACGTGCGACTCCAGCCTCTGTCGAGCTGAAGCCGCTCGGAATGTAATAACAATTAGCATAAACACATTTCAGTGTTCGGAACACGAACCTGTTCCATGTACTAAATTGCAACGCCGCAGTTCCCGGCTGCTGAGCGTCGGTGAACATTTAATTGCATTTGTATGTTTGCTCCGTTTATTATTGTTTTAACTAAATAATTGTCATATCTATTATTATATTGGCAAACATTTTCCTTGCAAAAAACCCTTGGTTATAGAAAAAAATTTAATTCGTAACAAGACATTATCTGAACACATATTCCCTGTAGTGGTAATCTTGAAAAAGGGAATAACGTTGAATTTTTTATTGTATTCTTGAAAAGCAAGTAAGAAATAACAAAGAAAACTTCGAAAAAGTAAACTGTCTCGACTCAACATTTGCTGGGTTGTGTGGTAGCTTACTTTCAAAACGTCAACTATAATCGCAAACTGTCCGTCAACATGTAAACTGAGGTAACTGCAAATATTTTCATATAGAGGAATTAGGAATTGATTAAATAAAATTAAAAGCATTGCAGGAATACAAAACAGTTAAAATATTGTTGGAGTTAGTTTGACTAGTATCTTTTTGTAGCGCAAAATACTTTCACTTTCACTGTACCTTTGTTACAAGAAACTATGTAATTAAGTTAGTACAGAAAAAGATATAAAAGATACAAAGCGAAGTAGGTCGGCCTGCAGCCGCCCCCCGTCGCCCCGCGCCGCCGCACACGGCGGAAACGTAAATGTTAAATACTTGAAGTGAATTAAAAGATCTTTTCCTTTTATCTCTTTTAAATGGCGTCCGCCGTCTATCCGCGCCGGCGTGCGGCGCAATCCCCGCTAATGCCTTCGCAGAAAAAAATAAAATTAACCTGCGAATTACAAAACTAGGCATTTAAATGCGGTGCCACACTCACGTTCTTTAATTAAAAATAGTTTTATTAACTCCACGACTCAGTGCGTATCATTGTTGTATACATTTTATCAATAATAAACAATACAATATTTTCGTAGTATAAGGTAACGATCGAGCAATCGGCCACCTGAA
This sequence comes from Papilio gigon, assembly GCA_027563995.1. Taxonomy (NCBI): domain Eukaryota; kingdom Metazoa; phylum Arthropoda; class Insecta; order Lepidoptera; family Papilionidae; genus Papilio; species Papilio gigon. Next base: position 166,788 of record JAODUI010000017.1, on the reverse strand, counting down.
TTCCACCATTTATGTAATTATAGTTCAAACCGTTTTTACTAATGCAATATCAAGGAGTATGTATTGATCATCGCTTCTTGTACAAGTGCGGAGGCAGAGGAAGCCTACGGTGAAATCAGTTCGGTGTGTCGCTGCAGTAATCCGGCGCGCGGTGTCTATTAATGAAGTGAAGCCTCACTGGGAACTTTTCACTTATTTTTAATTAAAATTCTTAATCCTCTTCTGGAATACCTTTGAGTAGCAAATGTCGGCACCGAGGAAGTCGGCTCGGTGCCATTTTGAATTCTCGATGAAAGGAATTGAGGTGATTTTTTAAATTCCCGTAGAGGAACAGCCAGGCAGGAGGGGGAGGGGGGAGGTAAATGGTAATTAGTCACTTAAAAAAACATTAATATTTAGACAGAATGAAATGTTTTCAATTACAGATATTTTAACGAACATTCTTTGAACTCGAACTGGATTATAACGAGTGCTATTCAAATTTACCTAACTTATATAATGACAAGGGCAATGTTCTTATATTTAATTTTCTTTGTATGTTTTTAAAAATCAAGAAATATGTGAAGTGCACATCAGTAAGGCTTCTGTCACGTCATAAGTGAATCATTAACAGAACTGTTTGTATGTAAAACACTATGTTGTAAAAAAACAATTGACGAAGTAAATAATCGTTCAGTGGTAGAGCCTGCACGCGAGCGCTCGTGCATTCGGGAGCCACTTGACAACGGACGAACAAATTACCCGCGGCCGACAGAGGGCGCTTGACCCGGTCGACTAATTGTCCCCGCGCCTCGTGTCACAGCCCCTTTACAATTACGTGCGGTGTGAGAGGACTTATGAATAACAATGGGCCTGAATCGTTTCAACTCGAACTAGAATTAAATCACGATTAATTTGGAATTGACACTCGTTTGCAGTGAACTCTGCCAGCTGCGCCCGCGCCCGACTGCTGCTTCATTTATTATTGAGAAAAAGCTGCGTTAAATAGTATTTGATAACTTGACAGGAATAAATCTATCCTCCACATTTCCTGTTTCCCTTATTTATAAGAAAAAGTTTTGAAAAGTAAGAGGACCACAATGGGCACTCGCACACACATCAGACTGTACGCGGTATCACTTTGATGGTATTGCTTCGAGCGGGGCGTTCGTGTATTGTGTTGCAGCGTACATAGATTACTGCGCGGCTTACCTTGTCCCTGATCTCCTGCCTCATCTTCTCTCGCTCCTCCTCCATCTTGCGGTGCTTCTCCTTGCGGCGCTCCTCGGCCTCGCGGATGGCCTCCTGCCGCTCGCGTTCCGCCTCTTCTTCCTTCTCCTTATCATCGCTGTCATCACCGTCACCACCAACCGCACCTGCAGAAGACCAATTGTTAGTTAACTCTTTAATATAAATACCACTTTTTCTTGATTAATAAATCAAAAACCTGTCTGGCTATAGTTATGTGACACTCGGAAAAAGAATAAAAATCATTTTATACAATGGAGAGTAAAAAGAGGCGATACTAATTTGGTATATATGTTTCTTAATTGTTTACATGAAGCTACAAACGTTTTTAAACACAATGTTTCCACCATCAATCAATAAACAACCAAAATATACCAAATACAAGCTCTTGAATGACGAAAACTGTTATCACAGTCGCCATTCGAGACTCGAAGATTTTTTGTGTTAACTTTTTTCGACGACAACAACGCGCTGTTAAATATTGGTCGCGTCCGCACGGAATAAAAATGTGCATTTTTTAAATGAACACGAAAAGTCGCAGTGGAAAATTTTCGGCACAAAAAATGGACAAAACATGTAAACGAAGCCCTTTGTGGTTTTTGCAACGATTTACAATCTTCGGTATATAGTCCCATCGATGTTTCGTTTATAGAACTAGAGAAAACGAATATAATAAGTAAATTAAAATCAGAATAACTATTAATGGATTAAAATATTCCTACATATAAAAATACTTAAACTTACAAAACGATTTTTAAATCGAAATAAAGTCGGGCGCGTTAATCCTGAAAGCGAATTCATTGTATTCTAAATTTGACAGTGGTGTAGCCCGGCTGGCTCACACCGGTCCTAACCGGTCGACACTGGCGCCGACCGAGGCATCCAACATGGCGGAGGACGCTATTCAAAAATCCATTACACGTCAATCTGAGCATTCGCAGCGTCGCGTCGGTCGCACGCCGCCGCGTCCCAACCTCTTTTCCTATTTGCTTTTTAAATGGAAAGGATTATTTTCTATTTAAATTGTTGAGCACTGGTGTGGACATTTAAATCGCACGCATTATTATCATTAGAGTTTAGCTCAAAATGTTTCTTTCGGTCGTCGTTCAGACGACTAGCACTGGGTTACAACTTCAAATGTGTCCTTTATAATTTTTGGGAATACTTCTTACTTCTGTTTGTTCATGTTTTGGTAAAAACGTATTCTAATGACGTACATCGTTTGGTTTGAAGTAGAAAGGAACTTTTCCAAACATTCGTCGTGTTGTTGAGATCTCTCGAGGTTTTCTAGTTTTACAAGTATCTCAAAGTGAATCATTGATATGCAGACATTTTTGTTACCGTGCGGATCTGTACCGTAGTTTACAAGTTCGTTTTGACGGCGAGTGTACTTGAAAAATGTTGGTTCGAATTGTTTCCGATCGCGTTCGAAATTGGAGAGTTTGTTATTTCAATGTGCAATCGAGCGCGCGGCGGCCATCACGATCTTTTATTGTAACTTACTTCATTAAAATCCGTCGTCAAATTATTAACAAAGAAGCAAAAGACTGATTAACTTTTAATGTTCATCGCAACATTTGCATAATTGATACCAGTCCAAGTGCTTGTCCAAGTTTAGAAAGTTTTCGCTCCTTGGATGCGTTATTTTTTGCATATTTACTTAAATAGTTATTTCCAATACATTTCATGTCATCAAATAACAATCGTCTCGTACTTTGACATTACGGTGCCGGCAGCGCCCCCGACTGAGGGTTCTACCGTCTCCCCTCCCGCCACCCCCCGCCGCGGCTAGATTAAACGAATTCCAGGCGAGCGTGTCTGGCAATTGAATTTATTACTCCAACCTTCTCAATAACCTATCCTATTAAGAAAAAGGCGGTCGCGCGCCCTCCAATTAATTGATCATCATTTTCCCGATGTGCCTCCGACAGGAAGATTTTCCATCTCGCTTTTCAATAAACGCGCAGCTCTCTTCCTGGAGTCGTTTTTTATACGAGGCTTTCTTTAATTAAATATAGGGCTGTGAGTTATTTTGTAAACGATATCTGCAAAACTAAAAGCACTCTTGGTTTTATTTTTATAGGAATGGCAAATTCACGTTGGTTTCGTTTGTGTCATAAAACGTTGCAATGGTATCAAATGTGTTTCTTTGTTTATAGATTCGTTGTGTATTTCTAAAATGAAATGGCGCGTCGTTCACTGTATCGTTTTGTTTAATATCATGATAGAGGTATTTTAAAACGTTACATGTAGCTCGTGACGGGACTTTGGTAAACCGTTATCCGATATCCGATACAGTGACATCCCTAATTTGAAATATCCGAACGACGCCTGAATATTCATGCGCGGATTTAAATAATAATGATCGAGTTTGGTATTTACTCTGCGCGCCGCCGTGTTTATACACTCTTGTGATATTTAAAAGAGTCCAGGAAAATGAGAAAGTAAGAAAGTGGCTCGAGTTTTTTGTATTAGCATTTTATATTACGCCGCGGAGATGTTTTAAATTATTGATTTTTTGTGGAAAATTGGTTACTCTGATGTTCAATACAGTCTCGACAATTTTCTTTTCGATGCAGATTTAATTTGCAACAAATAAATATGGTTATCATGTAAACCAATTTATTATCAAGTAGTTTTTCTATGAATAACTTTCCATCCAACTATAACTTTCTGAATTTTAAATCCCCACTCACATTCCTGTCCGGCGTCGTGTTAAGTTACGATAACTTGAGGTGAGTTCACGCGTTATTTAAGTTGGTTGCGGCGTAGTGCAGGCTCTATTCCATTAGCGCCGCCGCGTAGCACTAATAAGGCTTCCACGGGCCTAATTGAATTGCTAACCTAGACTAGAGTCGGGCAGGGGCGGGACCTAACTTCGTGTCGACTCGAAGTCACACTGATTTCATTACCGCTTTACAAAATGTTTTAACTACATTCACTTGCCGCTGCCTTTATGACAACTGTGACGGAAACTTTAACTTTTTGTTGTTCTAAAATAGTAGCTTATACAAGAATTACGCACAAGAACACTAAGTTAAAACCTTGTTAAAACAAATTATGATGACGCAGAAATCGTACACCTGGCTTGTACGCGCTGTCTTGTCTACATCTCACGCTTTGTTACGGATGTGGATGAAATAATTATCTTAAATATCAAAATATCTGCTTTGCTTGTTACTCGCAACAAAAAAAGTTTTGAAAGACGTAAATATTTCGACATCTTTGTAAGTTACTAATAAAAATCTCGTCCGGGCCCTCCGCTCCAGCATTAACAGTTTTATTGCCGTTACTCTGAGAGGGTCAGCCGCCCCCCGCGTCTCCCCCCATAATAAGGCAGGAGAACAATGCATTATTGATATAAATAATTGTAGACAAATGTATCTGGTCATTGTATGAAAATAGCAGACTAAAATCTTGATAGTATGAATGCAAAAGTTTAGTCTGAACTTTTCCCTACGCAGTGACGTCACAGTACTCCACACATCTCTGTCAGCTCATATCTGAACTCACACATTTCCTATGCATATTTTTCCTACAATCCATCCACTCCTTCGGTCTTCCTTCACCTATATAGCTATCCACATACAATCACATCCGTTTGTTTATCTGTAGAATAGGTCGAAATCGTTGAAATTGGAGGGAAGTTTACATCATAAATCTGAAATACGTCTAGAATTTTTTTTCTCGAGTCTATTACTAGTTAGGAGTGAAAAGGTTTCCTGGTTCTAATGTTGTCAGGTGTGCGAGCTAGTGGGCGGGTACCTAGCTGGAAGTTTATCTGTGATGTCGGACGCGGCGCACATGTTGAGCGACTGCGGGGGCTTTGCCCTGGCACTGTTCGCGTTCAGGTGTGCGCGCCGGCCACCCAATGCTACTATGTCGTTTGGATATCGACGAGCTGGTAAGGAAATGTGCCTTTATAATATTGTGTTAAGGGACCAGCAGTGAGTATACAAAGCCTGATGATGACAGTGGTGAATCCGATGTGTTTGACGAGAGTTGAACTCTCTTACAGTCTTAAACACTTGTTGATGAAGTCAACAGTTTGTCCACATTGCGATAATTTCTTATTTTCATTAGAACATTTATGGGAAAGTGTGATATACTTAAGTGATAATAATTGGCATATTTTATAATGCATGAAATAGTTTTGTTTTTGAAAATAATTTATATATATCAACTAGCTGACCACGCGAACTCTGTTTCGTCTCAAAGGCAATAAATTAACAGATTTTTGAATTTATTAGGAAATATAAAAAAAAAACATTTCCTCCTCGGAAAAAAACGTTAGTATGGGAAATGGAAAAGGGCTATTTTTAAGGATTTCATGGGAGTTTTTCTAATTTTTCTCACCTTTTAAACCTTCCCTAGACCTCCACGAACATTCTA
>JAODUI010000017.1:150206-161069 GCA_027563995.1 Papilio gigon | reverse complement strand
CCCCATCACGCCGGCCGATGTAATATATTGTCAACACCAATACACAATAGTGCCTTCGTGAAATTATGATCCCCAGAATGGAATACGTGATGCGACGCCTAATGTTACATTCGGCGTTATTATGGACACGTCCGAGCGCCTTCAGTTTTATTTACTTGCGATTGTACTTTATTTCTATTGCGTTAGCTTTAATGTTACACAAGTAACGTCTGCGAAAGATATATAATAATGTACACATTAGGAAATTGTAGTTTTCTTCCTAAAATACGAAAGGAAGACAAAAGTGTACGACCTCGAATCATTAGCAGATATCTGATTGATATTACTAACATTTCTTATAATCATTCTATAAATCTCGAAGTCTAAATAGTCGAGGAGAAATTCGAACTCACGATTGCTAAATTGATTCTTTAACCATTAGTTTTAAGTGTTTTAATTGTACGATGTTCTTAGCCGCAGGAGGCGATGTCCATCTCGAATCACTATGTTTGTTTACAGAGTTACTTAACGTTAAGACGTGGCGTGGGGCGCAGTGCGGGGGGTTGGTCAGCGTAAACCGATCGTCGGCGGCCCCCCGCGACACCCCTACACAAACAAACTCGTAAAACTTATTCGCCCTCATCACCTTGTCAATATTCATAAGAATATTATAATATTACCCGATGTTTACCTCCGTAATAATCTACACTGTGTTTGATTAACAATACTGCACAGCTTACGTAGAGGGTCTACGAAAATTAGTAGAACAAAGTACATACGTTTAGCAGATTGGTATTTCGCTATAAGTTTTGTGACATAATTGAAGAAAAAGTTGAACGTCCTGTCATTTAGACTGCAGATAAGAAAACGACGGACGTATATGCATGCTGCTACTGTACAAAACTTTAGTGTTCTTTCGAAGTGCAATAATTTTAATGAAGTCATCAAGTTTTTATTGTTTTGAATAAATGAGAGTTGAAATTAATTCAAGACGTAAAATTTGCTACGTTTATAAATATTTACAAATATTATCAACGTTTTATTTGGACGCAATAAAGTTGAGAATAAAAACAATTGTCCATAAATATTATTCGTGTGTAGGAATGTGCTGCCGCGACGCGAGTGCGCTGCGAGGTCGCGGAGTCAAGTCGAAACGACTGGACAAATATTAATTGAAATTTCATCGGAAAAACGATTTCATTTCAATTCCAATCGAGTCATCGAGCCCACGTTATTGAGCTTTTCGGATGAAAATAATACAAGCACACGAGATTAAATCTTAAATATGAAGTGCTGCGGAATTTCGAAAAATCAAAGTTTTACAATATACGAATAATATTCATGCATGACAATGATAAGTGTATACTTTGTGTTTCACGTAATAGGATAGAATGTAGAAAAGTAATGAGATTGAATATGGATGGCTACAGAGGTAGGAGAAGACCGAATGAGGTCTGAATTGTGTGAAAGAGTATCAAAAGAAGACAGTTACGATATGACCACTGATAGAGATGTATGGAAGAGTAGAACATACTATAGGTAAGGTAAGTTAATATAGAATATATACCTTAAGTTAATATATGTGTAATTAGGCTAAGTTAGTTTTATTTTTCTGTAACAAATAAATTAAAAAGAATGGAGGAATTGCTCTAGGCAATCGGAATTTCAATACGATTGCGATTAAATTTTCAGTGTAAAAATATGTCCACGTACTTATTTGGCAAATACGTTAAAAAATGTACATATTTCGTGGAATTGCAATTTGTCAGTTGTGTTGGTTCAGCAACAATTTGTGCGGCCGCCGCGGATTGTTGGCGGCTGAAGTTTGTTACGTGCTTGCGCGCGGATTTATATGGACATGTTTGTTATATAAACAAAAGCGTAATTCCGAGAACGTATTTTAACGAGAAATAAAACAAAATGTATTTTGGCAGACTTGTTAATGTACCCTGGATAGCAAGTTTTTTTTAATATATTGCTTTAACATCGTATTGACTTATCGTTCACATTAATCATATTTTTAACTGTTATAAAAAAATAGCACAATAACATAGTTAGTACGATATTTCGTAGCACGGTGCTACGAGTATGTAAACTTCGTAGCACATTCGTAACGACGGAGCACCAAGTTAAGTCGGAAGAAGCTCTATCGATCGTTCTAATAATAGACGTCTGCATACACTTAACTAAGAATTGTTAAGTTGAGGTGAACCCACTTCGTTCGCTTCGATACACGAACCTCGGCGATTTTAACAAACTTGCTAATATTAAATATGCATCGTATTAGGAAGGTAAATTTTACATTTAACTTATGATTTCGTATTAACTTGTTTTAAAACTAGTCAGGAGAAGAGGAAAATCAATTAGCTAAAATATTGTAAGCTACAATTTTGCGTTGTTCGTCTTCAAATGCCCGCCCTCAATTATGCCACGATATTTGTAAAACCTCGCTGACAACCAAAAATAATTGCATTTGTTAAACAGACCAAAGCGATTCTTTTATCTAACAATAATGAGCCAAGTTATTGAACAAATTAAGTTAAAGTAGGAAAGGAAAACTTTACAAAAGAAATGAAGCGATGTTTAAATCACAAAGACAAAAGAACTCTCCGGCGCGAGAGAGTCGACGTGGCGACTTCCGGGCGACACCGGCCCACCTCGAGTTCGGCTTTGATCACTACATTGTTAATAATAACTTATCAAAATTAGTTAGACATTATGTGTTCCTATTTAATGAATGGGTTGAAATAATGTTAAGCAAAAATTCAGTTAAATGCATATAAATATATATGAGAACATAAATTTAAACATTTTTACGGTGCGACATTAAAAGTTCACTTGGACTTTAAAGTTTGAAAATTTATTTTCTAAAAAGTTTTATTAAAAGACGTATAATGTAGGATGCCATCGGCTTACGAGATCACTCTGACAAAGGGCCTTAATTAAAAAAAAAAAGTAGGATGAAAAACTGTCCGCCGCCAGCGCCGCCCCGCGGGAATTGGCTATTAATTATTTTTGTACTTGAATAATATTTATTACAAGACGTCAGGCTTACACGGTGGCTACTCTGTAGTGGGGGTTTTTGTGGATGACTGATTGATTGATTATAAAGATTAAAGGCTTACGAATACACAGGCTAGGACAATTTAACATAACAAAAAAAAACATAACTTCAGAGCTGCATTCACACTGTTCCTCTATATACGAGGCATTATCATTCTCACTTGAGATTGCCGGTTAAATAATAGTCTGACATATTTCAGTGGCGCTCCCGGGGGGAATTATTTAACATGGCAACACTGATAATATCACGGACTGCGGTCGGCCGCTGGCAACACACGCCCCTATACAGACGTACATTACGGTCGACGTTTATATAGATATGTATTCAAGCGGTCAGCTAAATGCCAAAATAAACAAGGACGTGTACGATACAATGTGCTCGAGTTCACGTTTAATGATTTATGTTGAAATGAAATTTGATACCATAGGTAAATCATATTTTGCCGTTATACTCTCACATGCACCTCTATTTGCCGTTATATCGACGTATCCTCTTTCTATACTGATACGTAGTTTGGTCTTCCTGTTCCTTTACACGTGACGATTGGGTTGACGTGGCCCGAGATCAAGCGCAGAGCCCAGCACAGAGCGAGCTGGCGACGTACTGTGCACGTCCTCTGCCCCACTACTGGCATATAGGATTAAGTCAAGTCTCACTTTGTAGATAGCTACACAATTCAATCTACCAAATTCCACTTCAATGAATCCTTGCTCATATCTTAGATATATTAGGAAAAAAGTTAGTAGGACACAAACTTTAAGCTTCGTAAACAATTAACAAATCTGAAACGTTGTTAGGATCAGAACTTTCTCGTCGCTACAGATAAAAAAGAGATTCCACTCGTGTAGCGCTAGTGGTCGGATTTAAAAAGTAATTTAAACCAGCAGCCAGGTGTTAACAGGCGGGAAAAGTAATAAAACGCCTCAGAGTAACCATCTCAATCCGAATTACTTTCCTCGACGCAGCGGGGACGCGGCGGGGACGCAGCGGGGACGAGACCGTTTTTAATTTAGCTCAGAACGAGATCAAGTTTTGCCACATGTGACCGCTTACTCGAGCCAACCTTACATACTGTACGACACTGTGTTATATTTTTGTTGAATTTATCTCACAAATGAAACTTGTTTCGTTTGTCTTTGCAAGCAGCTGGCCTCGGCTTGCGTTTTATGGTAGAGAAGGATACTAGGCGGATATCAGAACACCAATGAAGGCTAGAGATTACTTTGGTGGCGGACATCAAACACCTCTATAGAAGTGACAGCACAACAGAAATCTAGAATTTGTTACTGCTTGGATAGGCATTTCTTTGCTATTGACATTCATGTAACTGAAACATGATAAAAGTGTTGGGGGGGAGGATGTTACGAACGGCCAATTTACTTAGTGTAATAAGTAACAATTTTGTACCTTAAACTACATGCAGTACAGTTTATTTTACTGCAATGGAAAACTAAAGGTTTTGTAAAGTTTCTGGTCCAAGCGTAGCAAATACAAAGCACTATTCCTTGGAGTGTATTTAGTACGTGGTAACGACGGGCGCGCGCTGCTGGCGCGCTCTGCCGGCGCACGCTCTAATTCTAGTAATGTACTCGTTACAGAACTTTTACAGATCAATCTTTTACGGATAACATTAAAGAGAATTTCGAGCTCGTAAAAGTGCTCTTGGGTATTATACACTCCAAGTTTTAGAAAGTATGGATAACTTGGTTGTGTAAAAGATTTGAGAATGCGTTCACATAATGATGTCGATTAAGGAACTAACCAGACCAGATGTAGTGAGAAATTATTTTCCTTCGGGAAAACTCGGCTCTCTATCGGAATACGATGACACCCGAACTTTCAATGAATGATCGTATTAAATTAGTGACATTTTCATATCCATTAATATGGAACTTTATTGTTTAGTGTCAAAAGTCAAAATGAATGTCATTCTCTAAGATGGTTACTAAAGCTGTTTGAGAGAACTCGACAAATACAAACTTTTCACAAAAATTACGAAGGATAATCTTTTCTCACTATATCTATACATTATATGACTAATTAAAACAAATGACTGTAACCCTTTGATATTGCGAGACAAATGAAACCACATTTGTTCAAAAATCGATTCAGTCAGAAGTGACACACACACAAACCCAGGGCAGTAGTGTACAAACATAACAGGCGAGTTACGAGAGAGTATTCGGTCAGTACTAAAACCTTCTAGAGCCTGCGCGGGTCGTCAGTGTCTACAATAATAGGCAGTAAAGCGCCGTCCGTCACAATTTCGACGCAGTCGTGCGTGCTCACGTGACCAAATGGGAAGGCCGCAGTAAATTCAAATGACGTCAGCAAAACTTTTAATACACTTTGAAATTTCGCGCATTACTCTCCCCCGGAATGTGCACAAACACGCGTCAATTACTTTACCACTGATGTGTATGACAGCTCTTATATAACGCTCTTACATAACGACACATTTACTCACGTATCCGACGAGCATAATGTTTCCGCTGCCGAAACAACCATACAAAAACATTTTCTTTAACAAAAACTCGTATAATAAATATGTTTCGTTAAAATTAACTTCTTGTATACTGTTTTTATTCAATAATTAGTAGACTTCTGTTAATTCACTAACATTTCTTACATAATTTTCAGGAAAGCTTGAAAAAGCTTGTATTGGGATATTGTACACGATAATCGTATGGTTTGATTGGAACCCACGACCACCAGATCGGTTGTCCGTACCCTTAACCATTAAGCTATTGAGGCTTCAACTCCTCTTACTTCGTCTACGTACAGTAAGAAGCTTAAATGAAGCTTTTAAAACGATAAAATTTCACGACAAGTAGCTATTAAAACGCTTTTAAGATATTTTTAAACTTAGAACAGTAAATAAGTAAGCTTAAAAGTCTTTACTTGACTTATCACTCGATGTCCCGGTTACTAAGCGATACTCTACTTTCATAACTTACAAAGTTTGTTTAATGTTTTTTTGATATTACAGCCTTTTAAGTTCCCGCCGGTCGAAAAATCTCTTTTATTATAGGAGGGATTTTTGAATAATCCTCCCCGGCGTCCGCGGCGCCGCTACGCTGTAAACGTTTTAGGTAACCGTTACTCCTGAACGATCATAATACCTTGAAGGGTTTTGTTAAATGTATGGTAAATTTAACACGGATCGTATATAACATTTTGGTAAATATGTCTTATTACGAAAATCGTTTAACTATAACAACAGTCTCGTAGTCTAGACTGGTCATGCTAAATTCACTCTAAGATCCTTAGTGACCAATGATCGATTCTAAGTGCGGCTATTTTATTATTAAATTTGATGTAAATGTCGTCATGTATCGCAAGGATAGAGAATTAGATCTTGTCCTCTCATGCGCATACTTATCAAACGAAAAGCAGAATCACTTCCAGTGGAGGCCTGTCTCCGGTTTTTAACTTTGTTGTTGAAGACAGTACCACTGTATAGTAAGAAATAGTACAATTCAATGCATTAAATCATTCGTGTTAGAATCCCCCTTAATTCTGAACGGGACTAAATTAAATGGCGATTTGTTTCTAGTTTATTCAAGCTGTATTCTCGTGTAAGAATCGATTGGTTTACTTCAGTACAACGCGGTCACACGCGCAGTTAAGGAAGTGGGCGCGGGCACGCGATGTTCTACTACCTTGTAGGAAAAGCTACGTTTTTGCTTCAGGAACATTAACGTCAGCCGACATTCGTTTCGATCGTACGCAGGGGAAGGTAAAAACAGCGCCATAAATATTGCGTTTAATTTACGGTTAATTGAGCGACTGAATTTACTAGAATAGTTACTTAGTGGCGTTTCTTTGAGTAACGAAAAAATACAACACAAGTTTATTTGAGTCTTTTTAAAATTTGTATTATTGGAAGCGCCAATAGCCTATTCGCTATGGGCTTGGACTACCGATCTAGCGGTCGTGAGTTCGAATTCCGCCATACGGCTATTGTGGTGGAACATTCTTAACACAAGCTTTTTCAGAGCTTGAAATGAATGAAAAAAAAACAGAAAGGGTCACAAGAAATATTAGTAAATTAACGAAAATCTGCTCATATTGAAAAAATAATAGTATCATCATTCTTCTGTGCTCCGATCTGTTACAGTGTAATCTGTCACACTATTTTTACAATAAAACGTATGGGATATGAAAAATTTTCTAGTTTGTTTTCCCCTAATCTGGTCACTTATAGGAGGCAAAGACAACTCCTCGTGTCGCTGCGACACTCTATTCAGTACTTAGTTCATTGCCTTGTTATAATATTACAAACGATCAGAAACATGTAGGACGCATTGAATTGTATTTGAAACTAATTAACTAAATGAAAATTAATGAAAATGTTGAATTTATATAAGGATGAGAAATTGAAGTTAATTCTTGGTAGAACTTTAGTATTTAGACCGTTGGTTTGTCATTATAACACTGCTGCCGACCTACTCTTGTAAATGAAGGATAGGCGAAGCTAAATTGTTCCGCGCCACGAAGAAACGGTCCAGCTTTTCGGCAATTTCTTATACACGAATGTGTCGAGACAAAAATAGTAAAGAGGTCACACGGCAACGACTGTGGCGCGACACTGAAACCTCCACCGACAAATATAAATATAGCAACAGATAGGTATTAAGGTTTTATAGGACATGTTACAGCGGACCGTATTGAGGGTGGTGATTATGAGAGACTGATTGAGGTGACAAGATTTTAATGCGCATATGTTGCAATGTCATGCGAATGAAATGATACGACGGAATGAGTGGAAGATGCGGAAACTGTTCGTTGGTGGCGCTGTGCGGGGAGTGTACGTCACAAACTTTTCACTGTTTTGAGTTACCAATAATGTTGGAGCAGACGCAGTTCAGTAAGACAATATTACTCGTAATCATATCGCGACACCTACCGTCATTTTCCGCACTTACAATGAGTGCGACATTCAGATTACCTAGTTTAATACATAGAAACGTTGCTTAGTAGATGACCACTCAATGACTCTGAGTGCAGCAGTAAGTTGTCTAACTTCTTATAATATATTCATGGCTGTTATTTCCAGTATCGGCGATTTTCGTCTTAATAACGAGTAAGACCCCGTGAGTTCGAAGGATCATCTTAATTACGCAGGTATGAGGACGAGGCAATCTGATTAAACCTAGACCCGGGCACTCCGGGGGGAGGGAATCTCCCCCCTCCCCCGGGACCAAATCCAATTATCAATTACGCCCCGGGATCCGATAATTACATATTGCTAAACCTTTAATCAAAAACATAAATTATATTAGAAAATCCTGACGAAAGTATTCACACAACAAACAACATGGTAAAGTGATTTTTAATACAACATTAATTTGAAATTATAATTTTAGACGACAGTAAAGCTCTCTTTGAAATTGCCTACAAATAAAATTAAGCTAAGGTTTACTTCTTGAACAGAACACAGACTTTTGTTTTGCGACTGCATACGTTATTAGTATTCACGGCGGAAATACTATTTAATAACATAAATGACTCGACGCAGGCGGCTCGTCAACACTCGGAACGTGGCGTCGTGTTATCCGAAGCCCTACCCATCAGGGATATCACCGCGTTTCCAATCCATTTAACTATCCGTGTTTACGTTATATCATAATAAATCAAATCCCAAACAAAACGTCGGACTAATACGAATTTTATTACATATATTGTTTACGAGGCTTCATTGAAAATCGGTTTGATTGGCGCCGGCCCGTGTTTATTTAACGATCGACCAGATTGCACGCAGGGAGCGTACTGCTTTCCCACTTTACTATCTCATTTGCATCAGAGTTACTATTGCAGGCACTTACGTAGTCTCTTGTTTATTTCCTCGCTTTCATTTTGCTTGGTAGACAAACATAGGATTGAGTAAGTTTCGTTAGGCAAGTCTCAAGTGTTTCACTTTACAAACAGATCCATCGTAATGTCAATAATCATAATCTTTCTGGTTTTTCCTGCGTTACAGCATTGCATGTATCCTTCCATACATCTCAATCAGCGGCCATGTCCCCACTCCCTTGTTATACAATTCTTGTACTCTAACTTTGCTCATCATACTAGCATACTGAATGTTGTAAGAAATACAGAGTTTAATGCAAAGCACTCAAGTCTTTGTCAACTAAATATCAATAATATTGATTTTTTAAAAGAAGAAAAATAATTGAGCGAATTACGTGTTACAGATGGATGTAAAAGTTCAATAAATGACCAAATCTCTTCCCATTATTGCCTTAATTCGTCAAATGTCAAACCTCAATCACATCTCGGCAACTGTTTGACACTCCTCCTGTCGCTCACAATGACACCCTACAAAATGTGAAAATCATTAATCCTTTAAAAATGTTGGTTCTAAAACATGGCGGTTAAACATAAAAAATATATTCTATAATTTATTAATGTAAATACCGCACTAAGAATTGTTCAACTGTTACTAAGTAAGACCCGGAGTGTTTGTAATAAGTATGAGAAATCACTAAGTTACAATTCAATTGAACATTAAACAACTCTGAGCGTAAATGACTTAACAGTGTAACCACTAAAGTACCGCAACTTTCTCATTAAATAAAAATATTTGTAAGGAGCACGTAGACACCTGCAGCTAGTTAAATATTTAAATGTTGGTAACCAAGGAAAACTGTCCGTGATTTTTTAGTCTTTCCGATACATTATTAATTAAAAAACGAGCATAGCTAAGCTTTTATTCCTTCCGGTAGGCTCTATATTAAATCGCAAGAGTAAAATGTTTGTAATCCTCCGTCTAAAAGCATAGCGCTGTAGTTTGTTTGGTCAGCCGCCCCTCCCCCCCGACCCTCCTCTAGACTTTAGGAGAGGGATAGATATGTCGGGGTAATGGGAAACATCGCTTTTGTGAGAGCTTTTTTTCATTCGGTCGTTAAAAAGTTTGCGCTACGACTTGAGACGCTCGCTTTTGTTCGGAGTTCGGAAGAATGAAGGCTTTTTAAGTGCAAGTATATTGGATCATATTTCAGTTGCTTTTCAGATGAAATGTGGCTTTTTCTTATTTGTCCGATTTGAATTGAAACTGCGGCCGAGTCGAGGGCTTTTAAAATGGCCCCGTAACGTTTTTTATTGTGGAAAAGTTAAAGTCGCCCCAGAATAATAGAACTACTATAACATAAAATAAATATTGTTATGTGTTTAATACATTATTTTTTAACGTAATTTCCCTTCTCGTGTAGGAAGTTGCGTAGATGATTGTTGTTAAAAGCGATATAAAATATTTTTGTGAAGGAAAAAATAGAGAACTTTTAAACACATATTTCGGCTGCAGTTGTTACTCATTGTTTACGAGCTGGGAACAAAGCCGCTGCGGGGTTGAGGAATGATTCACTGGAGTTTACTTCGCATAATGATTCATAAACAAATGACTGCAACAAAAGAGTTTGAAGAAAACGTGTTGTTTTTAGATAGAAGCGGAGAGCTGAATGCTAGACCTACTTTTCTAGCCTTGAAAGCCTATCTTTATTATACTTTTTTATTTCGTATACTCCACAACTGTATCTGCACACGACATATTATCATGAAAGATTTATGAAATCAATTTGAATATATTTCGCGTGTAGATGCGATGTAGCTACGGCGTAGCACTTAAGCACCCGTGCTACGACATATGTAAAATCAGAGTGAATATACATAAAGTGGGTAGGAATAATGAAACATCTACAAGCTCGAGATTTCAATGATCGGAACATCAACATTACTTTTAATAATTATTATGAACATATAGTAAACTATATTCAGATACACACCGAGCGGGAGATAAAGTGACAATAAAGACTGCC
>JAODUI010000017.1:114799-129149 GCA_027563995.1 Papilio gigon | reverse complement strand
ATATCGATATCGATGACGTAATGTCCACATGTAATGTGAAGTTGTTGGAGATATATTATTATTATTATAATATGCCATGCAACTATATTACAGGCGACGTCGTGTACTGTGTAAGCACATATTTTGTACTACAAATACATTATTTAATTTAAAAACAAAATAATAAGATAAATTGGATAATGGAAATTGTAGATGCAGCTTAAAATATAATCTCTTATTCAGGTTTCACGTCGCAGCACTTATAATAATTGTTTAAAATTAATTGAAATCAATTTTAGAAGTGCCGGCTTCATAAGATCGCTTTTCCATTTCTTGAACTAGTGAAATAGTTTTGTGTCGGCTTTATACTTCATGAGATTTCAAGAGGCGTGCTCTCGCCGGCCACGCCGCAGCCGTGCAGGAATGTCTGCCCGCGCCCGCCCCGCGCCCTCCCCGCGTCGCCCCGCGCCCCCGGGCGAGTCTATTTGACCTCGATGTTAGTTGATATATCTTGAAACATGATTTCTTGATAATGAAGTCTTAGAACTGGATTATGTATTATTTAACTAAATTAATTTATATTATAGTGGAATATCAACAAACTATTAAAGCAAGTAAAACTATTTAAGCGTCAAAGGCCTAATGGTTAAGGGTACGATATTCATTGAAGTGGTCGAGAGTTCGCATCCCGCCATTGAACTATTGTAGTGGACCATATTCTAGTTGGAGTGGCAAAAGAAATGTTAGTAAATTAACAAAAGTCTGCTAGTACTTAGAACAAAAGTGCCTTATCAGTGGAGATATAAAGTTCACTTTTGAAGGGCTACGAATTAAGACAAATGAATTTCAATTCGTACAGCAGCGTCCGCCGCTGCCTCCTCGCCGCGGCCGCTGCGTGTAATAAGCAATACCATTACACACATTCGACATTCGCCAACAAATGATCGTTAACGCCATTAGCGGGGTCTGATAGGCACGTGCCGCGCTTCACATCGACATATCGATAACCGGCGCACGTCCTTAAAGTGAAGCGTTAAAGCCAGTGAAATTCCCGGCATAGCTCGCCGCCCCGCCCCTCCTATATTTGTGGTGCTGCGACCGCATATTGAGAGCTGTCGGATTCTTTCCCGCATAGATAGGTATTGAATGGTGCGATCTTTAGAACAATGAGCCGCGCGGAATTTAATGGCCGCAGGAAGTGGGTCGCTGCCACATCCAAATTATCGACGAGCGTGAGCTTTTAAGGAACCAAATTTAAACATAATGAAGTGGATTTTTTCCGAGAACGTTTATTATGTTTTGACAGATCTGAAGTTAGACCTCATTGTCGGACACGATTTAATAAAAAAATACCTTGATCTTATTATTGATTCTTTGTCAACTTGTTGCTTAGAATAACGGTTAGGATTATTTTAATTCGTAATTATTTTATTTAACTGTACGAGTGCGATAGACTGGAGATCTAACTAACTGTACTCACTAAACTGGAATATAATTATAATAATAACACAACATGAAAACGTTCAGGTCAGGGATGGCAAGATGGGTCTTATCACTATACTCGTTAGGAACCCAAGAGTGTCCCATATCCTGAACATCTGTTTTTTTTATAATCAGAGTTAAAAGGCAATAGTGACCGTATCTTTTCTTCGATACTCCTGTATTTTCGCTACACCGGTAATAAGGGCGATAACAGAATACCTTGGATCATTCAGTTTTACTAAATAAAAATACAAAAAATGCAGCAAAGAAGAATTTAAAGTGAGAAAGAATTATCGATACACGTTCTCGTCACATCACTTGAAGTACGTGCGGAGCGAGGCGGCGCGCGTGAGGCGGGCGCGCGTGAGGCGGCGCGCGCGTGAGGCGGCGCGCGTGTGGCGGGCGCGCGCGGAATTAGGATAATTTTGTCGCGATACAGTACGACATACAATTCCCTTTCGAACGTAATTTAACATGAAATTGGAATTGACATTCAGCAATACATTTTGCCATTTCTTGCAACTTTCAAAAGACATTCAAATGTCTTGTGCGGACGAAACACACCGATACCTGTTTGAAAACATCGCGTGCACTCAAGCGAGGCGGTCCTTACCTGAAACAAAAACAAAACGAGAATTAGTCATTAACAGTTACATTTTTTGTTTGACTTCCGACTAGAAGCATTATTGTTCGCTTTTAGAAAGTTGTTAGTTAATCTTTACAACAACAATAACAAGACTCAAGGTCGCAAAGGAATGGATACATAACCCAACAAAAAACAAGAGTCCGTATTGTCTTGTTACTTTAACTAACTAAAAAATACGATAGTATAGATGGATGTTTGTTAGCAAGTAAGTTAAAAACTGTTGAACGGATATTGATGAAATTTGTCAAAGAGATAGATTACTGTGTTATTCAGGATAACACATAGACTGCTCGCTAAACTTTAAGTTCCACGTAAACCAAGTTGCATGTAAAAGTTAATTACTTATATGTGGAATGATTGGCAGTCCACACATCGCTGTCGGCAGATATTTGTAAATAAAAATAAAAGAGTGTCGTTGGCCGCGAGCGAATTGTTCGACCAAAACATACTGGAAAAATAAAAGTGCATTTCTCGAATTTAAATGTCGATTGAACTGTAGTTATTGATGAGTGTCGACGGACGACTGTTTGATTAAAATGCAGACGTGGAGTCAACGTTGCCGGTCATGTTGCGTCTCCAATGTCTCGCTTACTACATGGCACATCGATAATGTTCTGAAACATATCGTTGTACAGACATATTATACGAGGAGATGATGAACACATAAACAAGAAAGTGATGAGATTGAATGTGGATGACTATAAAGGTAGAGGAAGAGCGAAGGTGTGGATCGATTGTGTGAAAGAGGATATGCGTAAGAGGCGGGTGAATGCAGATATGACGGCTGACAGAGTCGTGTGTACACCGACCCTCCGTATGGAAAAGGGCAAGTCGATGATGACAATAATGTTTTTAAACATATTTTACAATAGTTAAAATTCACTGTTGTGTCATCCTGAAAGTGTTGTAGTTTCTATAACATCGTTGACACGCAATACTTGAATGTTTACTTTTTTATAAAATAGACTATACAATTTATTGAAATTTCTACATTGTCGAGTTTGCTTAACTATCCATTAGGCTCATAAGCTCATTATTAATACTTTTCCAAATATTTAATCAGCTAATAGTGTGGATCGTAAAATGTTTTCTCAGAATTTTTTAAATTTTAGTTTGCACTTTCATGAAGACCTTTTCTTGTTACGACGAAAGAGAACAAAAGATAGTTTGAAACAATTGTTAATGTTTATTGCAGAGATAAGAATGTTTAGGCATCATTTATGGTAAATTGACCCGTTTGTGCCTCGGCGTAGTTGCTAATGTTGTGTACTATAGTTCAGGTATGCCTTGTATTTTGGCAAAACTAGTTATTTCGGGTAGTTTTAAGGGATTTGTTTCAGTGAGGCGAAGACTGTGGGTGCGGACGCCGCCTCCTCGCGCCGCCAATATAATAATTGTCAATATTAACACATCAGTTAATATCTAGATATTATAATAGATATTATCTAGATTTCGTTCTACTGTGTCCTTGTCGCTGCCATCATGACTGATTTTTATTATACTGACAGCTGTTATCAATTGGTAAGTTGTTTATCTTTTTATTTTAAACTAGCACTCGCCCACGGCTTTGCTCACGTTGATTAAAAATTAAACTTAGTAACCCACGTGTCATGCCAGATAATACTCTGTCTCAGTGCTAAATTTCATCCAGATCCGTTTAGCTTTCCTGTAGTAACGTGATAGCAAACATGCGCGCATCCAAACAGTCGCATTTATATTGTTAGTGAGTAGAGCTATTTTTATCAATTGTGTGTCCAGCTCTCGGTTGATTTCCATCATTATTCTAAGACTAAAAAGTACCTAAAACATTTCTGGAAGGCATCAATGAATAAGTTAATATTATTTGTCTGTTATGTATGTAGCAAAACTAAACCAACATTTAATTTTTTAGAGTGAAAACAATTTGACTGAATAAACTTTATACTTTGTATATTAATTTAAAACATCACATAGTAATTCAAACCTTGTTGGAATACGCCGTGTTGCAATATTGTGAACTCGTAGCTTAATTAAATAAAATGATTCTCAAATTATTATATTCGTAATAACGTAACATCTGTTTTGTGTAATTATTTAAGTAAATGTTATTTATTTTCCAGGAGCTCAATCTCCAGCAAACGAGACGCGAGCTGATAGCCATGATAGAATCCTGCGAACTCAAAGACAGCGCCATCTATAGTGATACAGAGTGTTTGTCAGACACGGAAAATAAAGACAACGATGATGAACAAAGTAAAGTAGCACCAGGTCCTGATCTCCTGCCACAGCCGAAGTGGGACGCGAGTGGCGCGCGGCGCCCAACAGCCGAGTACAAATATGACATACAATCGTGGCTGCAAATGGGTTCCTTAAACCATCAGATTAACCCCTCGGATGCTACTCCGGCCCAGGAAACCACGACCGTTAACAATATATCAGATATAGCCGTTAATTCAGTAACAACGGAATCAGCCGGCAGTGAGTTTTGCTTGAAATTCGCTGAAAACACTTACAATTCAGACTTCATCATGAAGACGAAAAAGATCGATAAAGCCAACGTGTATGCTTACGACACTGTGGAGGCTTTCTTCAAAAGCTTCAAAGACGCCGCGCCTGCCTCGACTCCTCAAACTAGTTTGGCCTTCGATCAGCCGACACAGTCTCCGTCCACAGGCAACGAATACGCTTATTTCTAAATGTATTGCCAAATTTGTATGTGATAAGTCTAATACAGTGAAAACCGCTTTAAACGACATCGAATAAACGACAAAGCAATTACAAAACTGAAACTAGATCTCGGGCGGAACTCCTCAAGTGCCTTATAAATAATGTATAGGTTACGAAAATTCGGTTAATACGACTAAATCCTTCGATGTCGTTAGAACCGGTTTTGACTGTATATACAATTTTCAAGAAGAAATGTGATAAGAAACCTAAGATTATTTTTTTTAATTACAATTAATTTATAACTCGATTTAAATGTTATATCAAACATAATTTTAATATGTTATATATTGTAAGAATTAGTGTAATTTAATGAAAAACAATCACAATGTCTTAAAGGTATAAAAAAACCTATATTTCTGTAACAAAATAACTTAATTCCTGTCCGCTGTTTCACAAAGGAATATAATTGAGAAGAAGAATAATTACTTTAAATTTTAATTAAAGAATATAATTCGGTTGCGACATAGAAATGATCTGTTCCTTAAGATAAAATGATCTCATGCAGTTTTCAAAGTAATAAATCATCTGTGACATAGATTAAATCTAGTAATTAGAATGTTTTAAATGTCTAAATCGTAATATTTTAAGTTACAAAATGACTGATATGATAATAATAAAAAAATATGTAATTGAAATTATTCTCATTCCTTACTTCCTGACCAAACCCGGTTACACTGTTGCTACATACAATGCTACCCGTCCTACAACACTGAAACAATTTAACTACGAATTTAACAACATTTTACGTAAATTCTAAACATCATTTTACATTTGCATTTAACGAATTTCTCAAAAATGCTAAACATAATTATGACATATGACATTTTTTTTAATTCCAAATGTTTCGTTAGTCAAAAAAAAAGTTAAGTAAAATTAATGAACGATGAAAGTAGGGCATTTTATTGTATTACTAATAAAATGCAATTCTTAAATTTAATTAAATTGATTCACAATTCAAGAGTCGAGTGAAGTTTCAGCAACTGAAACGTCAAACGTTCGAGGGTAAGTAGACAAATATTTTACAGGGTCTTCAGCGCGGTGCGGCGGCCGCGGGCTCCCTCGCTGCCTTACCGTTATTGTTTTTATTATATTAATGATATAAATTAATGACACGCGTCATCCTAATTGTTGTACATAGTTTTAAGACGGCGCGTGACACATAGGTGAGTGGTGGCATTTGTACTATATATTTGGTTGACATCATTTTGAAGTGGCATTTACTTAATTGCGTCTTTGTATCTTGAAGCCTTCATTATTAAACGGGACTGATATATGAAGAAACTTCAAAAGTTTTATTATGAATATTTCTATAAAGTTTGAGGCGATTTTTTCACGTACGGAAAAAAATATTTTAGATATTCTTTTTTCTAGGTTAAATAATTAGATAAATTATAGTGCGATTATAGTGGCGTAACTAATTCTCAATAACCGCTGGAGGTTGGTACGTCAGGAAACAGAGTATTCACTGGTCGATGTGCTAGCTCGAATCGACTTTTTCAGCGATGGCAGCGATAGACAAACCACCCCCACTGAAGGCCGACAATGAACACCACAGTCTACTGGAGGCGCCGTCCATAGCCTACAGCAGCGCCACCGTGCGGCGAGCCTTCGCCGTCTGGATGTATTGCGGACAGATCAACGAGTTCCAGCACGTCTGCAACTACTACCATTACCTGGAGGCTTTGGTGAGTGTACATTGATACCAGGTGACCAATTTATTATTACGATTGTTAAAAGTAGGCTCTTGGAAATCGAGGCTGCGACATGCTAATAGCTATTTATCAAATATATTAAAATGTGCTAAACCCAAATGAACTATTTATTAAAAAAAAACGCAATTGTTTCGATTTCTAAAACCCCCCGCCGTACTGCAGGCTGCTAATAAGCAAACAGATAAACAATCGACAGTCACATAGCTCGAGGTCGGAGGTCATAAATAAGTCAAAAAATTATAAAACAGTGCAGAAAACTGACAATGTTACAACTGCTTGGTTTGTGAAACAGAATAATTAAATTCCAGGAAGACAAACTACCAGAAGAGAGCCGAGCAGCGAGCCGCCAGCAAGAGCTCGACTTGTTCACCGGCCGCCCGCCGCTGTCCTCCTACGTCGTCGACAACTTCCCCACGCTGTACCCCGCCGCGACGCGGCAGGTCATGCTCAGACGAACTCAGGAAACAAACAGACACAAAACGGTTCAAAAAGAAAACACAAAGGAGCCACATGAAATACCAGGCGCCGGTACATCCAAAGCTGAAATACTCGAGGCCAGCGTCATGATTCGAGATTACTGTAAACGCAGTATGAAATCATCAAAAATGTTTCTTAAAGAATTTAGAGAACACACGCAAAGGTGCGGTCTGGCCAACACCGTGGGCAACGTCGCCTT
The DNA here is from genome assembly GCA_027563995.1 of Papilio gigon. Taxonomy (NCBI): domain Eukaryota; kingdom Metazoa; phylum Arthropoda; class Insecta; order Lepidoptera; family Papilionidae; genus Papilio; species Papilio gigon. The sequence goes on along the minus strand of JAODUI010000017.1, from coordinate 121,948 downwards.
TTACATCAAGAGGAAAATCATAACATCCGAGATACAACTGGAGGCGAATTACGCACAAACTTTAAAATTATTGGCGAGAAGTTACGAAGGTAATGAGGATGTGGAGCTGTCCATCGAAGCACAAGATGATTTCATTCCTTTAATTTTAAAGAAAACTAATTCGCTTCACACCGACACGACCAACAATAAACAAAGAACGAGCGACTCCAGATATAAATGTGGCGACATCGTCGGCGCTAAAACCAGAGACGTAAGGATCGAAAGAATGTATAAATTTGACAAGAATAAATATAAGAAGAAAATCAAATCAAAAGGTACTGTTTACGACTTTTTTTCTAAATTTAGTGATTTTAATACGGACGATTTGAAACTAAGAAATAAACATCTTTCAGATTGCGCGCTCGTGCAGGGGAGGATTTGCTAAAGCAAGAAATATATGACAAGACACGAAGTAGAATGATACAGACTTTATAGTAATTACATTATAACCGTCATCTACACACACATACACATCACATGTATAGTGTTTTGACTTCGTACGTTACCGACTTTTATTATTGTTTTTAAAAATATCGATTTTTATAAAAATTACATCTGCGATTTCAGATGGGAATCACATGTGTAAGAAAGTATGTATGTAAGAAAATGACGCATTCCCCAGTTGTGTAAAATGAATAATTGCACACGTTTTTTTACATAATGTATTTGTGTTGAGGTACATAACAACACTTAAACATTAAATACGATACTATCGCCTTTACATTGTGTACGAGAACAACGTCGCCAACACCGTGTTGAATCTGTCCTGATAATGTTATTACAAAATTCATTCAAATTAAATAGATTTGTACATAAATATGAATAGGATTTCGACCTCAAATAAAATTATATTAATACAATGTATTACAATAGAATGTATGGATGAAAACATTTAGCTATTATAAAATTGTTTAAGATTTTCTTTGTCGTTTATAACTTCTCTTTCCCAAGAGAACAATGTTTCGAATTAAAATATTGTTAAATGAAATAATAAATAGTTAATATTTCTTCACAACATTTGTTTCCTTTTCCTACATGTACTATTAAACTACAGATAATGAATTGTGAAGCATTTTAATTCTTCAGTAGACATAGCTTCATGTATTACAACAAAGTATTTTCTCGATTTTAGCTGCCAACTCTACTGGAGCGGAAGGAGCGCTTGTTTGTTGTTCTGAGTCGTGGTTTCGAGAATGCACATTGCCGTGACTGTCACTGACCTTCGAAAGAAGACGGTACTTACAGAAGATGAAGCCCTAATGGGTAGAATCATAGTTTAACATTTATATTCGAGTTTATTTAAGGATAAGAAGTTAATGCTTGTGGAGAAATTGCCAGAACCTTGTTAATGTTCAAGCAATGGAGGATCGCGGACTAACAAAAGAATTATGAATCATGAATTTAACAGAGCATCGTCGTCGGCACATTGTTCTAATCACCGAGTGTTCCCACTGAACAAACAGGAATTCAAAAACATATAGCGATCTCTGTTCCCTCAAACGGAGTGAGCGAGACGACTATATGCTGTGTACAAGTCCGCAGTGATGAACGCCGACGCATACAAAACTTGCATAGATTATGCACTTGTTACTTTAATACAGAATTCAGTCTTAGGACGCGTCTCGTCCCGAGCAGACGTGTCTGTGCTAGTCGTGCGAACGGTAACAAGATGGCCGCCACAAGTGCATACACCACGCCCGTTAATACTGTCGACAGGAAGAACATCATTTTGCTTCTTAGAAATAACGTGCTCAATACATCTGTGGAATTTATACCTGATTCAGATTTGGTGAGTTCAATTTTTGTTTACTATGGTCTTTACGTGAGATAAAAACCACGAGCTAACAATGACATTTTAAAACAAAACATTGGTAGAACTCTTCTTCTTAGTCGCTTCACTGTTGTCGGAGAGGTCGCCGTTATGGCGGTCTACTCGACAGAGACATCTCTTATTGTAAAATGTAAGATCACTGCAAACTCAGGCTATGCGAGTTCCTATATTAGTGGTTGCTAAAGTAAGATTGGATAGTCGTCAAATTCACACATGAAATAATTTTGTACAAATTTGTTTAGCTCGGTTCAATGTAGCTATATAAGTAATCGGTAAAAGCCATTTCGTATAATCCTCTTAATGTGATATCGGCACTGACAGCCGGTTTAGATTTACGCGTCCAGTCAACGCGAACATAAATATGACCAATTTAATTTTATAACTGTTTTATTTATTTTGTTGACAGATTTGTAGTTACGATTTTACATGACGTTACGATGACCACAAAACGTTATTAATATTACTTATTTTTCTTAAGTTTCCTATACAATAGAATATTCATCATACTTCCTACTGATATTATAGATATGAATGTTTAGATGAATGGATGTTTGTTAGCAGGTAAATATAAAAGAGCCGAACAGATGTGGATGCAATTTAGCACAGAGATAAAACACTATCTGGTACGTCACATTGACAATTTACTAAGTTCTTTTCTAAATTCCACACGGACGAAGTTGCAAGCGATAGATAGCCAATCTTTAATATTTTATTTCTATTCTGTTATTTCTTCACAACGTGTACTGCGGTGAAATTAAAAGTTGCCTGATTTACAATAAAAACCCCAATAAACCAAATCGACAAACTTCTAAAAGCTTTTTATGTTATAAAGGCCTAAGAGAGCTCATCCCTACCTGTTGTGCCTTTGAATAGAGCTCGTCCTTCGCTACCTGCACACGCTTAGAGGAACCTGCGTATACGACAAGTTGTTTCTTCACTTTGCTTTTATTAGTAGTTAATATAATGTAGATAAAGTAAATAATGGACTTTTAAAGTCGTTTAGAGAGTTGCACATACAACGCGCGGCCGCCACGACGCGTTGCCAAGGAAAAGTAAACTTTAAACCGAGCACAGATCGCTCGGAAACCCAAATAAATAGCATTTTAGGATCTTACAATTAATTTAACAAAAGAGTAACGCATTTATTGTATTTTTGTTTTCGTAGTTATCCTTCATGTTTGTTTTCTCCCAGATGGAATCAGATTCACCAATCAGAAAGGCCACAAGTCTACAGCCAGTAATAAAAAAGCTGTTCCATTCTCCGGCGCAGGAGTACAGCCCGAAGAGACTGGCCTCCAGACACGAGGTGGACAGGAGTAAGAGAGCGAGAAAGAGGAAATTGATACCGGATTCCGACGAGAAGATAAAGAGAGTGTACGTGAAGGAGTGCGAGGGGGACGGCTACAGCCCGGAGGCGCGGGAGGGCATGAGAAAGAGAGTTTTGATCAGTCTATTTCATAACAAAGAATATTCAATGGACTGCGGAGACTGAAGAACTCACAAGTACAGCAGTTTTAATTACATTAGTGTAATAAGTTGTAGGCTATATTTAAAACACTTATTTAATAAGATTGTCTTCCGTTAGTGTAAGTTAAGTAATGTCTTCCGAAATTTCAATCAAATATACCTACGTATTATTATAAAAAAGATTAGTTGATCGAAGAAACGATATTATTGTTGAAAAATAACTACAACCAGTACGAATAGCTTTAATATGTGATGCAATTTAGTTAGATGTAAGGAATATTAAGCTCCTGCTGAACAAGCGGTCCAACTGTGCAGTTGTGACTGAAGTGTGAAGCGAGCTCGTGCAGGACAAGTTATAGGTGATAAGACGAGGATGCGGAGAGATTCAAATAAATTGTAGTACATAGTCGTAATAACATAAGTTCAATGAATTTCGTGATGATGAATAAAATTGTTACTTACTTTCTTATGTGTTTAAATATATCTTTATATAACAGTAAGTAATAGAGGTGTTTGATTTGACTTGAACATTTATGTATAAAGGTCTGTCGTCATTTCCAACACCTGAGCAGCCAGGGGGCGCGGGGCAGGGTCGTGCGTGATCTTTTGTTATTTGGCCAATGTCTAGAGACTTCGCAATATTATGAGCTGACGATGTCTCCGACGCTGGCGAGTCGACGATATTTCTTCAAAAGAAGATAATAAAATGAAAAGGCGATATCAAAATGCACGCCGGTTTATTCTTAGTAAAGTGTTCAAGGTGCGCGGTAACAGAGATGTCTTTGACACGAGGCATTTTAAAACGACATTAATTTTCAATAAAGAAAACGAAGTTTCAAGTATTGAATACCTTGGATTCAATACTTGAAACCTTCCAAATATTTCTTTGTTACTTTGTGAGCCCTGTGTTAGAGAATCATGGCAATAGCGGTTCATCAGCGGGCATCGAGACGTGTCGGCGGAAGGCATTGTGGTCTGTGAGCGAGCATCTCATTAAGCGGTAATCTCGGTAAGACGTACAATAAATAAGTACGAGGGACGTTTAGCGGCTGATTTCCCGCGGGACCAGTTAATTCCCGGGGACTCGCTTCTCTGCCGTCCTGCTTCACTTCTCTGAGCGGCTTATTTTTATCAATTATCTTCGAATGATCGTGCGCCAGTCTTTATTGTTTACATTTAGTTATCATTTGAATTTTTGAATTAAAAAGACATTATTGCTAGCTTCAAACCGTTCAAATAATTATTGAAAGAATTTGAATTGTTTTCGATATCTAACAGCGACGTAGCTAAGGCACACATCGAGAAGCAATAAGGTATCTCGTGTATTCATTAAAGGGTAAAGAAATAATAGAATTGTGTTTATCTTCGTCACAACAGATTAACATCAAAGGCCTTTGTCTGCCCACTGCTGGGCATAGGCCTTCCACAGTATGCGGTCCTCTACCTTTCGCATCCAACGACTGAGACCAGAGTACAGTTGCGATGAAAGTTAGAATAGAAGTAACAGAAAGGTAAAGGAGAGCTGACCTTTAACGGCGCTGAGCTTGTTGCCGACCATCTGCTTCGCCACGAACGCCGCCATCTTGCTGCTCTGCGCGACGCTTTACAAATTAAATCTGAAACAAAACGGAAACGTGTCATTGCCTAATGAACATTCTCGAACCGTTGGTTCTCCCGGATTATGAAGAATTTATTATTATCGATTAACGTTTAATAGCTCGCTGTTTTTTTTTTCAAGCGTTTTAAGTCTTTCTGAAACGTAGCGTAAGTGAATAAATATTTCTGTTGCCAAGCAGAGCGGGTAAAAGGTTCGGCATCACATTTTATCGTAAATTGGATATCGTTCCACATAAAACCGAACTGCCACTAACTTTGTATTGGTTGTTATAAATTCGCAGCACAGCGCGCCGCGCCAAATCAAATCGTAACTCTGGTCTGCGGGGCCGCGCAAGTTTCTGCAACACTTAATCTTACAAGGGTGTAAGTTTGAGTTCGGGCTAAACCGCGTGTTTATGCGTGCGAAGTGTGGATTAGCATTATATTAAACTGTATTTATGTGTGTAAGGGAGCGAGCAAAGGGGTCGGCTGTATCCCCTAGAAAGGTTTAGTAATTCTGCCTTCATACAATTTAATATTTCTGATATAAGCTTGGCTACTTGTTTTGCATACTAACGAGTGGTTACCTTACATTATAAGAGGTGTCATTCGGAGGACTTGGATTGTTTCAAAGCTTTATTTTTTTTTATAAAAAAAGTCCATAATTGTAAAAAATTGTAGGAATTCAAAAGGCAAGTTATCTAGGTTATTAAAAGAATGATCAGAAATAAGATTTGAATAATATTGAAGACGCCTGTTCTAGTTGGTACTAAATTCTATCATAACAATAATCAGCCACGACATCCTCAATGTGAGGAGCGACACGCAGCGCCGCCGCGGCCGGCTACTACACTATTTTCAAGGATTCGCGATTAAGTGATTCGCACGGATATCGAGAGATGGCGTTACAGAAAGAAAAATGTACGAAGGCATTATGTTTTCTACAAATACTTTATTTTATTTTAACTTTCAAGGAGCCGTGTAAGATGTTATGACAATAAACTACGTCATACATAATTTATGAGTTAATCCAACGGCTGTTTGTACACGACGAGGGTCCGCGAAGTTTCCTCGAACACTTAATCTCACGCGAGGCTGTAAGTTTGCAGAACATGTTGCGTTAAATCGTTGGAGAATTTCTCTATTGTCCATTAACAAACGACCGGGCTGGGCATTAACTACGTTTATCGTCACGTAACATATAATTTGCTTATGATTTTGTTTAAATGTCACAAATAAATAACATAACACCTTAATCTGTGTTAATATATTATGTAACGTTTGTTTTTTACTTTATTTTCTTAAGTAAACAAGAATAGAAACTAATACCATCTAGCGACAAAATTAAGAACTACGAGGAACTGAAAGACGCGGAAGTGATTCCGTTAAGAAGTCACGGGGGCGCTGCTTGGACGGCGTTGCCATGACTACCGGGGGCTTTGCGAGCAACGCCTTGTGCGAACGAGCATGCGCAGTGGACAGCAATTTTACTTTCGATAATGAAATTCAATATGCATGGACAGTCGCAGAGTTGCTGCGAATTAAAATATTTTATATATGATGTTATTGAAAAAGTAATTTTGTTATAGTGGAACTTTCACTTTGCTGGAATGTCATGATTAATACTATTGTCTTGGATATTTTTGCACGACTGTACTTTATTGATATTAATTTTTATATCGGAACAAAACATGTATTGGTACAGACCCCCGTCGCGGGGTACCTCGTGATGGAATCGTGTGAAGGTTAGAAGAAGCGTTATGGCGTTCCATCTGCGCGGGAAGTTGTCTAAAGCGATAATGAGGCCGAAAGGCGTTTCGAGGGATCGTTAAATTTCCATTAGCGTTAACTTCGCGCACAACTCTACCTCCAATATATTATTTCCGCGGACAATTATTGTGCTCAATGCTTCCAGCGCCGACATGATTGATATTTTAACTTTTTTGTGTGGAAATTACCCGCGTGGAAGTGTTTCATTGGCGGGTTGTTACTCATTAAATAATAATAATAATAATAATCATTTATTTCATGACACAAACGGTACACATATTTGAAAATTAATTAAATTTACAACATTAACATTAAACAAAAATAAATACAAACAATTAAAAAATAAAAATAACAAAATTAAGCACAACGTATCTTGCTTGCAGTTGACATTCACAAGACAATTTTGTGTGTATCCAAAAAGGTTTTACTATTGCTTGATTTTTATA
>JAODUI010000017.1:98186-114699 GCA_027563995.1 Papilio gigon | reverse complement strand
AAACAACATTAACATTAAACAAAAATAAATACAAACAATTAAAAAATAAAAATAACAAAATTAAGCACAACGATTACCGCCTGGCCGACCTTGTGGTGGCCGCGTGAATGTGCTCACGCACCCAGTGTCGCATGACGGGGCAGTCAGGCTTCTCACACAGTCCTCTCAGGATGCTGTTGGTGCTCCCCCGAACTCTGCGTGAGAGTGGCATCAAAACCATCAGTCCGTGCATGTGCAAACATTTCGGACGCGCTGCAGTGTCGTAACTAATGACTGAAAAACTGAATTCAATATGAATCAGTTTGAGTTTTACATTTTTCGGGATTACTAGGAAGTATTTAAGTGGGCTCGTATAGAAGAGAACGATGTCTTTTAGATAACAAACGACAAGAACGTCTACGTAATACTTGTATTAACTTAACAAGATTACGAACGTCTTTGAAAAACAAATGACGAACATAAATAAGTACTAGCATTAACATGATCTAATTTCGCATCGTTTCATTCAAGAATAAAGTCCTCTCAGTGTTTACATACATTATTTAACACCATTGAGACGAAATACGTCATATTTACGGAATAAAACAGTGACAGGCATCGTTTGCACAAATAAAAGAAAAGTTAAAAATGACGGTGACGGCTCGCGACCCGCACACACACACACACACACACAGGTAACACAGCAAAAAATACCACAGAGCCGGTGAGGCGGGCGCACACCACGTGTCAGCTACATTCCGCACATGTTTTTTATCGGACACAAAAGGGGAAAATGTTTTGAGGGTAAAACAAAACACGTGCGTGCAAACACAAAGCTCTTTACGTTCTCAAAAGGGCGCAGGATGCCGGCTCAGGGAAAGGACAATTACTCTTTGTCTGAATCAGTATGGAGAATTACTTGTTTTAGATGTTTACACGTTAGGAGCTACACTTGGAACACATAATTAAATTTGAATTCTTTTTTGTTATCGCTCGCTTAACTACACAAAAGTGCCGAATTAGCAATGACATGTTAAAAAATTTTCAGGGCATGTCATTTTTTTGTCAAGTACTGTAACTTGTTTGGTACGCAGTGTCCTGCAGGAATCGTGTCAAACACAAAGCCCAAATCCATTTACATGTTAATGCTGTGACCCCGTCGCGACTATTGTCGACTTTATTTAGTCACCGCCAAAGGAAAGGCTTTCTTTCAATTATTTAATGTAACGGTTATTGTTCTAAATCAATCTTTTCCTAATGTATAATCTTTTTACTCACTTAACGAAAAACCTCTATTCTATTATCCGCTGTAAGCCATGTCTCGTGTAGAAGCTGACTTAACATTTAAACTTTATCTGATTGGCTCGAGCCAGTTCTCGAGAAGCAACGTTCACGTTTACGGATGTTGAAGAGTTAAAGCAGGCAACGAGTCGCGCCGGGCGCGCCGACGGACTGGCAAAGTTGCAACTTAACCTATCAATCTTATACAAAAACGAAAAGATTTTCCCAAACAACTGCGACCCTGTAACAAATGGGCCGATCATTCCGATCAAAGCGACGCCTGAAACCTATTTATATGCAAATAATGTGACCCTTTACAACGTACCCGGCTCGCAGGAGCGAGTGGGGCGCAGCCAAATTCTCATTTTATTTGCTTAGATTATTCGTTTTACATTCTGTGTCGGCCAGCGCTCGGAATAATGATGATTATCTGCCCGCTGGCCGCTTCATTGCGCCGTCGGACATGTCGAATTTCATTGTTCGATAAATCTCGAGAACATTCAACAATTTAAATATTGGGGAAATAATGAGTATTCATATGTACGCCATGTATGTCTAGAACAGTTTGACTGGAGCACCGCGCGTGGACACACTTTCCTAGGATCACTCGACGTCGGGAAAAATTTCAAACATCAATCGGGGACGAGCAGCTAATACAAAAATATTTTCTTATAATAAAAAAATGAATGCTTATATACTTGTTCCCTGTACACTCCTAAAAGTGATGGTGATGAACTTTTGTGCGACGATTTCACTGTTTGTGGTAGTTAGGTGACGACGTCTTTATATCTTGCACATAGATAGCAGCTGACGAGACTTAAGTAGTTTGAGTACGTAAAGCGCGCCTCCAGCTCGAGGTCAAGTTGTCGGCATTTAAATATAGCATCGTGAGATGGCAGCACTCATCATGGCCTACAGATTGACGGGGCGGCCGAGTCGCTTTTAGAACATTCTACTCAGACATATAACGAGCGACAGATATACAACTAGAGTAAAAATTAAGTTATTTCTAGTGCATACTTTCACTAAACTTAAGTTACGCAACAAACAATCGATCTGTTCTCTACCTACTTAAAGGAAAATTAATAAAAGTGGAATTAAAAAAAAATATGAATCAAATCACATCTGAGTGGTCAACGTTGTTTCAGACATGTAGACTACAGGAAGGTCGTAATGGGACGGACGAAGGAACTTAACTGTCCTGCTAACTGCTGCAGGTACAGTGATGTTAGCACCTCAGTTAGACATTGGTGTCGCATAACTGTTATTATCGGTTCCTCCTAGTCGTTTGTTTCAGTGTCGTCGGATCTGATGTTAAAGAAAAAATGTATTTTACTGAAATTTCTTTTCGAATATTTTGCAAACTTTTGTACGAGAACGTAGGAATGAAACATTTAGAAGAAGTTTTCGATGGCAAGAGCTTTCATCTCGACTTTCATCCGTTACAACAATACAGTTTTTACGCAGCGCATACTTTTATCTTCGGAATTCCAAAGTTGTTTCTTTTAGCTACGTATTTCAGTTTTGATTTGATGCTTTTGAAATAAGAGTTTAAGCTTAAATTAAAAGAAAATATAACAAAAGTATGCCACACATGGTTCAACAATTTCGCACATTTTCATTCGTATTAATTGAACTATAAGATAATACTATTTATAAATACGGATTAACGCACGCGTAAGTCAGTGTCGGCACCGACTAGTTTCACTCACAGTTCCACTCACTCTGAAGAAGTGCCCATCGGGGGCTCGGAACTAGTGTCGGTAACGACAACGATTTACGTGTGAGTTAAGTCGCTTTTATAAGTAGTATAGTGAAATGTCTCACGAAGGTTTTAATAAGTTAAGTATAAGACAAATGAGAAGAATTCGTCCTCTACTGTGTTCTCAGATAGCAGAATAAATGCCGGTTTTATTTTCAAGGTCATCTACAAAGGGAGGACAAAGACCTTGACGACCATTCCACATATTTTCCCAACTGCTGAATAGTTCCACTGGGTGCGGCATGCGCTTCCCCCGGACTACGTTGGGGTGGGAGGGGGGTAAGGGTCAGGGGGCGGTGGCCCTGTAAGCTTGTTATCTCGGAATGTCGACGGATCTTATTAGAGCGACAATACGGCACCGACGCATTCAGCTTTATAAACTCATTTACTCTGTTCTATCAACAATATTTCGACACAAGAACATATTGATGAGAGCAAACAAGCGATAAACCGAGATATTTTACTATATTGCCTTTTATTCGAGACACTATTCGAGTACAACAATTGCATTGGCATGTGTGACGTCACCTATCACCTCGTATTCTTTTGCTGCTGTACTGAGCAAATGATTGCTTATATATTATCAATACGGGTCATCCGTGTATGTAGCAAGATGTGATATTATTGGCCATGATTATATACTATGAAAAACACATGAAACGAAGAAGGGAAATAATAGATATGAGGTCCTCGCCGGTCCGTGCGCCCGCTACGCCGAACGCCGCGCGGGGCTCGGAAGCCACACGACAGAGTTTTACTTCACTTGCGTGTCTTCCTCTATTGAATTACGTAAATCAATACAGCTCACTCGGGGATATTCAAAGAATTTTCTTTAATCACAAATTTTAGTAGAAAATAAACTACACTAATGTTACGATCAGGAAAACACTTGTATATTTGTGAAGACTAAACTCAAGTACTACAGAAACGATTGCAAGACTAGATTCTAAACTTCTTTGTATCCATTCATTATCATCATATCAGCTAAATGTCGCCCACTGCTGGGCGTAGGCCTGTCCCAAAGATTAGCTTAATTACTTTCCAGAATTTACATTAAGTGACAGTTAAATTGTCGTCACAAAGAATGATATGACAAAGTTTAACCGTGTGACATAGATCGCTGGGGGGTTGTCGCGTTTATCACTCAAAGTGCCGCAGCTCTAATGTTGGCTGTCCCTTGACAACTAACTTTGACAATAAATAGCTGTAATCTTACATCGTGACAGCTCGGCGCTTAATCTAACTCCTTCCTCGTAGTTGGCGGTCGGCTGCCTTTGAAATCTGCTGGAAACCCTTTGATAATTATGTTCAAATTAGAAACGTCCGCCCCGCGCTGCCTACACACTAAACTTTAAAAAGGCGTGATAAAGTTTCATATTCCAGCAATAAACGAAGTAATTCATAAGAACCGATTAGTTGGATACGCCTAAGGTTTTAAGAAAAACCAGTAATTTCTTACGATGAAAAATTCTCAATTTTTTTAACACATTTTCATTTCTTTTGAATGTGTCTAAATATTTCATCACTTATTTTTCGTAAATGTGACGACGTTTTAAGAAATTTTAAGCTGATTGTGGAATATTTCCAGCGAAGTCTCTCAAAACCTTACACAAAATAAATTCAAATAGTAAACATTTTATAAAAATGTCTGCAGCTGAGCACATTTCCGCGTAATCCGGATTAGAGCGGCGCCCGGATACGTCCGCCGCACCTGGAAGAGCTGCCGCCACTAAATTGTAACCGCGGTCACAGAGACGCGGATTATTCTATACTTATTTAGTCTTTAACACGACGACACAACACGACGCGCTCTCTCCGGCGCCGCGCCGAGAGCACAGAATATAATCCCGTTTAGAAACTTCATGAAAACTTTATGTGACAGGAAATGTAGCGTAACATTCGTAGAATTTATGCGGAAGCTGACTGTATTGTAGTGCAGTGCTTCAGCAGCCGCGATTCCTAGACACCTATAAATCATACATTTGTAAGTCTTCAATATTCGCTACTCTTTGGCAGAGCGTTCCTTCGTTATTTTCGTATGACACACGAACATGTTCTCTTCGTAATTAATTATAATTCATGCTCGATCGCAAACTTATTTATGCACAGCGCACGATCCCGGTGAGCAGCGTCTGTGTACCAGCAAAGTGGGGGCACTAGAGCTGCCTAGTGCCCCCGCGCTTGGCACGCAGAACGCACGCCGAGGCCAAAACCCCATCGACACACGCTCAAGTATCTTTTTAGCTTTAATTAATGGCACTCGCCACGCGTCGATGGAACCAACTGATGACGTAACGCATTCGCAAATGCTTATTACTGGAAATATACTATCATAGTTCACCGCCTTACCTCGTATTGTTACGATCGTGTTTGCGACTTACAACAAAGTGTATTCCACAGAGAGTTACACGTTGATATTAAGCTACTTTAAGTTACTGCTTTGCTGTTGGCAGATGACGAGCCATGGTAGTTGGTACACGTCGTCTTTGTTTGTCTGCTTCAGTAACAACAATATGAAATAAATAAAGTTCGGGCTACGGCGAATAAGTAAATTTTCTAATTCTGTTAAATGTTGGGCAAATAAACTTGGCTGTCCATCAATATTTTATAACTCAGCAGGGTAGGAGACAGACGCTTCCGTTACATTTCCAAACAAATTAAAGAAAGGTTCGTCTTAAATATTTACATTGTTTTCTGAAGCTTTCCGACGACTGAACAATTTCAAATACCTTTTTCTCCGCACACTTCTAATTTCGTTTCGAAAGCTTTTAAAAAAGTTTTTGCTTGTGTTAAGATTCCTGTTTTTGAATAAAGGAACTTTGCTATTTTTGAAAAATTGATGTCAACCGATAATGTAACTATTTATGTTCTGCACACACAGAGGAAGAAGTTATTCAGTTGAAGATATTAAAATAACTTGCTCTATTTTTTTTAAGTTCTGTTCTAAGTTTCATGACTGAGTTTGTCTAGAGGCGTGTTTTGTCGCAAGCCAGAAAGCTGTCGCGGTCACGCCGGGTCGTCCCATACAAATAGCTCGGCCTATTTCGTCTGCAACCTTCCTACAAATAGCTCGATCTATTAAGGTTATAATTTACCAAAATGATCTGTACTATTTCTGAACATAGAACTGTATTTAAAATTAGCTGTCTGTCTGCTGACACGAAGAGTTTGACATATTTTATAATGTGAAATCAATATAGTGGTACCTTATTTTGAAAGCAACATAGTACAACTGTTATTTATAACAGTTTCTTATAAATATGTTTTATAGAGCTTTATTACTCAACCTCAGTAACACTACAAAAAAACTTGAATCTAAAAATGTCCAGTGAGTAGACGCAAGATGCAAGTAAATCTTCGCTCTCATATTGATAGTCTTGTGCAGTAAAACAGCGGTGTAACATTAAAGCAACTTCGTTGTTACAAAGATGTAGGGATAAGTTACAGCAGACAGTAGACAGGCGGGCGAGCGTTACAGGAAGTACTTTGGCCGCTCGCCAGGCACGCGGCACGCGGCACGCGGCACGCGGCACGCGGCACGCGGCACGCGGCACGCGGCTCGTGCTGTAACCACGTTACTGTGCTTACACCAAAGTATACAACGACACCTTTTACGACTCGGTATTCTGACGCGGGAAATACGAAATAAAATGACGGATTGGTTTAATTAACGCAAAGCCTCTGTATTGTTCTTTTCTCGAGTTTTTTTTTAAATTTCGTAGCCGAAATACTCAATTGTTTATTCAAGTCATTTCGAATTTAAAACTCGTGTGACGTCAGACGCGAGGAATGCAAACGCAACGAGAAACATTTAATTACCAACATTGTTTTTCAATTGTTCATGCCGAGAGGCTCCAGCGCTCTCGAGTTTGTAATATCTTGTAAAATATTTGAGCGCACCGTATTCCGAACACGTTTGTTATTCAAGCCTGGCAAAGAGAATATTTGTATATAAAATAACTGACTACAATTTTCACTCAGACGCTTCTGAAGTTTTTGTTGAAACAAATAATTTTCAACATTGAAACGTGTAAACGGATGATGATAACTGGCACTCCACGACTAACACTGTTACATAACTTTTATAAACTTTAAGAACTAATCTAAAAATAAAACTTATTTTTACAAGACTCGACAGAAAGTCATCTAAGTTCTAACAGGGGTATAAAATGCTAGCTTATTAAAATAATAAATAATGTCAACTCACGTCAACGTTCGCTACAGCCGAAGTACAACTAAGGCTCCGGAGTCCACCGCTGAAGAGAGACTGGAAGTGAAGCGAGACCAGTTACCGACTGAAGCCTCTGCCCCTAATGACATCCGTTTGGCACGCGGCGAGCGGCGCCGAGCCAAGTCTGGCTTTCACAAGTTGTACGACCCCGCGAGATTATTCTCATTGGAAATTTTATTTCATATTTGATAATATTATTCGGTCATTTGATATGTTTCCAGCAGTTTAGATAACAAACACATTTTATGGGTATATTAAAATGCCAAGATATATTGTTATACTATTTAAAATTAACCAACTAGTAATGTATAATTTAGTTTTTTCGGGATTTAAAAAACAACTAATGAAAAGAAACAGTTTCTCTGTATCAAATGAACCTTACAGTTTTGTCGTAATTATAGTAGGTAATTACAGTTAGGTATATGTTCGCTTCTCGAGGTATCGGCGACATACAAGTGTACTGCTGCTCAGGCGATGCATTTACAGGACGTTAACGATGCTGTAAATTACGATTTGCTACAAAGCTCAGACTACCTGTACTGTTGAAAGCTCACCGCTTGCAAAGCTTTCAAACTTGTAAACGTGTATTTAGTGTAAAGATATAATCACTAGGTGTTGCCCACGGCTTCGTCCGCGCGGAAATACGATAAAATAACAAAAGCTAGTGTTCTATAAATCCTACCTATTAAGGATCAGTGAAGTTATTTTTTAGCAGTAACCAAACTCGAAGAAATAGTATACCAACTGGCAGAGGCGCGCTAAAGGCTCTTGTAAACCAATCAAAGGATTACGTTATCCATTAAGGTTGTCTCCAGTGACACGCACACATCTCTCTCGCTGACGAGATTGCGCGCACAAAAACTCGACAGATGACACTATTCCCTCAAGAAATATAGAAAAAATTGCGTATTTTAAATGGAAAGCTTCGTATATTATATATTGTAAGTACAAGCGAGATCATCACGATGTTAATTAAGTTGTTTTAATGAACATGTTTTGTATAGATATATGGTTATTAAACAAACACGGTAAGTACATAAGTAAATTAAATATAGTCTTGCAAACCGTATTTTCATCCGAACCGTATTTGCAGCTGAAAATGACTGGAAGGTGAAGATCGCTGTTCATTTACGTAAAAAAATAAATTTTTAAACATGTACTAAGTTCTTCGCAATAGGTTCAGACCCAGCTAGAAGCACCGAGCTGAACTTTAGTCGTAAAAGGCTGTATAAAATTAATATTAAAAGTAACTCCACTACAAGTTCATTAGCGTGAGTAGCGGGCGGGCGAGCCTGTGCGGAATGTAGGTGAGAGGATTAAGTTAGGCAAGGAAGCTTCAAGTGCAGCCGCAATAAGCCGCCAGTTGGCGCTGCTGGAGTTTTTGTTGACGAAGTGTGTCAATACGAAATTCCCGTCCACTCATTTCCCACTTAGTTGTGAACTAAGTTTCCTTTCATAAACTTCCGCGCGCGCTTCTAGATGAAGCTTTTGGAAATCGCTCTTTTGGCGTACTTATATTATTTTTCTAAACTCCTGTTGTTTTTCTCCCAATAATCAAATTAGTAAAAAATAGCGCCGATAGCATATTAACGATACGGATATTTGACGAGGTGGTCGAGAGTTCAAATCCCATCATTTGACTATATCGTGGACCATATCCTGGCACAAACGTAAAGCTTAGTTGTAGTGCTTCTTTATACGAGAAGGGCGGCAAACGAGCGGCGGTATTACAGGAGCGATCATCGACGCCCATGGACACCTGCAATACTAGAGGAACCACAGGTGCGTTGCCGGCCTTTGAGATAGAAGTACGCTCGCTTCATGATAAAGAAAAAAAAGTGGCAAAAGAAATATTACTAAATCAACAAAAATCTGCTGATATTTTGTAAAAAAACTTTTTAATGTGAGTACAGATTTTTCGTAACACAAAGAAGTTAACAACACCATCTCTGTTTATGAAATCGCGATGCGAAAGCGACGCGCGCGTCTAGTGTAGCTGTTCCATTGTTCTGTTTATTGTGTGTTATTTCTATTGTCTACATCATAACGTCATTATTAATATATTGTTGTACTTGTCCTAGGCACGAATTAACTTTCAAAGAAACTATTTGTAGCAAGTTCATCTTACTGAAGTCTTTCACAGATGAGAACCTCCTCACTAGTAATTGTAGCCCGACCTCGTCTGTGGAAAGCGATCTCACAAATGCGACATAGACAAAGAAGAGCAATTAAAATGTTAACATAATGAATGCTAAGCGCTCGTAATTAAAACGAGAACAAAGAGATATAATACAGCTGTTGCTAGGCAACCTGCCTTCACTTACACACCCACACACACGTACGACAGGTAGTTGCCAGCAGTTTAATGGCAGGATATAATAAAATCGTTCAATATGTATAATACACTAACCTGCCAACCCTATGATTGTTATCTCCATAAACAGTCCTATAATATTCCGACGTTGCCAGCCCTGGCTCCCTTCAGGGTAATTACGGACGACCTCTCCGTACATACATACGATGCTCGCTCGCAAATACTTGTATGTAACGTAACAAATAAGGTTATGTTTTATATTTAAATGTCAACTTCCAGGAAAGCATTGTTCGGACTTTGTAGACATGGCGGGGGCACTGCAATGCCCTCAGGTAAAGTTTACGGTAACTATTTATTTGCGACGAATATTCTGTATAACAAGATTTTAAAGAAAACTTTACAGAAAATGATAAATAAGTTGGTAATTACTGTGTATTACATTTTCGGTACGAACTGACGTAAAGTAAGTACAGTCGACCGGACCGACACGTAACATGCGTCAGTGCGTCGTAGCAACAAACCGAGAGAACATACCAATGTGATAGCTTATGAATAATTCACACACATTAATTATTAAAACTTCCGCGGGCTCCGCGAACGGCGCGGAAAACAACGCGTTCTGATTAACAACGTTGTGTTAAACCGCCCTTGTAAGCATTACACCGCTTATGTTCACATTTTATTATGTATTTATTTAACACAAATGTACATCATCAGCCTGCCCCCCGCCCCCTCATCACAGTATGTTCTCTTCCCTCACTCACTCACATCCCACGCGTAACTCTCTCCCGTCCTCGCCTGTACGGTCGTCCACATTCGATCTCGTAAATACACCCGAGCTGCGCGATTTCAAATAAAGATGTGTTCTCAAGAGAGGAGTGTGTTTAAAAAATTAAGCAAAGCTGTTAATGTTTTCTAAAATGTTCGCGTACACAGGCAGCAGTAGAATAAGTAAACGTCGTCGCGAGCGGTCACGGTGTAATTAAAGCGAAGCTTGCACTCGACAATAAAGCA
Organism: Papilio gigon; assembly: GCA_027563995.1. Classification (NCBI taxonomy): domain Eukaryota; kingdom Metazoa; phylum Arthropoda; class Insecta; order Lepidoptera; family Papilionidae; genus Papilio; species Papilio gigon. The sequence continues at coordinate 104,118 of JAODUI010000017.1, read as the reverse complement.
TAAAGTATGTTTGCCCGGAATGCCGCACAAACGTAAGAAAGCGCCACAGCGCTGCGGAATCTCTTTTACAATCCCCGCGCACAATTTGTATAAGAGCGCTCGAAATTTATCAAAATGCTCTCTTCAATTTTTACAATTTTAAGCGTTACTCGGTTTTGTAACACTGCTTTCTTTCAAGTCAGTATTGCTTCGGAGGCTTTGATCTTGTTTAGTTCGTAATTAAGTAACATTCTACATATTGACTTATTTTCTTCACTTTGGATCAAACGACGACAATTTAAAATATAGCAGTAGTTTATTATTATAATGATATTGATAGGGGGCGCTAGTGAGTTAGCACAATTTAGTTAATGTGAGTTCCCGCCCGCCGGGGGAAACCAGGTGAGATAACTTTGTTGGTGCTCACGAGCGCTCGCTGTCGACTTCAAAAAGTGTCACAATATCCTTAGCGGACTATAGCTCTGTTGTATTTTGTTTTCTTATTGTTTCCTATGACTGGGTAGGTTTTACGTATTTTCTATCAGAATTAACCGCGAAGGAGCGCCGCGCTCGCCGGCCGGTCGCGCAGTCGGCGAAAAACTAATCGAGCAATAAACGAATACAATATCGACTAGCACCTTTGTTATTGTAAGCGGACAGGCGCATTATGGAAAAGCTTTTTTCCAATGTATTCATAATAAGCGGTAAAAATCTCACAAATATTCCGAGACCCTTATCATTCTTAGAGAGATAACATCGGGGACGGCTCACCTGAAATATTAAGGAAGCTGTTCTCCGCAAAATGGTAGGGCCCCGCGCCTCCGCAGCCGCGCGCGGGGGCGCCACCGACACCGACACAAAGGAATAAGGTAAATTTACTGCTCACGCGAGCCGCTTCCGCTCCAATATTCTACGTATATTGGTGGCCGTAGTTTATGACAGCGATTTGTGCTCTGTGCTTGTGTGTGCGGGCCGGTACGTCACTGTTCCCTCGGCCGGCGATCACACGCGTATATCATTTAAATACATATACAAAATGATCATGTGAATATGTCGCGTTCATCTAGCATTTAACTACTATAAGATTCATTATTTATGAAGTTTGTAAAAAAAGTTACTTCTAACAAACCTTTTTTTAAATTTTCGATCATATATAATAGTGATCAACAACGCACGTGAAACTCTGCCAGGACTTAAGTTAGGAAGAAAAGCAAGCTATTCTTCTAAATGAGAGTCGACGAGGCTCGCTCCAAATTGCCTTCGCTTCCCCGAGCAGGCTTACGTAACACGGGACAGGAGCCTCAGCAATCTAACAATCCAATATCCTAATGCGTTGGCACAGCGCCATCTATACTGGGTCACGGAATCGATTCCTAACTATCGCAGTATAAATAAGATTAAGTTTCAGAGCTGTCCCGAGCTCGCCGCCCTGCCGCTGTGTTTCGTTTCTTTCACTTCTTAAATAAATTGTTTTGTCAAGAAAGCATTCTCTTATTGGCCTAGTTATACGTCGACTACCAGCGATGTAGAGAAAATAGCACATACAAAAAATGTATCTCACACTTTGCCGTACGTACTAGTGTTGCGCAAAGAAGGCGCCGGCGACATGACCTTGACTCACTGACCACAAGTTTGGTATTACGGGAATGTAATTGGTAAATGTTTTTATAAATTTGTTACCGAGTAATAAACACTGTCGGCGCGGCTGGCTTCATAGTAAACGCGGAGCGAGTTCCCGAAACCGTTTTTTTAAATCGACCATCAAGACTATCGACGTACACCCTTTGTTAGTGCGGGAACTGCGCGACCGTATTGATAACAATGTATTGATAAATATACAACACGCCCTGTAAGAATGTAAGTTACGTCATGCGTACACAGTGCACGAACACGCAGCGCACCCTGTGTACACTATACAGGTGCTCCTTAAACGCACTACGTTTGTCTCTTATGATTGTCAACTGTCAAACTATTGCGTAGTTATTAAATTTTGTAATATTTTTTTTATGTGATTCGATATAAATGATTCCAAGTTGATAGTAAGATACCGGGTCTGCGTACATCTACGCACTCGAGCTCGCTGGTCACGGATTTCAGCCTGCACACTCCTGAACACGCTCGCGCAGGGAACTGATCACACGAATCAAGTGAATTCTTTCTTAGAAAATAAAGTGAAGACGCACTTTGTAATTACATAAATCTGTAATAATTTTATTATATTCAGGTCAATTAGCTAATTTATTCATCAATAATTAATAAATTAAATAAAATGGAATCATTACCCGCTTGTACAAATTAATTAATTATTAATTTGTAATTGTATTGTATATTTATATATATATTTGCCAATATATACATAAATATAAGTATTGCATATAAAAATATATATAATGTATTTGTGATTCTTGTAATAGCTTTTTGTACATATATGCTGTTGGCTTGTCTGAATAAATAAACAAATAGTATTACAAACTGGGTGAACGTAAAGCATTTTTGTACGCGTTTTGATTCAACGTTTTCTTGTATTTATTTGCTATATCCCTGGCGCGCGCTGTCCGACGATGACGTCATTGAACTCTAATATGAATAATAAATTGAATACCTTGTATAGTCTTCGTCGACTTCAAATGTTCCTTACACAAAACCGAATAAAACAGCACAACACAATATTGATGAGGCCAGCGCGTGCTCTCTACGCGGCTACTGACAACGTACTAACGAGCCAAGGCCGGCCGGACTGGACCGCCACTCTCGCGATGTCTTACATAACGAGCAATGAAATGAACACAGAGGAAACGATTCGGTCACCGAGGGGATAATTTGGTTTGAACATGATAAAGTATTCCGGAAAAGAGTGAAATTTGAAAGTTTGGTGAAAATCGTTCACCCGTTGTAGTTCAAATATCAAAGATTACGAATTAAACATACTGGTTTTTAAGTTATCTTTTTTTCGTGTTAAAAAATAAACGCGCCCTGAAGAAGGACCCTGGACACGTCGGGCCGGGCCGCGGTGCCGCCGGTATACGAGGACTTACAGTTAGTTATAACTCACTTTTGAAAATGTTTCTCGCAAGTTTAAACTAACAATAACATCTTATAAATGAAACAAATAATTAAAGCTGTAAAAATAAATATGTTTCCGTTCTCCGCCTTCGACGAACATCAACCTGGAATAATAAAATGATTTTTCCAATGACTTTTGGAACTTGGAAAATTATTGTTTCAAACTAATTTCATCAAAGTTCTTGAGACCTTTTAGTAACGCTGACAAGAATATAGCAGACATAAACCTCCGTACTCTTATTTATTATCTTGCGATTCCACTGACGGGACACCGCGCAGAAACATGTCACTGTCTCCGTTTCATCGACGACTTTCGGAGAACAAGGTTCTAAGCTTTGATCCATCTTTGATACGCCGATCTAATGACGTGGTTCCCGAATAGGCGATTGTGGAATCGTTTAAAGCCTACGAATTCTTCCATCTCATATGTCAATATCAAGTAATTAACCAGACGACGCGCAACTTTAGTATCCACGACGCGTCGCGCCCGCACTGTCCGCTGCCGAATGTTTCAACTATTCACGAATAGACCTAGGCTTTTAAATACTTTAACAGGTGGAATTTTAAATGTAACATGTTCTGTTCGGTCCAAGTGACAGTTGTCGCGATATAGTAAAACGTTTGCATTGTTTTAAAGTGATCAACTTCCCGGGGAACTGCGACGCAAATATTATGCTAATTTATACAGAAACTTTGTAACTCTATGAATTATTTATGATGTAACGAAAAAGGAGGCTTATTCAACTTGTGTACAATTCGATTTACATATTGTGTATATAATATTAAGGTATTATAACTTTCAATACCGCAAACTGAACCAAAGGGCACGTAGCAGAACCTCACGCAGGTGAGACCACTAAGTGTAAAAATGACAGGGATATTTTTAATTAACTCCTTTTTCCTGAATGGTGTCATCAATCATATTTGATAGTCTCCGTCGCCTACATCTCCCTGTCCGCATACCACTCACGTAGTTTTCCTCCTCCGGGACCATCTATCTTCAATCGTGTCAATTGTCACTCCCTTTTTTATCATGTCAACTTGTATGCAATCCCTCCTCAGCCGAGCCTTCACGATAGCGCTCAATAACCTCAAAAGACTAAACTGTAACAGAATTTACAAGAGAATTGTTTTATGAGTTTTCTATGATATTGTAAAAATTCATACAAAAGCTTGTCCCGCACGGGGAGGTGTACGCGTCGTGCCTTCCTGAACTGCCCGACAGCCCGCGTGCGGGGGAAGGAAAATCTTAACAAATCACTCTCTGAATATAAACACCCTGAAGGGTTCGGATAAAACATGTTCTACGATGATATTTAGGTTTATAAAAGTGGCTTGAATAACTGACGTCCCTTACAGAAGCGAGTTGGCGGCTTTGCGAATTTAAATAACAAAAGAACATTGAAACCGAACTCAGAACCATCGAGTCGTCATCAAGGGAGACCCTAAGTGTAGATTTAGTATGGGAAATACTCTAAGAACATTTACAAAAAAGAAGCGATACACAAATGAGTGGTAATTTTACAAGTTATGAAGTTGAACTTGTTTTTTTTTTATTTTCTACAACAAAAACTGTATTCAACAATGCAGCTGAATATTTCTTTGTGCTCGCGACTTGTTTCAGAAACTGATTGTTTAACAAATATCGTAGTTTTTGTATCGTTCAGTACTTTTCAAATATTTATTTACTAACAAAAGAAACAATTTTCCATCGAACTGGATGCTGAGCGCAGCGAGAACTGTGAAAAGTAACTTCATATAACTTGTTGAGTGAGACCCGACATTTATATTATTTTTTTTCCATATTGTTGCTATGTAGTTTGTTGGCATGAATGCTGAGAGCATCATTTCTTCTGCCGGAGATGGAGGACATGTTTTATTCAACAATTCTTATTTATGGTTTAATTTTATTTAACAGTTTTGCGGCAATGGAGATCCACGGATGCTGAGCGCGTAATGTCAGAGTACACAATGAAAATAAAGTTGAATACGGTTAAGTTAAATGAAAGAAAGAAACATTTCATTCGGAGATAAGGAATTACAAAAAGATTTTAAAAGCAAAGGCCGCGGCGGAGAGATAAAAAATGGAGGTCACGTTTGAGGCAAGATTAAAAGTTATGTGACCGGCAACTTTCCGCGGACTTGCTGTTACATTGAGAAAACTTTTATCTGGAAGCTCATCGCGCTCGCCCGGATTATGTGCTAATTACAGTCAGTTAAACTACACCGTGTTCACTTACTTTAAATAACAAAAAATATTATGAGATATGTTGAGCACGACTGTACCAAGTATAGTGCCGACAATATTGACAGTTAATTTCCTGACTGTACTGTAATGTGCAATACAAAATATACAAATTCATGATAAATATATTCTTTTACACAAGCGTTCCGCCAATCAGCGGCCGTGACGAGCACAAACATTTATTCTTCATTCATTGGTTGATAATGTTTCGTAAACAACATACGTCTCGTAAATTGTAATTAGCATTTCATTGCGCGCGCAGCGAGCACACTGTACATCACGTTATCGACAAACGAGGCAATGTATCAGGCGAATAATTACAAGGATTAGTTTCAATTTATGATCGCGCAAATATTGTGGAGGCATTGTGCTGATTTATAGTGTGGTATGACTGTGTAATGAAGGTAACATCATTAGAGGGGACTGCCTTATTCAAGAGTTATTTACAATTAATAAAATAATACTTTTCGCTTGCAATTGCACTGTGACGTTTAGTATTATTTTGTAATGTATTAATTAAATTTATAATGTTCGGTACAGTTGCACTGCGATTCGCGGGCGTTCAAGTTGAATTTTGGAGGCAAACGGTTGCCGGGGTTAGCTCATCAAGCTTAAAGGTCCAGCTATACTATCTTCCAAAACTAT
>JAODUI010000017.1:43749-64740 GCA_027563995.1 Papilio gigon | reverse complement strand
TTAAACCTTCCCTAGATCTCCACGAACATTCCAAGACCAAGATAAGATAAATCCGTTCAGCCGTTCTCGAGTTTTAGCGAGACTAACAGCAATTCATTTTTATATATATATAAAACTTCAGAATAATAATCTATGTAAGTTGGAATATTAATTCGTTTTTGCTTGCATTGTGTCTCCGAGTGCCGCAGATAAGGTGACCATCGTGTTAAGCTGATTTCTGCCTATCAAGTTCGGGTGACATCTCCCATGACGTGAATAGATTTACGTATTTACGTTTTACAATGAAAAATTAAAAGATTGTTTTTCTTGCATGGCTCCGTTTAAGTACATTTTGAATAACAGACATGCTTTTAGTATATAGTCTGAAATATTGCGACATTCCTGTGTTATATAACAACAGATCGGTTTCACAGAAACTCAACACAAAACTCACTTTATAGACTGAAATTGACACGAGAAGACTTGAGACTTGTTTTCAGTAAAGTTTGTATAAAATATTCCACAGCCACCAGACATTGTTCGTGGAACATGCCGCGCATACACACACACACAGACAGCCACCGACATTCTGTTTTAATTTCAATTCAATTCAGAAACAGGAAACAATGAGAGCTCATAAATCAACAACTTCATTTTATATACACGAAAGTATTTCAATATTTCATGTGTGCATGTAGCGGAAATGTTCATGTTATTCATATAAATGCAAAGAAACTACATTTTGTTAGTCCAACCAATCTAAACAATTACATCACCGAGTTAACATTCAACACAAATAAAATATAGGTAATTACTTTTATATCACACAACTTTGTCTAAATTACAGTTTATGAAAATAAAATGTAAATTAGACAGACTTTGTTCCACATAATACACAATACATAATGCAAACAGAACAACAACAATTTTAATTCAGCTCCGTTTATTTGTCGAAATGTAGGTCATAACTTTCACTGGAATTATATCATTACGAGTCCATCTCCGACATGTTACAAACTGTCTGAGATCGGATTTCTATAAAACATGAGAATAAAACTCATTTATTAAAATACATTTGTAAAGACGGTCCAGGGATGATAGCTTCTGTCATTCTGCGAAGCTCTGACGTTCCAAGCTCGGGGCTTCTCTATTGAAATAACATAACTCGGGTAAAAGCTTTCTGAGTAAACTAAAGCTCGTATAAAGAAATAGAAATATTCTAGTGGATATGTATATATAAATATGTCGTGTTCACGTAGATACAGTGAGGCTGCGCTTTCATTCTTGTACCCGACACTGGTGAGCATATAAGCACAGATGTACGAAAGTGGACAAACAGAGGCGGATGTCCACGACCCTCCCGAACGGTAATTCGTAACCACTGCACACACCTCCGGGTTCACTGACTTTTGTTACTGCTGTGTGAGTTTCAACTATTCCAAATATATCGTACGCTGGGTTTGAACAGGTAAAAAGCGACATGAACTCAAGTGCAGCCGCGCTCGGAGATATATAGCGGTGTTGCCGCGCGGCGCCGCCCGGGGGCGCGCGAGGTGTTTAATTTATGGTCCGCCGCGGCCGTGTTTTGTTCCGCTGACACTAACTAGTTGCATAACTCCTATCGAAATGTTCCTTTGCAACATTACAACTACTACAGTTCACTATTATTTTAAATATTTCTGTAAATGGGATTGGAAAGTGACGTAATTAGTTATCATCGTTAGGAAATCTTTTTCGATGGAGATTAGCATGTTGAGAATTCTTTTATTTCGTGATCTACCAAGCAGACTCGAACACAGACCTAATGTTCGGAGACCGTGGTATTTATTCATTCACCATTATCTCATTTAAATAAGTTTTACTTGTTGAAATTGCAAACTTTGTAATGCGTCTTAGACAGTATTGTATATGCAGCAAGAACTTCGCACGTACCAATTTAGTCTGCTCAGTGTCGAGGCTTAGAGCGCCAACTTCACTCCGCAGGAATGTGCCGCCTCTCTCACTAGCTCTTTCAACAAAGCGGGAGCACGTCTTTATCCCGCTCGCGACACCACCTCGGCGGTGCCAGTCGCCGTCGCGTAATAACGTCATATCAACGTTTTGTTCAAACATTTGCACAAGAATATGAAAACAAATGAAAACTATTATTTTATGTAACTCTGTCCAAATGTGTTCAGGCACAGTTATTTAGAATAGGTTGTCCGAGCGAACTGATCAATCTATAAATGACACGTGAGTAAAATGGCGACGATCGTGTAATAAACAGAATTAAAATCTAAACATAATTAGTTTTTCGTTATTCAACAGAAAGTTGTTATCTGAAGTACACAATTAAAGCGCTCTGAATTCTAGAGGTCGCGGCCGCGGCGGGCTGGTCATGTAGGGCAGTGAGCTAGCTCTGACCGGCCGTGTCTCCGGCGCTGTTAGCGTGCGTTTCCACTGTCGTAACGTCTCAACAACACGTAGTGATCCCACTCCTTCTCTTTAGTAGCGCTGTTGGTCTCGTACACGTGTGAGGACGTAATCTAAATGTTACACAAACATTCTAATTGAAGCAAAGTATTAACATTCCTGGCACCACGCGCCGCGGCCTGATTCATTAAAATAGTTAGCCCATGTAGCTAATCATTTTATGTATTGCCGGTGCGTTCGCTATTTACGACGTAAACGCTACCACGAGGCCTTTTAATTAATTTGCATGTAACTTAAACTAAACTAGTTTTGTCCTTGTCGACAAAACGACATTAAACCTAGGAAAGTATAAATTAATTTGGATTTTTTTACAGTTTCCTTCGTCCCCTTGTCAGCGCCGTGTTTCCTTCCGTAGAGCGGACACTGCGACACCGCGCTACTTGTGAAGTGAAGACATCGAGTGATAGCGAGCAGCTGCGGCCCGGCCACTGACGGCTCGGTTCCGCGCATTCAAAGACAATCACAAACAATAGCTCGGGTACTAATTATAAAATATTGTCCAAAGATAAATCGAAACATTCAAGATTTACATAACATAGACTCACTACGCTGTGGATTTGTTGATTCATTTAAATCATTTCAATTAGGATTTACCTGTTTACTCATTTGTTAAATAATAGTCGACGGTGTCGTTAATAAATCAGTGAGACGTACACCCGGACAAAATAATCCTCGAGCGATTACATCGCAGACGGAATGGATTCTGTGCGTCAGTGGCGCAGATATCAGATAAGCAATGAATTAAATTTGTTTCCCATTTACAATAGAACATCGCTCCCCGAACTGTACCACAGGAGTTGTTACTAAACATGTTTGTTGACAATTTAAATTGCGTGGTGAGGATAAAATGATATTTCATCGAAATGGGTTCGTGCCGATGCGTGTTCACGTACAAAGAAAGGTGCCGCCGTGGAGTCCGCGCGGTGTGGAGCGTGAGTGTGTGCGCAATGCGGGATTCTGTTGGCAAGAGAAGCGATTCGTCTGCTGCTCTCAAGCCTTAATGCGCGCCCGGGCGACACTCGTCCGGGACGTACGTGTATTGCACGTTCTAGCGGTGTGCCCGACCACACCTACACACTTCATGAGTAGATACACGTACAAAAGTAATTAAGGAGCAGTTAATTAAAGAAACAAATTTCATATTAATAGCTATGGTTAATTGTAATGATAAAGACAATCTGCTTGTCATCGTCTGCCCGTCTCTGGCGAATCTATGATTTGTAACAACCCGTAGGTTTCTGCGTCTCCAAATAATGTGAAGGTAATTTTTTAAGTCAAGTTCCCCTTCACCGCGCAATATTCTATCAAAAAGTAGTACAGAGTAATTTTACTTGAAGTGAAGTGGAGCGGAGCGCGGCGCGAGGAGACGTTTAATAAAATTAACTTTTATTAAAAACGTTTTTAAGATATAAAATTTATTATAGAATCTTTAGATTCTATCATTTCATATATAAAATACGTCAAAATACCTTAATCTACGTTGTCATTACCCATGCGCGACCACGCTTTTTTCAACTTTGTAAAAAATAAGAAACCAAAATAAAATTGTTCATGATTGTAGTATAAAAACAGTACATATTTTTGTTATTGTTCATTTAGTGGCTGATCTCGGGGAACCAACTCTGAAACAAATATAATCAATGTCCGCTTACAGAGGCTGCGGCGGAGCAGAGAGCGTTCCCCGCGGCCCTGACGTCGTTTTGTAATAACTAAATACAATACTTCAGTTCGAAGGCTGTAGAGTTATAGAGCCTCAAATTGTTTGTGAACTACTTAAATCAAATGTATTAGTTTTATAATATCGAATATAGTGTGACACAATACTTCTATAGAATATTATTTGAAGTACAATTCTAAATACAGATCGTTATTGTACAGAACCAGAAGCTCAGGAGGTAGCTTTACATTTGGTAAAAGCCTCGCTTTCGCGGGCGCGGCTCGGCGTCGGATTGAATACTATCTTATTAATACGACTGTGACTCGTTAAACTCCTTTAAAACGTTTCATTCAAATAGAAAAATCAAACGAAATGTCAAAAAGCTTTTCGCTTACGAAATACGAGGGAAAATATAGGGGAAAGTCATACGTTATTTATTTGATCTAGTTTCACATTGAAATGGCTCTCACTGTGGGCCGCCGCGCCCGCGCCCGCTATGTTGTATAATCGCAATTATGTATATTTACTTATTTACTAACTTGACGTAGTGTCGGGCTAGGTTCGCGACAACATCATACATGCGATTACAAGAGAACTTTGTGTGTAACGAGTGTCACAGTCAATCTAATTTAACATAGTATAGCTTAATGTACACGATGATTACTGGGCTGATAGACATACCAATATATGTCATATAACGTATGTTGCACACCGTCGCCATATGTAAACAGTACTTATTTTCTAATTAGACTTCACCCCTAGCAAGTGTCACTACACCACTGTCGGGCGCCGCTTGTTCTCGTCAGGACAGTAACGAGCCAAGTACCTCTCACGTCACAATATTTGCTTCCGCAGCTCGACATTCGAATATGGAACAAATTGAAAAGCTCGAACCTTTCAAACAAAGCTCGTACGTGAGCTGCGTCCGCTAGAGGGCGCGTGGCTCGTTGACATTCGGCAGCTTTTCAAAAACACTGTAGCGCGTCATCACCGAGCCGCAGCGAGCAAACGAAATTCTATTCAAACTTATCTTTTTTTTATTCACATATCTATTCCAAGTTTCACATCAGCCTCGTGTTCAAATGAAAGAGTCGCTTTTTTGTGTCGTTTTCTGGAATTGTCCATTGAATACGTAGGCCAGTGTTGCGGATCATCGTTTCGTAAAGTAAGTACGTAAGTCTAAAAACACTTGCCTTCGGTTATTAGTGATAACGCTATCACTAATAAGCAAAGGCAAGTCTTTTCTCTACCAAAGCGTAGTGATTGTTCTTAGAATATATAATTTCGTAGGTACGTAGTCTCGTAGCGGACTCGCGTAGCTCGTTATTGCGCAAACAGATCGCCTTTGCTACGATTTTATTTAAGCATAATTCCGAAACAAAAGTGAACAAATCGGCCACATCTCCCGGAACAGCGGCGCATCTCACTGGACACAGGAATACTTAAAATTGCTTTTATTTATTTCTGCAGACAATATAATAAAATGGAATATTTTTCGACCGATATGAACACTTTTAAGTCAACTTTAATGATTGGCGATCTTCCATTTGCTTCCCGAATATTGGAGTAACAAGATGCCGGCGAAGAAACAAGATCCTTTATTGGTGAGTTGATAACAAAAGCGATTTGTCTAAAGAGCAATTTAAAGTTGCACCGTGTGGGGCGATACCTCAGCTGGGAGTGCTGGAGGAGGGGAGGGCAGGGGGGGTGGAGATCATGACAGAATATTGCTTTAGTCGCAATGATGTTAGAACAGACTGTGCCGATGTCCTACGTGTAGGCCAAGCGGAACATTGCACGGGACCGTGAATACTACCAAATAAACACTCGCTCTGAGGAAGGACCGCCGACGTGACGACACTGTGAGCCTTTCTTATTTTCTTAATGTCACATATTGCTATCTCGGTTGCTGTCAAACATATAAGAGGGACAACAATATATCACTGAACAAGTGTCGCCGCACACGAACCGTAACGGGAAAAAAGTTACATGTTACTAAATTGAATTTCACCCGTATACTTTTTTGTGTTAACAAAACTATCGATACGTGAGAGATGAAGGCGAGTCGGAACTGGCTTTGTTATTTGAGTGTCGTCACACAACTAAAACCTATTGAAATCTCACTCAAATGTTTCACCAACACACACCTACATGTGTTACAGGAATTTCATTTGTAACAACGTTTAACGCATTCGTGCACAAACATTTCATTTGCAACAATGTTACATCTCTAGTGCGCCCGGGGAAGCAGTCTAGTCGCTTTGCCGTAATTACACACGCGTGTGTGACAACTATGAAGGAATGTGGATACCAATAGCATAGAACAGTCTGCACTCGCCTGTCAGTTGTTACATTGAGCCGTTGCGAGCTGCGATGGCGCTGCGGTCGCGCCTGTCATTGTTAATATAACCGGGAGATTTCATCTGTCATGAGAGATCTCATTACGTTCGGTCGGCCGCGCGAACTGTGAACATTCGCTTCGAAGCGAGCATTGAGAAGCGCGCTCCGAGTCCCAGGGCCAGGCGAGCGAGCAGCTGGATGAAGCGATTTTTCCTCTAACAATGATTGCTCCCGCTAGCTCGATGTTAATTCAAAGTCAGCGAGATTAGTAGCTTTAAATAAACTTTAACGTTCATGAACTCTAGTTAATCTATATAGTATAATATGGATTTTATTTCATTTGTAATACGGCTAGTTGGACGAGTCCGAGTTTAAAGTTCTCACGAAGTAATTATCCGAAAGAACTCGAGTCGTTCAACTGCATGCGGCGGTGTCAGGGCAAGGAGCCGGGGCGAGCGCCGCTTTCACTCGGCAAGGCGGCACGAGCCGCCCCAGCGCCCGCCTTAGCTCGCTTCATGCGACTAAAGTTACGGAGATCGACTGATACAGTTCACTCTACTTAATTCGTAGATTCGATCGTCTTCTATTTGATTAAGTGATTTGAGATCCGCTGTTTGATATAAACATGATTACAAGCGGTTTTATATAATTTTGTGGTCATGGAACAGTTAACTACACACAGAATGTCACGTCATTGTACCAACACAGCGAGAAGTATGTAGCCCCGCACGACGGCAGAGCGTAGCACCGAATGCCCCACAAAGTCAATCGATGGTCCATATTCAAATACCTTAAATTCTTAACGAGGACTTCTGATGAAAATTTTCTGCGCTTCTGCGAAAATTCTCTCGCCCAGCTCGGGATTGTGTATGCATCAAACGACCAAAACGTTGTTCTTCATAAAACTTGTGCAATATTTGTGTACCAATCAACTGAAACATTCAACTGTTTCGTTTGGTAAACACACTTTTTCCAATTGCAATAATTTAAAAAAAAATTAAAATTTTGAAAAAATTGAATAGAAAACAGCGACAAATGATATCATATATCCAGCTTAGACGACTATATACGAATAACGTACACCCTATACTCGTACCGCCTTACCTTGTAGACAGCAGACGAACTGGTCGCGGCCGCGGCACTGGATCTGGAAAATAAACAATTATGTAAACGTTGCAATACTCCAAATGATTGAAAGACGCTTCACCTCGCGCTGCACCTCGCGTGTCGTCGCCGACCGCAGGCGGCACGACACTATTACCTTTAGTATGTACATGTTGTGCAATATAATGAACGTTTCATATCACAGTGCACTGGTAATATGTAATGGTCTAATAGTTATGAATACAGACTACCCATCTAGCGGTTGTGGGTTCGAATCCCGCCACTCGACTATCGTCGTGTACCTAACCAACAGAAGCTTTTTCAAGTTAACCAGGAATGCTCACAAGAAATGTAAGTAAATTAACAAAAATCTACTAATATTTTACTTAATAAAAAACTATCCACAGAACGCGAAATGACAATTTATTAGCTATTCGCTACCACATATCGTGTGTCGCGAGTCGTGTGCCGTGTGTCGTGTGCCGTGTGTCGTGTGCCGTGTGTCGTGTGCCGTGTGTCGTGTGCCGTGTGTCGCGTGCGAGGATCAAGACACGTGGCCGGCTCACATTCGTCGAGTGACCTTGATGATTTATAGGCGTCGTTACATTGTCATTGCCTCATCAAATTGATGTATGGATGGGCGTCTGAGTGACGTGCAGCCTACAGGACACTGGTGGCCTATGAACTTTTGCAATCTTGTGTCACATTCGTTCTTTTTTGTTTTACTTTTTAATGACAACAGATTTCTATGAGAAATGAAAACAAAATAATTAGATTTTTAACTGACCACTAGGAACATCTACAACGTAACCACAACATACAGACCACCCCCTCCCCCCCTCTCCCGAACCGACTTTCTGTGTGTTCATGACCGACTACTGCATCAGTGATATATTTATTTTTGTTCTTTCCAACTTACAATATAAAGTGGCCGTGCAATTACCGGTCGCTTAATTAATCGAGCGCAAGATAAAATGTACTCTAAAGTGTGCGTAGTAGAGTTGATTTTAGCTGTAGGCGAGTGCGCGATAATTATAAATCCGGGACAAGTTTTCGTTATTAGCGCAACGTATCCCGTTTAATGCGCGGAGTTGGTCTTCCGGTGTCTGTGGGGGGTCGGGGACGAGTTTTATAGATGTGACGGCGACGAGCGCGGCGGGGGTTAGGACAAAAAACAAGAATATACGGAGCACGCGGCCGCGCTACTCGGGGACCTCGCTTCTGCTATAACAAGCACCGTGATTTGACCGAGATTAGATGATTGATGAGGGGAGCAACAGAAGGCGTAACTCAACAACAACGGCGCTATCTGCTAGCGACCGTCGTCGGTGCTTCGCTGGGCTGCAACGGAACTGTTTATAAAGGTTATAGCAAAATGTTACTTCAACTTTCAGATGAAGTATTCATTGTTATGAATTGCACCACTTCGTGTTTTAATGACTAATTTCCCTTCAACAAATTCGAAGATGGATTCAAATAGCTAAACAAAGAGGATTGTAGAGAAGCTGTAAGGCTTCTACGACCCAGGCGGGCGACAGGCGACAAGCGCGCTGGCGACGGCGGCCTACTTCGCTGCCACGTGACGCGATAACTCGATCCAGCGCCGAGCTGCCACTACCATTACATATATACTTTTTCATACAACCAACTGAGTTATTAAATGTGACATTTACTAGCATACCAGCAGATCCCACAGACGCTCTGATATGGGGTTTTCCGATTTGAACAAAGCGGTTTGAAGACTTGAGTGGTTCGCGTCACTATAAGTTTAGTAAATATTTTTCATTGTGCATATAGTGGATGAGACTCGACAGGGTAAACAAAACAAGATAGGACAAAGAAGAGACGAATCGGAAAGACTTTATAATGCGGCCGAGTCTACGAGATCGTAGCACTTCTACAAATGTTCTTTGTAGAATGGTCGTAGCGAGGCACGTGTCCGCGGACCGTTTTTAAAAAAAGTTCACGACAACAGCGCACGCATATTTACTTACTCAACTTAAATGCAATAGGATCAAATAAAATACAACGTGTATACCAAGAAATTACGTTTACGAAATATACCAATAAAATGAAAAAAAAAACAGTTTTTGGAAAATGGGAAGCGGTTCTGTGGACTCCGCCCAAGCCGGCGCCAAAGCCTGGCTGGTTCAGCTCCGTATCTCTAACGTGTATGTAAAAACGTATTCTAAACGTGATCCTCTGTTATGTAACGTGGTATATTATGTAAGAAAATGTGTATAATTAGTGAGTCGGCACAATGTTTGACAGTTGGACGTTGCAGATATTTACAATGAAGTTAGTTCTGTTGTCAGTTCATAATGTAGCGGAGGGTTGCATTGCTGATGCACGGAGAGGTCAGGATTTCCCTTCAGAAGCAATACGCGCCCGCACAACAAAGTTGACCTGTGATGTCGTCAAGTATTACAAGTATAATTAAATTTTTCTTCCTACTTCCCCGACCCTCCCCAGTATTACTAATGTTATATCGATGTGCATTAGAGATTGGTATAAAATCTGTATATAACAAAAGTTAAAAACACACACTGGTTGTAAAGCAATATGCTGCAATAACATTATTTACTGCGTACAGTATTTACTGGGAGCTTTTTGCTAGCCTTCTCCTTAACGTCGGAAGACTGACAATTGAAGTTACTATTTGGTACGTGGGCACGTCAGTATTTGGTGAGTGCTTTTGGGCGGACCGCGTACCACCGAGTGTTACGTCCAGCAGCGTGCGCCACCGCTGCAACTTACCGTTGTAGAGTTGGCAGGTCAACAAAGCACGAGTTCGAGGGCGCGGGCGCGAGCGCGGTACACACGGCCGTCTCGCAGCGAGGCGCGGCGCCGACTGCCCGCGCGGATCGATACGTCCGCCGCCCGCCGTTGCCGCGGCGCCGCGCTCGCTCGCCCTCATATTCCGAATTTCCCTCGTTTTTTCACGATTTTGCCATTTTTAGCATTAAAAAGTTTGACAGTGGCTTATAATGAATGATTTATTTTTAATTTAATTAGTTAGTTGAAACATTAAAACGATAATTACGCTTCGGCACCTACATAGCTTTATATAATGAATTGGACTCTTAGTTGCGCCGCCTTCCACGTCATAAGACAAACAGCGGTGTGTCCAACTGGAGGTGGGTTTCATTGGTTCACAATATATGACACATGTAATTGTTCGACTTTACTTGCACGATGTTTTACTGACAATGTTTTATTTAGTGCAATTACTTCACGTACATGATACATTTACAATGATAATAAAGTAGCGCGTAGCAACAGCTACGACGTTACGTCGTAGCACTAACGTTCTAACAATATAAGTTACGTAGACTTGCGTGTCGATGCGAGGTAGTGGAGGGCAAAGCCTTTGACATTACATATCAATGTACTCTGCTGTCAATATTTTAATGAATAAATAACTTACTTGATACATTGCCTCTGCTAAAATCTATTTTCGTAATTTTTTGAGCAAAGTGATAAAAACGCAAAAAGCGAGTCTTGTCTACGACGTCGATGAGATAAATGTAAAGTGTTGTTTAAAGTAATATTTCATGCCAGCAGCTAACGGCTAGCCCGCGCCCTCTGCCGGGAATGTCAATGAGAGTGTTGTGAGCTGTATGCGAGAAACAAACGAAGATGCATTTAGTTTGCATTTTTTGTTTTACTTAACTGACAGCCGGACTACGCTGCGTCCGGAGACCTTTAAATATACAAACTGCGGAATGTAACTACGAAGAAATATTAACCTTGCATAATATAGTTCCGCCTTTCAGATATTTCTTATCTTTTAAGTAATGCCTACCGCATCGTACCGTAGGTAAAGTATCAGCTCAGTAATTATAATGTAACACAACATAAAAAAATTGTCCCCACTTAGCCGACAAAATAATTGATTCAGTGTGTCGTGTTTGCTGAATGAGGGAGTCGTTTACAACACATTAGGCGATGTACGCGTAAGATAGTTCGCTTGTGTTGTATTGATTTTCAATAACACGGTCGTAAATAACCGTAAGGCAGCACTAATTGCTTAATTAATTGGCTCATTTACATAGCACGTTGTAGGGTAGCCAGCGACGGCCGCTGCCGCGCGGTGCGATCGGGGCGTCACCTCGCTGACGTATTGTTTGTACAGCGTGTTACGTGTTTGTGCACTGACGTGATTGATGGAGTCACTGATCACGCTCCGATCTTAGTTCAGGTGTGAAACAAGTGGACAGTCATTCTATAATAAAATAAAATCAATAATGTTACTTATTTAATTCTCAACTTAGATTCGTTCACAGTTTGCTGAAACGCTTAGTAAAGATGAAGTTAGTAGCCACGCGACTCGCCGGACATTTGTCAGGGACAATTAAGCAACGTTATCAAATCGTTCTTAAAGTCTCGACCAACATCACATTGGATGTGTATGGAATAAAAAAAATATGTACATGTTAGTTCTCTACACATATCGTAACAGTTTACTTCAAATGCGATAAACAAGGCAGGGCCGACGATAATTGTTTAATAACTATATTCATTAATCACTTTGTATTCAATAAAATCGTGTAACGTGCGAGCCGGCGGCACAAAGACGCCACGACATAAATACAGCGCCGATAACACACGGCTGCATAATTGATCGGGCGCGAAGTGCGGCGCCCGGCGGCACGTCACAGACACCTAATTGCTCACAATACATTATTGATAATATTTCATTTTTGTAAATATCATTTTATAGGGTCGTTTTGTTAAGCGACTACAGTGTTTATTTAGTTTCAGAGCACGTCAGATGCCTATTCAATAATTACATGTTGCTGTAAAAAGTTCAGGACCTAACTGCCCTGTGAGAGCCAAATCACATTCACAGAACGGGACAGGAAATAAAGACCACGTGATAGGGCGTTAAATAAACAAATGTAACACATTTCTTCTAATATTCGTTGTGCCATTGAGCCAGTCCGCAGGTCTGATCGGAACACAGTTTGTCACACGACGCAGGGCGGCATTGGGAACATACCCCCCTCTCACCCTCGCCGTGCACACGCAGACACCTCGCTCTCCGCTGCATACCTACAACTCAACGAACTTCTGACGATGTGCACTGAGCTATTCCGATTGACACTAATATTTTTCCGCCGCACCGCACACGCGCGCGGCCTCCTCCGGCTGATGGCACGTCGTTGGCTCGTCGCTGACATTGACTTTGAGTTCATTTTTGTTATTTGTACAAAAAATATGCTCAATGCGACTTTGTGTCTGCAACTCTAGGCAGAGGAATTAGTACGAAAAAATAAAGAAAATGTAAAGAAGCTTCTTTCACTGAGCCACTTGGGACTAATCGTGCTAGGTGGAAACAGATCTAAAGTCCAGTCTCGGAACTAATTGCTCTGCGGACACTGGAACAATCGAATCCTTTTCAATAGTGAGTGTCCCCGAGCACCACTTCTTTAACGTTATGATATCTTTTAAGCGACATCTACAGCATCTAACAACACTCTAACAGCAATCTGGTGTAGAATGTTCAGCTCGTGTTGTTAGTGTCGCCAGGTCGTGAGCCGGCGCGCCGCGCCTCGGATGTCCACATCTAGAGAGATTAACGCACTGTACAAGTGTACAAATGCTTGATCTCTATACTATTGATTGATATTAATGAAGCAGGAAAGATGTTTATTATTCTTAAAAAAGTAATAAGGAGATGTAAATATTAAATACAAAATGCAAATCTTTTTTTATTTGCTACTAGACTACTAGAGCCGGACTCAACCGATGAAGAATTCGATAAAGTGATTCAGTGAGGACGCGGCAATAAACCCGCTCCCTGAGCTCCCTCCGCTCGCCGACGCTTCCCTCCGCTCCCCGGGGATCACACCGACCGCCTGCAATATGACGCCGGTGCCCGACGTCGGAGCAAACGACAGATTTCATCGCCTTCGCAACTTGCAATATCGCTGCTTATCAACTCGTTTATACATTTTCAAGCTGCTGGATATTCGAGCTCAATATATCGCCGTCAATTAATATTTTAAAAATGTTAAGATTTATTGTAAAATAAATTGTGCTGTTTTAATTCATGGCCATCATGTCATCTCCATCGCCTTATCAGTAATAACTAAGAGAAGAGAATATTGCTGAATGAAATTGAAAAACAGATTTAAATATAAACTCACGAAGAGATTCGTCAGTTGGTGCTGCCCGGGGTCACGTTGCGCTGTAGTCGACAGCACCGGCCCAGGGCGGGCTGATTGTGCAGGCGCACGTCGGCGCCTCGCGATATCAGATTCTTGCCGAACTATATTCCATAACTTAGCGCGCAGCGAGCGAGCGCTTTATATTGAACTCGCTGGTAAAATATTTTTATCGGCGTTTATAACACGTCAATGTGAGTTCTTGCTACTTCTTTCTCGTCCTGGAAATATTAAAAAATTCCCAACTTGTCGATGTGCATACCGACCATATCACAATATTGTATCGTTCACTCTGCGACCATGTTATCTGTATGCCTTAGTAAAGGAGATGAAACCAATCTCTGGTTATTAAGCACCATTAGATAAAACCATAATATAATTAGAGTCAAGTATCGGAGCCCCCTCCCCGCGGCCCGCGTCAGCTGGTCGCGGCTCGAGGTCGCCAAATTATTAATGAGCTGAGGGAACGGAATCGATGTCGTTTATATTTCACGGGGGCGGAGGCCGCAGCGCTTTGTGTCCGCTCCGCCCCCGACATATACATCGCTCGCCAGGCGGAGGCTGGATGCAGCGCGCTTCGCTGAATGTAGGAGAAGATTTGTAAATACTTTATTTGAGCACAAAATGGATCGAATGATTTCCGTTAACATAGAGAACTGGTCTGTTTAGCTGAAAATAAACTTGCGTACTTGTTTAATTCTTTTTATAATAGTCAGGCTTATGTGGTTGTATGGTTCTCTATTCGCTCTCTTGAGATTTTAAAGGTCCAAAAACTACTAATATACAAAAACTTAAAACATCGCGTCCATGTAACAAGGAGGTAAACAACCGAGTTAAGGAGAATCGATCAAGCAAACGTCGTCAATGACTACCGCAGTCGTGTTATAAAGCATTCTCACTGTGTCATATTTCTTGTTCCCTGTCTCAAATTAAACTCTTTCGACTTTCCAAGAATTTACCAAAATCTACTTTAGATGGATTTCGATGAAATTCTTCGAATTAAGTTTATAAACAGTAAGCCTGCAGCGGTGGAAGTCGTGTGCAGAAACAGAAGCAGTGTGTCGCTGTCGTGGGGACCGCCAGGTGCCTTCGACTTCCTGCAGCACCGGCTCATCTACCAGCTGGAGAAAAGGGAGAAGATACCACCCTGGGTGCTCGTGTACAGGTCACTGTTAAAGATTGCGACAACACTGAATAGTAAACAGCGTTTCATTTGTTTTGAAAATAAATTGTAATTATTTAATGCATACAAAGTATTTAAGAAGTAAATGACAACGCTCTTTCCCGCGCCGCGCCGCCGGTACGAGCTTTCATTTTCTTTTGATTGTTTTTAAATTTGTTGTTGTGAAAGGTTTGCCTCTGAGGACACAATTTTAAACAAACATAATAACATATATAACAACATCACCCTCAGTATATCTAGGTCACGACGGTGGACGTGTTGTTTTGTGTAGCGGCGGTAAAACTTCGAAAACAATAGACAACCTGGCGCCGCGGCAACCGCACAAGTTCCGGCTGCGCGCCGTACTGCGCGCTGGCGACGTGGCCGCGCTGGCAGGCGCCGCGCTCGCGCACCACGGGGACGTCGACAGCGCCCTCGCACACATATCAGTGCTGCGAGAGGGAGATGTGCCGTGTGCCAATCGACGTGACAATACAAATAAAGATAGGTAAAGCTTTTAAGCTTTAAGTATGAATTTGTAAATGTCGCTCTCCATTATCTCTGTTTACTAAAGTTTATTCGTTTTTCGAATGCAATAAATAACTCTATTTTCCTTTTTCCAATGAGGGCCTGGCTGGCGTCGCAGTGGTCGGACGAGACGTGGAGCAGCACCGCTTCCGACGGCGTATCGGCCGTCTGCTTCTGCATGGCCGTGCGCTGCGGGTACCTCAAACAGGTCTCTTCCTGCCGCTCACACTGCTAACGCTTCTGTCCTTTTTGCTCTACGTACTCTTGTTAACTTCTCTGCCGCTTGTGGGGGTACTGGAGGGCAAACTCGATAGCAAAGGTCTCAACGCGTCATCGAGCCCATCAAAGAGAAAGTGACTTCTCAAACATCAGTATGTATGTAATACTCTACAGTATTACGAAATTCTATAATGTCTGTCATTATGTCCAGATGAAACCGGCATTCAAAATTCTAAACCGCGAAAACGCGTGGCCTATGAACGCTGTGGACTTTACCCGATGATATACTAATCTCCGTAAAATATCAATAAATATTTTAGTTGCAGTGTCAAAAATGTGTTTGTGATGTGACGTAACGTTCCGCAGCTGCAAGCGATGTTGGAGGAGCGGCCGGAGCTCGTCGACATCCCCGGCACCGGCGGCCTCACCCCGCTGGCCGCCGCCGTCAGGAAAGGTTGCCTTTCATACACCAGCTAATACGTACTAAACTAAAACAGAAACCAACTTAACCTACAAATGGTGTCCAGATTGGTTATGGCCGGTGGCTTGTGGTTTTATAGATTTCAGTTTCATATTCATATTTAAGGTGACGTAAACACAGTGCGGTTCCTGCTGCAAGCGGGTGCCTCGGTGGGGCTGGCACTGGCCGCCGGGCAGACACCGCTGCACCTGGCCGTGCTCGGGGGTCACTTGCCTATCATAGATCTTCTGCTGGACTACGGCGCAGACTTACAGGTTTTTGTATTTTAACAAAAAAAAAACTTCTCTATTTCAGTACAAGAAGTCTTCTGTTGTAAGACGTTTTGTGATTATATGATGTGGTGAGCACAGGCGCGAGACATCAACGGTCTGCGCGCGGAGCACTACGCCGCGGACTCGGGCAGCGTGCGGGTCGTGAGACACGTGCTCGCCCGCGGCGGCGACTACAGCGTGCGCGACTGCAACGGATGGACCCCGCTCTTTAGAGCAAGTCAGTATCGACAACATCTCACGGTACTTCTTACGGAACCCCTTCACGGCACAGCTTCCTAACACGAGTGATGGTTTCAGTTTGTCAAGGCGCGAGCGTCGAGCTGGTGGCCGAGCTGGTGGCCCAGGGCAGCGAGGTGGCCGTGCGAGACCGCGCGGGCCTAGAGCTGCTCGCCGCCGCACGCCTGCTGCGCGACCACAAGTACTGCTCGCCTCATGGCATTTACAGTCCTCATAAAAGTTTTATACTCCGTATATAAGAAGTATAAAACGCTTGACCACGATCTCACCTGATGTTAAGTGGTAAAGTGAACATAACAACAAGTACCCTGTTTGTTAATTGTCCGACAGATCTTACTGATGTGCTAATATTAAGAAAAATATTTTGTGCAGCGGCAAGAGACGCGAGTCGGTGCTGCGTGTGGTGGACGCGAGGTTCCCGCGCGAGGCGGCGCTCGCACACTTCGCACGCCTCACCGGCAAGATATCTAACCTGCAGGACCTGCGCAAGTAGCGGACTGTGCTCACTATAGCAACTCGAAGCATTACTATTTCTGTTTCGGAATAAAAAAATATATATTATCAATTATCATACGTGGGTGGGACAGTGAAGTAATTGGATGACACAGGAGGTAAAGTTATCTAACATTTTATTTAGTTATAAAAATATTTACAAAAACTTACAACTAACGGAGTATTGAATTGCATTATGAATATAAATATGTGGTAACAGGAGAAGTTAAGTAGCGGCGGAGTGCGCCGGCGGCGTGCTGCGAGGACCTCAGCCCATGCGCGTACTTGGTGGTCTACGTCCCGAGTTTTATCGCTTACATTAAGACGTGGTTTTCTTTTACAAAATGCATTCGATGGCAAGGCTTAATAATTTAATCAATAAATAAGTTAATAAATACCTATCAAAAATACTTTTACGATAATTTCAGACACAATATTAATAAAATCAAGTTGACAGTCGAGATAGCGCTCGCAGTAGAGTGAGCCGCGGCCACTACGAAACTTTGCGAGCGGTCCTCTCCAGCGCCTTCAGGATGAAAGTGGCCCCTTGAACCGTCCGTCTCTTTGCCCAATTGTCGCTCATCCAGTATCACACTTCGTTTAGGTCTATGTTTCTTTTCATCTTCCTCGGGTCCAATTTCTTCGCTATCGTATTCTGAATCTTCAAATGCCGAATGCGTGTTACTATCTTTATTTATGTGTCCAATATTTGTTTCATGCTTTCCTCCGTCGAGTGGTTGCTTTATGTCAGTATTACTTTCCTTGGGGACAAGCGAACTGATCAGCTTCAGGTGGGTCACGGGCAGACGCGAGGAGTGTAAAGAATCTTTTTTGATGTGTTCGTCCACCGGTGGTGGAAAGTCTCCTTTAAATGGACCGAACTGGGGCATCTTCAGGAGCAGCTCCGTATTGGCGGGGAGTTTGGAAGAGAAGAGTTTGGTATTAACTTTATTTATGTCGGGTAAGCTGGTCAGCGTGGCCGCAGAAATAGTTTTTCCATCGTACGTCGTAAACGTTTGCTCCACGGACAGCTTTTGGGAATGCTCCTTAGGCAATTTCGGATCTGGCGGCAAATATTGTGGACTCACTCTGTCGGACTCCATGACCAAATCCGAGGACAGATCCTTGTTCATGTTTGTCTTACCGAATAAGGCATTTAATTCGGTTTCCGTTTTGACATAGACGGGATGCGGTCTGTCCTCTTTTGCATGATTCTTCGGAAATATCTCCTTGGTGGTGTCGTTTGTGGCGAGCAAGTGATCGGGCGGCGACGGTATAAACATAGGCTCGAACGTCTCGGTTAACTGGTCGCTCGGTATTTGGAGGGCAAGGGCCTGATTAGTTATGTACTGCGGCGAGTCCTCGTAATCCTCTACAACGTCAGTGTCTTCCCTTCTGTTTACATTCGACACTTCTGAATCAGCGATTCTGTCTTCGCCGGCCATCAACGGCTCTCTTATGATGGGTTTAAAACCGCTCTCGATAACGATCGAATCCGGTTTGAAGCCTGTGTTTATAGCCGGCGCTAAGGTCGAGGATTCGGAGGACTGACCGATGAAATCTGATGACTTAATTTCATCTTGCTGCTGAGGTTGCTCCTTGTACGTAATTACATTATGCGCGGTCGGCGTCGGGTGGATGTCTGGGTCGTATTGAGAGTTGGTGGACTGCTGCTTGGTCTGCACCATCTCCTGGTCGAGAGGCACGGGGTTCTCCACCGGTTTGCCAAATATAATTTGTCCCGGTCCCTGTGGCTTTAAAGAGAACAATTGAGGGGAGCTGTGTTGGGCGACGGAATCGCTCGTTCCCGGCAAAGTTATTTGACTCTTTACTACTTGATTCGCTATGATATCCGTCTTGCCTAGACTAAGAGTTTGGCTCTGCGTAGGCGCTGGAATATTGTGTCCCAACTTACCAAATATTATCGATTGGTCCGAAGGATTTAGTGGTTTGGGGCTGCCCTGGTGGTACATATGTAGCATTTGAGGTCCCGGCTTTGTGTGTCGCAGCGGGGGCATCGACTTCATTGGGGGAATATTAAGAGGAGGTCTGCCCACAGGCGGCACACGTGTATTCGGGAATTTATTAAATGGTTTTTGATTTTTGATTCCGTTCGAAGAATGAGGATGCGGCATGGTCAAAGGATAGCCTACGCTGTGGCCCTGCTGGTTCATGTGAGGTCCGGGCCTGTGTATACTGATCTCCGGAGGAATCGGCCTCCTAAAATGCGGTCTCGAACCGGGCGGCGGCGGCTTGCTCGGTGCGCTGGGCCTCATGACGCTCTGCAGCGTGACGGGCTTGCGGGCGGGCGGCAGCATGAAGCTCTCGGGCACGAGGCCCATCTGCACCACGTACTCGTCTCCCTCGCGTACCGGCTGCTCGGGCGCCAGCTCCTTGATGTCCTCGTACACCTGGTACTGGCCGGCACGCTGCGGGGCCTGTGTGCCATTGCGCTTCAGCTCACTCATGGTCATCTCTTCCAGACTCTCCACCGCCTCGATGACTTCCTTAATTTGCAACTTAGATATCGGCAATTCATACTCCGTTCCGCTCGAGTACAGGTGGTTTCTCTGAGGAACGACCTCCCTGGAGAAGACGTCTTTAGGACTACTGAAATTGTTATAATTTTTTTTCATATTGATAATTTTCTGGAATTTCTTCCGCTCGTCTAAAAAGTGATCGTCGGGCTGCAACCGCGTGGGTACCTGGGCGGACTCCTCGCTGAACATATCGGGCAGCAAAACGCTCTCCATGAGGCGGCTCTCCTCGCCCTCGGCGACGTCGCACTCGTCCACTACCCGTATCTTCCAGCCGAGGTGGCGGTGCGTGAAGCACTGAAACAGACACCTCGGTTAGGTCGCGCCTAGCACACGACACTAATATATAAAGTCTGTCACCCAGTAACGAGAGATACACAGAACCTCATGCGATATAAAGGCTTGGAAGGCTGAAACAGAAAATAGAAAAGTTATTTACAGAGTACGACAAGAGACAAAGGATGCAATGAGCGCGGTGAGGTGCGGAACGAGTGGCGCTGCGAGCGCACAGACCGGTTTCTTCTTATGGTCAATAATGTAGCGTTTGCTTTTACTTAAATGTTATCTTGTTTCGTATTAGAACATGGCAAGTGATCGTTATGTCACATTGCTCCGGCGCATGCTCTTTGGCAAGTTACATTTCAAATATGTTAAAAAAAAATTGCTTTTAAATTTGATGACTGATTTGATGACAAGGGCTGAAATAGGAACCGTATGAAGAGAGTTGTATTAAGGATCCAGTTTCTAAAAGAGAATCGTGATTACATGATACAATACTCAGCTATCAAAGTGAAGATTTAAGCTTGAAAGTACCGGAGTAGAAGCGCGGGTGGCGGCGTATCCCGTGTTACCTGGTAGTACACGGTGTCGGGTGTGTTCCGGTCGGGCGTCCAGCTCACGACACCAGGGCTGCCCTCTTCGCAGACCAGCGTGAGCGAGCGCTGGTAGGCTCCGAAACTAGGGTACTCGTCTGCCGAGGGCCCCGTGCCGTCCGGCGTCCAGTTGCACAGCCGCCCCACGCCCGTCGGGATCAGCTCGCCCGTGCGCGTGCGCCGGACGCCCGCGTAGATCTCCACACCCTACATTTTATTGAAAATATAATTAAATAATAAATAACTGTTTACATCAGTCAGATAAATAACGAGCAACTCCCAAAAATTAAAGAGCGTGGTTCAAAAAGAACGTGACAGTATCGTACCTTCCTCTCGTCGTCGGCCTTGTGGTAGTACCCGCCGATGGGGTCGTTGGTGATGTAGAAGGGGTGGTAGCGCGCGGGCTGCGCGGGGTCGTTGCCGCCCTCCACCACGAACGTGTACTTGCGGCCGCGCACCAGCGTCACCT
>JAODUI010000016.1:5061613-5072724 GCA_027563995.1 Papilio gigon | reverse complement strand
GAGAAATAATTATTATATTGCACCGTATAAAACTAGTAAAATTAGGATATATTCGCTGCTCGAATGTACTTCTAATAGGGCGATGAGTGGCTACATAATGAACGCGGCCTGAGCAGAGGAAGCGCCGGTCGGAAGCCTCGCGCATATAAACTTCCGTTCGCCGACGAGGTGCGGCGCGGATGCGGGGTGCGGGCTGCGCGGGCGCCGCCTCTCTAATACTAATGAAGGCGTGAGTAGATGACCTCTGCGCCGTGCTCGGGTACTGATCACTTAACTTTCTTCTGAACTGCGACTGCGATGCAATAGCGTTGGATTCCCTGCAGCTGGAATCCGATGAGGACACTCGAAGTAGGCGCGAGCATATTGTCGAGCCTGTGTTCTGCACCAGTGGCAGAGAGCGCCACGACGGCGGCAGCCAGTTCGGCCCGCTCACGCGGTGCCCCAGCACTGCTACAATGAACATAGATTCAAGTGGAAAAGTAGTCATTTTCCCGTCAAGGAGAGGATGAGAAGAGGACATGGACTCCATTGCACAGGATACGAACGGGAACAGCCAGTAACATCATTATTTCTACCCAACAAGTACACATGTTTAGTTCTTACTGAGTCATTGAACTGTACAGTTAAAACTAACATGTGTAAGCAAACTTTTAACTGTCTGATGAACTGTGCAGTTCTGTGTGTTGCCTACTATGGCACAGTTTTAATGTACCGTTCGATTGTTCGGTGAAAACTAAACGTGTATAGCAGGCTCCAAAAGATGGCATTACATCTCCAACTGCAGTACAGCTTCTTGCAAATGTCTATGGTCACCGTGAGCGTCACCCGCTCGCTCGCGCGCCGCCTTACTGATGATACTACATTGGCTTTGTTCCTTGGTAACTCGGAAAAAGTAGGCGACCAAAAGAAAAATTGACTGAAAGGGAGCGAGGAAGATGCTCGCGCCAGAGTGATGTTAATACATGCAGTACCGAGGTGTAGCTGTGCTCAACCCGACCCAAGGAGCGCCTCGCCTGGCACGCGGCCGGCCGCAGCCGCCGCCGGGCGGGGCAAGCGCGGGCGAGGTGCCAACAAAGCGAACATTTGCATTTGTTTCCACCGACCGTCAATAAGGTTTTATGACAATGGGAACAAAGGTAAGGCCGTATCATAATAGCTTTCAAATCGTGTGCAAGTCATCAACGCTGGCGTCAATCGCTCTCTTACGTCGCTCGGTGCAAGACGCGGGCCGGATTGCGGGATACTCTGCCGATACAAAATACTGATACCGAAGTTCTTTGTCGTCGTGTACCGGTTGTAGTTGTAGATGCAGGAGGTGCCGGCCAACTAGGTGATGTTTCGCATTGGTACTCGTGCTAAGCTGCCGCAGCAAAAACATTTGGTCTGACCAGCGGCGCTAACTTACGCTGTGCTCGTCGGGGCGGTCTCAATATTGACCTTAAAAGTAGTAGGTCCAGAGGCTGGCACCTTCCTAGTCGCGGCGCCCGCAAGCCTTGCACCCCCACGTCGGCATCCTCTGGCGCTCGCGGCGGACACCTTCATTGCGTGCCTGCGGTTTACTGTTCTACGTGCTGATAGGCATCGAGTTCCTAAAATACATATTTACTGAATGTTGTCATTACCAGAACTGAAATGACATTCAAGTGATTCACAAACGCGTCGTGATTAGTGTTATCACTCGGCATGTTTCCTGCATGACGTCACTGCGCACATCGCCGCCTGCGCCGCCTGCGCCGCGGCGGTGTCGCGATGAAACCTATATAATTGACATTTCCAAAAAATAAAAAGCTAATATTCATCGTTCATTTTTCATTATCAAAAGTTTATCTTAAAATAATTTCAAAGTGACTAACCCAGGGTCCATTTACCAACAGCTGAGCGAACGGCCGCTGTCCACTGTACACTAAGACCGGAGACATCTGACGTATGGTTATGACCGAACATTACGAACGTAACCATTTGCTACCAGTGATTAACCCAGGCGCGAAGGTTGTCGCGCCGCCACTCGGCGCTGCCTTGCCTCCAAAACATTTGCTTAAATTGATGAGCCGCCGCCTCTGCTCAGGAGTAGTTGTATAACTGGATTTATATGGACAAATAAAATTGGTGTGGAATGTTAACATTTTGTGATATACAACAAAAAAAAAATCCTTTAACTTTATGTCACTCTCACAGTCCCTCCGCGGGGTCTTGTTTGGAACGTTTTAATTGATGTAACTTTGGTTCATTCGAAGGAAAAACACTTTTGCAAATAAACTTGAAAGTCATCTTTCGATTGATGACCGACAACGTCACTGGCAAGGTCCATTATAATTATTTAACTTTACACGTATAAAGAGACGCAAATAAATTAGTAATTTTATTTATTGTTGCTGTTGTAAATTGTTGTAGCTTGTTGTAGCTTGTTGTAGCTTGTTGTAGCTTGTGGCGGACGGGCCGGAGGACAGAGACAAACAGTTTGAAAATCGTATTTTTCTTTTTTTGTTATAATTAACGCATGCACGTTGCTTAGTCTTGAGGATGAAAGATGGAAATTTTGATTTTGCCGATTTTATTTGTCTGTATTGATGGGCAGTACTGTATTGAACATTGCGCTTCGTTCTACAACGACGTCAGCCAGCGCGCACGCTCGCACACGCCCGGTGCCTGCCGCTTACTATCGCGCATGCTCTCACTCTACGACTCCCTAATGTTAAACTTTTTTTTTTTTTTTAAATATAAATACCGACCTCACATTTCATTAATAACCTCACCGTGCACACACACACACGCACTTACACGAACACACACGCACGCGCATCTAACGCTCCGCCATCTTTGGACCATAATCCGATGACGTAGTCGTCGTCCCTCCTCCTCTATCGCTTGCCGTCTCTCTCTCTCTCTCGTGTAACACGCACTCGCAGTTTGGAATGCCCGATGCAACCAGGCCGGAGTCCTAACTTCTCGCGCCTTTAAATAACTGCGGCTGCGCCTGCGCACGCGCTTTCCTGCATCCTGTACCAAGTCCTAGCCACGTGTCATTAGAGATACGGCTAAATATTAACGTTAAATTACAAATTAATTAATTACTTATATTAATATTAAAGGAAGAAACGTCACGTGGTTACACGACATGCGGATTATTCTGTGTCGGCACCGGCCAAGCTGATTTGCGTCTTATTGCCCTTTGAACATTTGGCTTAAAGTTGTACACATCGACATATTTGTCCATGTGTGTACTTAAAAATGTCGGTCAGTGCGCCGTGTCGCAATGGCCGACCGTCCCCGCCGAGTCGCGCAGCGCGTCGCTCGATCTCAGGCGATAAGATAAACTCCAGAGAGTTGGCTAATCCTTCGAAACTCTGAACTTATCATCATCCTTCTCAATCAAAAGCAAAACACACAACGACTGTAGGGAAAAGTGTCTCCTGATTCCACGGTTGTATCAACAAATATTTCTCTCCGCCGGTAGATGTCGCGCGCGTTGAAATCTTTTACGGGAATGTTTTATGAGGGCGGCCAGAATGTTGGCTCTTATGACTTGCATTCCGCTTCTCATGCGGCTAGATGAAAGCGGCCGACGAGTGCTTCGAAGCGGTTGCGCACTCGACATATGATAATTTGCTAGTTACGTAGTCTGTGTGAATTGTCGGACTAGTACTAAGCAACGTGGGCTGCCTGCGTGTGCGAGTCGCCGCCCCGCAACCGCGCCGCAACCGCGCCGCAACCGCGCCGCGCCGCCGCTAGTAATCACCACGACGCCCTGCCGCTTCGGAACCGATCGCAGAACAAAAACAATCTCGATTACATAAAAAAAATACAATAAACATAACTCGCTTCTTAAATTGTCAGTGGTCACCGGGAGGCTCAGAGGCTCAGGCGCTCGGAGCCGACGAATGGTTTCAATCTAAGATAATCATAAAGATCTCCGGTATTTTTGTAAAAATAACGATTTCAAGAAGCGACCTAAACGCTGCACAGATGGCCGCACTGGCAGCACCGCCGCCTCTGGTGAATGACAAGGACCGACGTGCAACATTCTATTTATTAATTTGATTTACAATGACACCAATGAAGAAGTTACCCAAAGTCGAGGCGACGGCGACGTGTGGTGTCGGCATTTCCGACCTCTAAGTGTGTCACTTTACTTATAATTTGTAAGGAATTAAGAAACCTTTGAAATTGTCGTGTTAAGTCGCATGCTAATTGGCTTCAAATCGTATTCGTAAGTGACTCCGGTTGGAGCCTTTCATGGTATCAGTCGATGTAGAGCCTCTCTACCTCGCTGCAAGAGACACGGGGCGTGCCCGGGCAGCACCGCAGCAAATAGTTCTGACTAACGTTTGTTTTGGAATGGACTAGCCTTTTACTGCAGTACGTATCATCAGTGAATATGTGCAATGCCGTGGGCAACGAGCCAGGAGGCAACTGACTCGTATCCAACGAGTTGTTGATGGGCTGCCTACTTTAAGTGGATAAAGGAAAGGGCGTACATGAACAGAACATTGACACTCTCGTACGTCTCTCCTGTCGAGTCCAATTACGCTACGATAGGTTCAGATGTTCAGATGTTCCGATACAACCAGGTAAGGCGTCGGTGCCGGTGTGGAGGAGCCAGCGCTATGCCGCTAAACCGTAAATGGAATGTGTGTCAAGTTTCCCCGCGCGCCGTGTCACGGTCACACGCCGCGCTATTCACAGGCAGCGCCGGCTGAGACATCTGCCGCCGACCCCGCGCCCTGAGCCCCGCGCCCCGCGCCCCGCGCCCCGCGCACTCATTAACATCACCTAGACAATGCACTTTCAATAACGTACGGCCGCGCCCGCGACACTAGTACTTAGGCTGGTAACAATAAGAGCTACAATCGAATGTCAAAGTGTATTGAATAAATTATACACTTGTTCATTTCGCAAGCGAATCCGTCACGCGCGAGTCGTTGCAGGAATGCGCGGATGTTAGCTAATAGCCTGCCAGTGCGCAGTGCACATGTGTTGTGTGCAACTCCGGCTCAGGGCTCTCGGCGTGACGTGACACGGTGTCGCCGCGCCACGCCGCCGACAACACTAGTCAACTAAGGAATGCGCTGCGCTGCTTTATCTTTAGCGTTTCTGGGCGAATAATGCAGATTAAGATAAAGCAATTAAAGTAAACGATAAATCGCGGCCCGGCCGCGTGTCGCCGCTCGGCCGCGCACAAGTACGGGCGCACACAGCGGCAGCCGCAGGTGGGCGGGCGCGCGGGCGCGCGGGTGTGCGGGTGTCGCGCCGTGCGCCTGTGTGCTATGGCGTGTGCGTCACACTCGTAAACATCGTTCTTTGCGTGCGTTTAAATTCAAATGATGACCTTCGTCGAGGGAATTTCCTACAGTATTATCGGCCGACGTATTAAATATTTTACAACTCAAAAACCCACTTTGTACATCTAGGAATCAGACTATTAATTTTACTCATTTACTCACGCTGTCGTGTCTAATGTATTCCCGCTGTCTGGGGCAGTCAGCTCGGGTACAGCATTATTTGCAAAAATACTAAAGGAGACGCCTCGCAAAGCATGCTGCGTGTGCGCAGCAAAGACCGCGTGGCTGCAGGTCTATTTTAATGAGGTCCCTAAACAGAGCAGTTGTGCCCGGGATTTATTAGCGTATACTGTATTTACATACATAATATTGAATGCACAATAGTAACGCATGTGTAGCGCGCGATTCGCGGTGTTACAAAGCATACATGTGTCCGGCAAGCTTCGCGCTCGTAACCGGCTCAAGTTCTGCACAGTCTTTACATATAAACATGTTCCGCATCATGGCAACTCTTCCTGGGTTCCTTCAGGGAGTTCGGCTGGCTGGAGCAGTCGATGGCCTGCCCTCGCGCACACCACGCGCTAGTCGTGGAGTCGCGGCAACTATGGCCTCTACTACTACTGGTCCCGTTTGTGCCAGCCCTGCAGCGATGCAGCGCATTCTAATTTCACGATGACTATTAAAACGATTGACCAATTTTAATGAATTATTTGGGATTGTCAGGAGTAACGGGTCGACTTCCGCTACGATATAAAACTATATCCTGTTGCATTTCTGCGCGAGGGCGAAGACGACGGGAGCAGGAGAGCGCGCCAGGTGCGAGCGAAACACCGATAGACCTCGCGACGCGGCGCACGCGCGGCCCGCGCCCCCTCCCCTGCGCCCCCGCGGCTTTGACGCCACTTCCGAGTCCGCCACTTCGCACTAGTTTCTATCGAATTGTTGTGGTGAAAAGCGGACTTAAGTTCGGCTAACGTGCCGCGGCCGTGAACAAAATGAAAATGTGCGTGACCTGTGACGTGACATAGCTCTTCACTGCGACGGCGATAGTTGAACATACGAGTGAGCGCGCCGGGCCAAGGTGAAAGTAAACACATCCTGCTTGAAACTGACCAACGGTTATAGAAAGGGTTGGCATCGCAAAACCCTGGCGCATCGCGTGTCTCCCAGCTGGTCGCGGTCTGATCGCGGGCCTGTCGGCTCGCACGTCCAGGGGAAGGAACAAACAAAAAAAAGTTCTTGCCCTCTCCTATGTTACGATCGCTGTTTACGTTTATTAAATACAATACAACTAACTGTAGATTATATTGGTGCTGGCTGAGGGGAACCTGGACAGCGACAGTACTAGGCACCGCGATATCTTCCTCGCCTACAGAAGTCTCGGACACGGCCAGTGTCACTCCAACGGTTTAAAAATTACATAAACGTAAAAATTTATTACAATATGAAATAGATACTAACTTGATAGAATAAACAAACAACGGAAGGTATTTTTGAAAAACCGTGATTTTGGATGGTTTTTCTTCGCGCCTTTTTGTTGGTTCACATACTTTTCTAATAAAAGCTAACGTAACCCAACTCAAAGCAGAGGCTTCTATTTCTCGCTCGAAGAGGCTTCTCGTTTGTATAGGCTCGGCTGTATATTTTGTCAACAGGTTTATGAAGGAAGTGACAGCGACGCGCGTCCGTAGGCCGGGCATGTGTGGCCACCGCGTGTGAGCGCGCGAAGATGGCGCTGCGCGGAGCCGCGGCGGGGGGCGGAGGCACGGGGGACACGCAGCGCGCGCTGGAGCAGTTCGAGCAGCTGGCGGGGCTGCGCGCCTACGTGCTGGAGCACCTCGCCACCTTCACGGTGACGCGCGAGACGGGCATCGTGTATCCAGCGGACGGCATGCGCCGCCTGTTGCAGCTCGAAAAGACCAACGGTGCGACAAATCACATCGCTTCACAATAAAACACTGCATTTCGGGTCGACATCTTTTGTGTCACACTGTGGCTGTCAGCGTCCGCAGCGATACATAATAATCATCAGGCACTAGTGACGTCAGCGCCAGGTGATCATGCTGCAGGCGCAGCGGACGGCGGCAGGCCGACGGCGCAGCGATCACAATTGTCTAGCTTCTTGTATGCCGACAGCACGTTGACGCGACAGGTTACATCCGTCTTGTGTCGCCTCGTTGTAGCCCGTCGCCTGTAGCCGTCCACCGTCCACCGTCCACTGCCACTGCCCACTCGGCGCCAACAGCAGAAACAATATTTTTAATCCTTGTTAAAATACTAACATAAGAAACTCCAACATACTTACAACAATTATTTTGTTCTAACTGTTCACTACTAGTTACAACGATTTTTAATTTAATATGTTTTTTCCCAAACAAAAGGCAATGAATCTTAGTGGCCAGTGTGCGACCTCTTTGACAGAATGCTAACTCCTTGGGTACCAACGAGGTCGCAACATGTAAAGATTCACCCCACACATCCAAACGAGGAACTGTTAGGCAACTTTTTTGATCCTCATATGTTTTTTTTCTCTTCAGGGATATGGAGTCAGAAAATGCAACTGTGCCTGGAGGACCAGTGGGTGCTGGTCATGGACTACGAGTCAGGGGTATGACACTTTCAATGCTCACATCAGCTTAAAGTCCATCGACTTATGCCCTCCCCCCCTAGTAGACGTAGGGTACGTGATGGTCATCAAATGTACCAATTATTGAGAAGAATTATTTCGTGGTACTTCTTCATATTTCTTTGATTTAGAACACTTATACTATAGTCCAGTCAAATTAGACCTAATAATACTAGATAAGCTACAATAATTAGCATATACCTAAATTGGTTGAAATGTTCGGAAGAACAGAGAAGTACCTGAACTTCACTCAACACTACCGATCCTTAGGAACATTTTTACGAAAATACTAATGTTTTGTGTGTGTGTGTGTGTGTGTGCGTGTGGGGCAGAGCATAATGGAGCGCTTCCCGGCGTCACACGTGCACTCGCCGACGGCGTTCACCTCGCCCGAGCCCGGCGAGCTGTACAACAATGTGCTGGCGTTCGTGGCGGGCGCGCCGGACGCGCCGGACGCGCGCCGCGAGCTCCATATCTTCCAATGCCACGACGTGCCTGCGCACGCGCTCGTCGAGGAACTCAACGCGCTCAAGTCAGTGCACGCCTCCCCTATCCCTCCCACAGCATCTCCCGCTCCTAACCCCGGGCCCGCGGTGGCCGCGCTTAACTTTTAGTACAAGATAACATTAGTAAGATCGCGGAGATATCGGAGGAGGATCTACTGAGAGATGTTATCATGGAGATATGTAGTGTAGCCGCTGCGGGGGCGAGGCCTGCGCGAGCCGGCCACACCGCGCCGCGCCGCGTCCGCCATGCGCTCGTTTCGCTTCCCGCCGACGGTGCCGCTCCCTGTCTCCGCGTACTCCCGGCGCCATCGGTGCGACATTGCCTACATAATTCCCCTTCTGTGACTTCTACTAAATACATAAAAGAGAAATAGTATTACTTTTTGGTAAAAAAAGCTTAAGTAAAAGAAAAAATCAGGAGTTTATTGGTGCTATTTGACGTCGTAATACATCTTTGGTCCGGGGGCTAAAAAGTTTTAGCGGCTTCGTCGCTCGCCATTGTCTTCGTCGTCAAATATGTAGAGTTAATTAGTATTGGCTTGTTCTGGTGTGTGCGCGTTCAGAGGATGACGTTGTGGTGTGCAGGGGCGTGGGCGGTGCGCCGGGGGAGCCCGGCCGCGACTTCGTCATCGAGCGCGAGCGAGAGCGGGAGCGGGAGAGCGAGATGGAGCGCCCGCGCCGCCAGGTGACCACTCGTGTTTTGTACTCATCTGTGTCGCGTGGATTGTCAAAGTGACGCCCGCTGCGCGCTGCCGCGAGCGAGTGGTGAGCGTTCCAAGGAGGGTGACGTCACGCGGTATCGCTTCAGTTCTAGAAGTAGGTGCCTAAAATAAATAGGTTGGATTCAAACTCACGACCACTAGATCGGTTGTCCGTATTCTTAACCATTAGATTATTAGGGCTTTAAATGTTTTTAATGATTTTATAAAACATTTCTATTTTACACTGGAAATAGTTTTATAGTTATGTTTTTTTTCTTTATAACTACCGTGACATTTTATTGACCAACCGCCTTTAGAAATTAAACTTATAAATGGAGCGTTTCGGTTAAGTTTACGACTCGACAGACCGACCGATTCAATCCGCACCATTTGGATGGCTGGCAGTCGTCGACTGTGCGCTTGTCACGTCATTTTCTGCCTCGCACAGTCGCGTTGTGGAACGGTCTGTCCTCGGCGGTATTTTCATACCAGTACGACTTAGGGTCCTTCAACAATCGAGCGTATGTCTTTCTCAAAGGCCAGCAACGCATCTGCTCCTCTAGTGTTGCGGATGTCCAGGGACGACTACCTTTATGATCCCCGCCGCTAGTTTGTCCCGTTCTTCTATTAAAAAAAAGTTTGACATCTAATCGACAGTATAAATACACGGTTCAGTTGAAACATCACGTTGTCTAAGATTAGTTAATACAAGTCGCAAGGTTTCCACTATCTTATCGACAGTACATGTCAATAATGTGTCTTTAACATAAATAAGAGCGGTTACATCAGATGCTCAGTTGTATAACATGAGGAGATCACGTTGTAACGTTGACTATGAATTGATAAGACATACTTACTAACTGACACGAGTGTATAGAATGTGTTGCATATGGATTGTTTTCGAAATTAATAATTATAATAACAGTTGTAAACAGCGCGCCAATAACCTAATGGTTTATGGGCACGAATAGCACATTACACGATCGAGACTTTAAATCTCGCCATAAGATTATAGTTGTAAACCTTATCTTACCACAAACCTAGAGCTCAGTTAGAATGGTAAAGGAAATGTTACTAACCAAAGTCTGCTTCTATTATTATTACAAAGAAAAACGTAGTAGGAAACAGAAATGAGAACATTTTTTAGGGTGTTCTCGTAATATTATTCTAATACTTACTTTACCAACATTTTTTTTTTCTCTATTAAAATGGAATAGACGTAATCGCAAATCGACTTGACGCATGTCTTCTTCGTGGTGGTCGTGTTGCTCCGGCCGAGCTGCCTCCTCATACAGCAGCTCACAGACTCTACCACTGTTACATTATTTTACAGAAAAATCGCAAGTGAACACGGCAAGCACGTTGATATAATAGTGGGCGGTCACTCACACTCCTTGTTGTG
The DNA here is from genome assembly GCA_027563995.1 of Papilio gigon. NCBI lineage: Eukaryota > Metazoa > Arthropoda > Insecta > Lepidoptera > Papilionidae > Papilio > Papilio gigon. The sequence goes on along the minus strand of JAODUI010000016.1, from coordinate 5,062,210 downwards.
GAACGGCCCCGCGCCTAGCGGGGAAATCGTCGAAGGATCTTACCCCGTATTCATAGAGACTAGCAAGGAGAAGAAACATCAAGTAAATTTATAAATATACCTTGACATAAAAAAAAAAGATAGCAATATTGCAGAAAAATATGGAACTAATCTATTTGTGTAGCAATGAAGCCGTCTGAAGCGACCCCGTGGCTCGATTTTTCTATTCTTGGTTATGTTAGAGACATTTATACATATAAAAAAAAAATTTAGTATGAAATACGATTAAATATACATTAGTATTATAGTAGAGTTATTAAGATCCTTTAATATTTTTTTAGGTTCTGATAGTGCAGGCGTCAGCGTTTACGAAGTACATGGGCAATCTGACCGTTTACTTCGACTATCTGGGCCGGTACGTGAAGTGGGAAGGCGGGCCGATATTCCTCGACAGGTCAATACCTGAAGGTAATTACAATAACAATTTGTTACTAACTAATTTAAAGATTGACAAACAAATATAAATGAATCGTATAAATAAACGGTGAAGGAAAACATCGTGATGCAACCTGCACATATCGGCGAAGAAATTCAAAGATATGTGTGAAGTCAACCAAC
>JAODUI010000016.1:5040587-5052197 GCA_027563995.1 Papilio gigon | reverse complement strand
AGCGTGGAGTGCGTCGCAGTCGTCGCTGTTGCTGATGCTATACTGTTACCAGCAGCAGTGGTTGGAGCTAGAAAAATGAGGCAGCCGTTGTCACCGAACGCGCCCCACTCCACGTCGACCACGACGTCACCGGCGCGCCGCTGCGCCGCCTCCCAGTGCTGCACGCGCTCCGCACGCTCCACATAGCACCCGTTAGACCCCGTGCCCATTATCACGCCAATCTGCACATCCAAGATTCTTTTAGCGCCTATCCGGCGACCTCGCACAAGCTTTACACAACTTAAGGCTTAGTACTCACTTAGCGATCTACTTTGCTTGTTCGCTTATAATAGAAGAAAGTGACCACGGCCACACGGCAAGTTAACTGTCGTGGGCCGTGTGCCGAGTAAACTAAGAAGTTTAGAGGAAGTGACTCACGACGACGTCGGGATCGCGGTGCGCGCCGGCGACCAGCGTGCCGGTGGTGTCGTTGAGCAGCACCTGCACGCGCACGCGCAGGCCGCGCTCGTGCAGGCAGCGCTGCAACAGCGCCGCCACGTCCACGCCTTCCATGCCGCCGCAGCAGAACGACTTGGTCCAAGTCAGCAGCTCGCCCGACGAAATCGAGTGCTGCCGCATCGGGAAGGAGAACGTGAACCCTGCGGATGCCAGATAGGTCGTTACAACAGAGCCCAGCGATAGAAGACTGATTGCAAAGACTCCATATATCACGTGCTTACCGAGCGAGAGTTCCTGCTCCTCCAAGCCCTCGCCGCGCAGGAAGTCCTGCACGCAGTCCGCCAGGAAGCCGAATAGGTCCTCGCCCGGGCCCGAGCGCAGCGCCTCGCTGCAACACACAGCGCGCCCGCTCAGACTCTCGCTCGTCCGCCCGCGGCGGTCTCTCAACCAGTGCCGATTATGTTCTTACAAAGAAGCAGATCTCGACGTTTTTTTTAACATAATCGAATGAAAATTGTTGTAAATTAACTCCATGCGTCTGACAGTCAGCGAGGCTCACCTGATGTGGTACTGCTTCACCTGCTCCCTGACTAGTTGGCCGGCGGCGAGCTGCAGCAGCAGCACGCGGAAGTTGGTGCCGCCCAGGTCCAGCGCCAAAAACACGCCCTCCTCTGCAAGGCGCACCGTTAGAGACGTCAGAGCGTCCTGCACACTATACTCTTTTGTGCGTGCGTCACAACACCAGATCGACACACAGCAACAACTTTTACACCTACAATTGTCTGACTCACTTTTGTCGTACTGTCTTTCGCAAGCATTTTGTACTTTTTACGTAATTGTCCAAAGTTACAGTATCCTGTGCCATCGCAATCAGTTGATAATAATTGGAGAGCGATCATTCATTTGCAGGCACATTCATCTAATTTGCCTCCGACAGTCTTCAAATGATCTACAGCCTGTCAATGTGCAATGTCTTACGTCGTCGCCAGGCACGACGTCGATTTAAAGCTTTGTATCGCTGCTGTTGTGTGTCCAATTTTAAACTTGTATGGGTAAATTGTAGTAGTTGTAAGAGATGTGTAGAGGTGTGCGGTGTGCGGCATGCGGTGCGGCGGCCACTGACCGGTGCCGTCGGGCAGCTCGGGTACATAGGTGTTCTCCATCTGCAGGCTGGAGGGCAGGCCGGTGAGTCCGCGCTCCAGCTCGCGCGCGAACGTATCCCCCACGCGCACCAGCGTTTGTCCGCATAGTATCAGCCCCGCCAACCGCGCCGAAACCTGCGCATGTTGAATCTATAAAGCCGGCCTCGTTCTGTAAGGAACTTGACAGTAGAGCCGAGGTGTGGAGGCGGCTGGGTGGCCGGGCGCGGCGACGCAGCGGCGCGGCGGTGCAGCAAAAAACAAAGCAAACAAAACAAACTGCGCAAAAGTTTCGTCAAACATATCATAAGAATATACACTTTGTTGAGTATTGAATGTTATCGTGCTATCAGTTGTAACGAGGGCAATAAAATTACATCGGAATGAACCGCGGCGGTGTATCAAGTTGCCGCTGTAAACGGTGTAATTATCTTTATGGCCTCACCCGGCGCCCGCAGCGGCGGCCGTCGCCGTGCCAAATCGCATCTAAATTAAATAAATATTGAGCCTGCCGCAACATTGTGACAGACATTAATCCTTCAGTTCAGGCGCAGCCTACGGTACAGGTCGCAATACCTAGCGACCCCTGCGAGCTGGCACACGCACGAGGGCACGCGCGACTCTCGTGTTGTCCTTTTGGTGTGCTCATATAAATTCGCAAATGAGCGGACAAGTGGCCAACAATGGCCGCGGCGGCGCGCAGCGGAAGGTAGTCACGTGACACAATAGGGAGCCTAATTTTGCCGCCGGCCCCGCCGGTGTCGCTCTTCTACCGTAGACTCGTCACGCACACAGCTTATACCGTACACGTCACGTACGAACATTGAACACGTCTAAATACATATCACGTTACGAATACTCGTCCGTTGTTGTGAGATGCCGTGCCGAGCGCCGATGACAACTGATGGTAGCTGTCGACAGACGGCGCGTAACAATACTCGTGTCAACGGGGATTCATCGACACCAAGTGTAAACGTGGACACACGAAGAGGCTCACGCTGGCGCCCGGCGCGGCGGACCGCTAAAGCGCTTCCTTAATATGCCCAAGGTACTCCAAAAATAAATTAATCCAGGATCAAGTGACTTTTCCACAGTTATGCTTTATTTATTGTCGTCGTATGAACGTGCTGGTGCGCGGGTCGCGTGTTGCCGGCGACAGGATCGGCGCACAGCGGGCAGCGCCTGCCGGCTGCCGGTGAGCAGCGGCGCTCTCGATGTAACCCTAGTTACTGGCAGATGAGGGAGCTAAGTTGGCCAGGAGCTAACGCAAACCTGTCGACATGTGCAACGATGTCATTGGCCGCTGTGTAGTCTGTGCCTCGAGCGGTTTTTATTGTAATTTTGGTTGAATTTTTATGATCACGATTTATTTCATAAATTTACATAAAATATATTAATTGGAGAAGCCCACTGTGTCCCGGAAACCCATACTGTATGTGAGAGCGCATGTAGCTAAACGTGAGCTGAGCGTAGGCACGTGCGCCAGCCTAGCCACGGGACACGATGTTTTCTATTAAAGCGTCTACTATCTAATCGCTGGATTTTTCAAATGTTAAAAATGCTAGATAGCCGGCGTCGTATTCTCTAATCTGTTGGCCGCGAGCGATGTCGGTGCGCAATTCAACGATAGACCAGCGTGGCGCAGGTCGGCACAGAATAGTTACAAGTTGAATTTATTTTTTTGCGATAGCGACGCGGGGCCTTCGAAATGACGTTATCTTCACGAGCACGAGCGGGAATAGAACATTTATATCTAAAAGGAAAAAAAATCATTTGAACAATTAGCATAACTCTGTAGAAACGATTCTGAACTGAGGAGGGAGGAGGGGGAGGGGCACTCTCGCTACAATTTCTTCAGTACCTTTGACGCAGCACTTTACCTTTAAAGCACGAGCGCGATCTTCTAATACTAAGGGAGGAGGCAAAAACTGGGCGTCCCAAAGACTGCGCCCCCTGATGTCGTCCAGTTGTGCTGAACCGTTGAGTTGAGCCGAGCCGTTGAGTCGCGAGCCACGTCCGTTGACACGCGACTCCCCCTCCAACGCGAAGCTCTCGACTGCCGTCGACATTATGGACACTGGCTCTGGATACAGTTATCTGAAACGGAACAATTTATACAATTTAGATTGCACCTTTTATAGAAATGGTAATTACAGTCCACTTTTCTTTTGGTGACACGTCATGTGCTTTAAACACATATACAACTAATATACTAATGTTGAATAACTATGACATATATGACTAGAGAATCAGCGCAAGTCATTTTTATTTCGCAAGGACACAGCGCCTGCGCGCGGCGACCCCCGGGGCAGCTCGTCCTGAGGAAGCTAGATGGTCAATGAGGGCCGAGCTGCACTGACGTCGTGCCGGGGGGTTCATTGAAGTGCTTTGTTATACTTCTCCTATAATAGAGTGCATTTACAACGATGCGCCGCACCGCCTGCTCTCCTGCAACATAGTGTACGGCAGGCGGCAGGCGGCAGGGATGGTTGTACAGAATGTAACGCGCGATATAATGAGTACAGCAGGAGCATGCAATGACTCGCGAATAGAGCGCACGATAGCGACGTGAAGGCGGGCCGCGGGCGGCGGGCGGCGGGCCGCGGGCGACAGTCTGCGGGCACGACTGATACGAGCGCTTTGACGATCGTGGCAGATAGATTAAAAGACATCTAGTGTGCCCCACGGTGGACTCGACGTTCGCAAGAAATGCGAGTCGTGCTGCTCATGTCGTACACGGCGTGCTATCTGCTGACTAGCGTTGACTGGCGTGTCGCGACCACGTAGGTACACCGCCGTATCTATACAAAGTATGACGCTGCATGTTCCGCGACATGTTTCTGTATCGTGTCTCACTTGTTGCAAACAATCAATAATCCTAAACAAATGATTCAATACGACTGTTCACTCGAACTACTTCGTTTTTTGTTAAATAAAAAGATGTATACGAGAACGACGTCCGGCGAGACGAAGACAGCGGCAGGCAGGGCGCCCCCTGCCCGCGGCCGCCCGACCTACATTACACCGTAAAGGCAAATTAACTCACACATAGGTACATATTTATTCCACGTCTTGTGAAACAAATTACCTACAATGACACACACGACATCGTGTTCAATTAAAGCCTTGTTGTGACACGAATGTGACCACCACCAAATAACGCATTGCATTGTTGTCAGATGTCTCGGTCGGACCAGCTCCAGCAGCAGCAGCAGCAGCAGCAGCGCCAGAATACCAGTAGGTACTATAATTTTACAGCTGCGCATGTCAGTAACAATCTATAGACAACGTTGTGCAATGGTGGAAGGCGTGGGCCCGAGTGCTTGCGGCGACGCTGGCGTCTCGCGTTCGGTCCTCAGGAACACGACCGCGATGCTGGCACTAAAATAAGAGCGCGGCGACCATGCGATGCGCGCAGTTCTTGTGCTCTTTCATCGTTAAATATCACACATGTTATAATAATAAAACGATTAACTACAAAAAAATAATAGCACGCAATATGAGACAGAAGGCGACATGTTATCTGCCCTGAGATAGCCTGTGCTCCGCGGCCGCGCCAAAATGCGACGTTGCGTTCACTCCAAGCTTCACAAAATTTCCACTGGTGAGGTGAGCGCGTGTGCAATGTCCCGAGGTGGGTAGAGTATTCGATAATTTTTGTATAATTGTTCCTTCCTTTTAGCAGAGTTTTGAGGAGATGGGGACCGTAAATAATAACAACTCTACAGAGATAGCGTGGACCGCGTCCGCCCGCGCCAGCTCGATGACATGTTCGGTAGTGCGACTCAAACATCGCTGGCGGTGTTACGAGTGCAACGAGACAGCAGCGACCTTAGAAGAAGTTTTAACGCGTATCAGTAATTTGTTATTGCTTTATATTCAACAAAGGTCAGCAACAAATTTATAGATAATTTATTGTACTCCGCCTTCGCCTCCGCCTCCGCCTGTATGTGGACGGCGGGCGGCCGAGCGCTGCGCACCGTGCTGTGTGGCTTCGCAGCGAGAGCAAACATTACTTCAGTCAAACAATATGCCCAAATCAATACTGTGTGGGCGCGATGCGACGTCGTGTGAGCGGCGAGCGGCGAGCGGCGAGCGCTGGCCGAAGAGAAACTATTACTGCAGTCACTATCACTACGGGTAGTAAGGCCGGCGCGTGTTCTCCTAGTAAACATGTCCGCTTTCTGTCTCGACGAGCAACAACACACGATTGCTTGTGACAACACTACGAAAAGTGTAAAAGTCGAAAACACGCCGCCGCGACACCTCAAAGTGTGTCAGCACCGAAATAAAATGCGTCGAATGGGCGAAGTATTTTTGCAGCGGGGAGCGTGAGGTGACGCAGTCAGATTGCATTTAGTGCTACAATGTTTAATGCTATTTAATATTACAATGGCATTTGTTAAAAAAGTGCTGTCTATATAACACTATTTTCGTTTACAAACTCTTTGTTAGTTCTAAGCTCGAGCACCAGCCTGCGGCGGAGTACCCATTGCCTGCGACCTGCGAGGCTTTTTCTCAATTCTGCGATAACGTCAAATAAGTCAAACCTCTGCCGGATCACAAAAAATTCCCGCACCTCATTATGTTAACTCACGAGGACCAACTACATTTTGCTTAATTTTAAGAATATTCCGCCACGTGCCGAGGTTTCATGCGTTTACAATTTACACCGTCGCACTCTTGATAAATAGCTGAGAAGAGGCCAAGCGAGTAGCGGATACCTTTATATTTTGATTTATTGATGGAGGAGGTGTGTAGCCGCGCGTGCTCGGTACTCTCGCATCGCGCTCTACGCCAGTAGTGCTGCTGTGCGGAGTGGACACTCCCACCGAGCAGCGTCAGTTAGTAAAGAATATATTCAACATGTGTTGAGCTAATCAAGCCACGAGAGCGCGGCGGCGGCGGCGGCGGCGGCGGCGGCGGCGGCGGCGGCAGCGCGCGGTACGCGCGAGCGATTACCGTGATAAGATACTCGCAGCAAGTAACAGGCAACAGTAGACACCGCAAACGTTCAGCTACAAAGTAAATGGCGAGAAAATGTCGAGGCTGGAATGACGTCGCCGCTACAGGGCCACTTTGCAATTGAGGAGACGAGGAGGAAGCGGCGCGGCGGCGACTTCAAACGGCGAGGCGTAGCACGGCGCACAATGAAGCAGCGGCCGGGGCGGCGCGGGTCGAATCCATTAGTAGTACAGCCGAGTGCCAATAAAAGATTCGATTCAGTACATTATGACAAGCACCGTTCTAGTGTTTAATAGAGTCGGTGCAAACTCGTGCAACAATACTGGAAGGATGTTCCTCGGCCAAGTTATACATTTATTAAGACATCAAATTATTTAGATACAAGTGTTCGGTTGGAAAAAAGAGAAATGCGAACGGTCTGTGTCAATCGGCCTGGCGCCGCCAACGATACCAGCGTGAATCGTAGAGCAAATAACGCGCGAGTAGCGTCCTGCGCCGGCTGTCGCCGGGCGACGTTTCCCAGTGACGTCCACGTAATGACAGTGCAATCACGGCCGGGGCCCACCGCCGTTGACGCCGCCCCAATGCACTGCGCACATCCTTAGGAACAATTTTCACATAATTTTAGAGAACGCCATACAAACTTAACATAACTATGTTAAAAATTAAAACCATGCCCCTTCCTTTAATTCACATTATTTCGACTCACATTTTCATAGTATATTGTCAATTGTTATATGTTTCAAGAGCGCGCGGTGTGCCGCCGGCGGGCAGCTCGGCCTCCTCGGAGGGCTGCGCGTATCGCGGTGTGCGATCTCTCGTCCTACCAAGACAGTTGGACCGGCATCAACATGCGATCAAGCAAGCGAGTCTCTCAAACGTAATTCATCCAGGCCCGTGCAATGCATTTCAATGAGCAAAGTTAACTTAATCAGTGACACGCCCATTGTGCAGACTCTGACGACACACACACACACACACACACACACAAATAAAAAGGAGTGTTATCACTTATTTAGAATCGTTTGGTATATCGGCGAATGCAGTGCCCTCGGGACAGCGCGGTCGCTGCAGCAATCAACCTATTATTGAGATTTATTGCGCCCATTGAAGCCCCATGTGTGTACCATGTCGGCGTGTCCTTGCGCGTTGCCGGCGCGGGAACCGGTCACACGATAAAGTTGATCAAACTTTATACGTCGTATTACATTCTAAAGACCATAAAATATATCGAAATCTTGGTTCATTTCATATTTATACAACGACGTAATCCGGTTGTGAACGCCGCGCCACTCGTCGCCGCGCTCGCCGTTTGTGTCAACATTACATTTCCTATTCTTGTGACAATTTGAATAAATTAACACGAGACAAACGTACTCTTTGCAAAACAAACGTCCACGGCGTGCATCAACAGATAGTACTATCTGTATCTCGGACGGTGAGCACCGCGCTGGCCGATCTGATGCGATCTGCGAAAATAGATTGTAAACCAATATATTTGAAGCAGCGGGGCGGGGAGTGAGCCAAAATTAAAAAGTACGTCGTTAGCGCGGCTGCGTCTCCGCGGTAGTCTGCCGAGACTAGAGGGGCGCGAGCTCGAGAAACAATATACGGAAAAACAAGCGCGCGCCGGGGGCGTGGCGGCCGCGCTGTCGCAGCGTTGGCTTTATTTACGTGCTGGCCTGCTGCGGCCGAGCCCCAAGCTGCGCAGAGACATCTGATAACACGACTAGCACCTACATCACGTTTTCATACACCGAAACACCGACTACGGTCAAATGTAAATTAAAAAAAATCGGATCAAATTTTCATTTGATTTTCATCGCAAAAGACTGGTGCTGTAGGCGCAGATACGATGGCCATGCAAGGAGGTGTACCTACTGCATCGCAAGGAGTATAGTTCCCTCGCCCGCGACTCGCGACTCCCAGAGCTGACTCCTGACAGCGCCCGACATCCAGGTACTTGGACGGTTGGCAGTAATAGTTAATTGGCTCTTTGAAATAACAGCGCGTCACCGCCGCGCGCCGCCGCTCCTCTGATAACATTTATCATCATGTGTATCGACATGTAACGGCGCCCCCGGGGTCACGGTGTATTTTATTGATTTGACTTTTGTCACTCTTTAATTATTATTATGAAGCAATTAAAACAAATGAACGGCAAACGAGAACTGTACCGCAGGGAAGAACACAGCGTTTGCTGCGAGAGCTCACACATCAGAATACTGTTGAGAGAAATGTAATCGCAGTTTGGCAGCTGTGAGCTGAGGTGTGCGCCGCGCGCGCAGCCGCCGGGTCGGTGCCGGCGTCGGTGTCGGTGCCGTCTAACTAAGATCCACTGACTGCAAGTAAACAGTTTATCTAAACCAACTGTTTAGAATGATTGCCGACCAATGCATGTGTTAATTAAATGACAACGGCTAAAATTGGGAATTTTTGTTGGATATTTTAGCGAACCGAGATGTGATCTGGGGACGCGAGCAGACTGTGATCAGCGTGGCTCGCGGCGTGGCCTTATGTTATGTACAACTTGTGATCATTTCAATAAAAAAATAAACAAATAAATCTCGTAACACTGACTTGCTTTCTGTGACTCTGTCTTTGCTAACTTCTGACTCAGGCAATACATTTAAAAAAAATCACCGTGCAAATATTTATTTGAAACTAGCTGCCGTCCGCGACTTCGTCCGCGCGGAATTAAAAAATATTAACCTATGAGCTCTTCCACACTGGTTTCTACATCGGTGGTAAATTCAGCAAGACCCGGAGGCACGCAGTTACAAACATCCACGAAAGTTTTGCGTCATGACATGCAAATGTATAATATTGCCTCCTCGGCTCTGGTGACCTGCCAGCCGGTTTGGCGCCGAGGATGACGAGATGGCTTCCGAAGCCTCCCTGTAAATACTATTCCAATCTATCATCAGAGTCTGTTTATTGGAGAGCACCTGCCCCTCCTCGCGCGGCCCTGCGGATGCTACCCGCTTGCGTCCAAGCTGTGCTTCAAGACCAAGCAAAGCTTCAAGATACTATAATTCGATTATAAAACTTTTTAATTCATTATTTTAATGATTATTTCCATGTCTAACGCCCGGGGTGTTACTACTTTCGTGTCATGTTTCTGTTATTCCTGTCGGTGTCGTGTATTTATTATTGTTTAAATTTGTGATACGTAGCGACTAATTGTTGTATATAATATGTAACAAATACTCATAGTAAAAATATTCAAGACTTTTGTATTTTAATATTAAAACATAGATTACATATATAAACGAAATGTATACTTACGTGAGCTACGAAGATTGGAGCGCGGGAACCGGTCGAAATAGCGCCAAGGTCAGCCTGATACAGTCGTGTGGAAGACGCCGCGAGCACGTGCAGAGGCGACGGCAGCTGCGCGCAGACTAACGTGGCGGAGGCGCGGCCGCCGGCCCTCGCGTCCTCGCGACCTCACACCAGCCACCTCCTGCGACCAAGTCCTGTCCTGCCGCAACGGGCGAGATGTTTTGAGCTGCTGTGCCGGTGCTGCTGTTTGAGCCGGTGTGCTGCGCACGGCAGCGCACCGGGATAACTGCGCGTGGAGCCCGGCTACAACTCTCGAAGGAATTTATGTGACCAGTGCAGGATATTGCCCATAAAATACGCAACTAAGCTGCATGACTTAAACTGTCCTGCTTTTTAGCTGACGATTCTCAAACATACAATAGTGCTTGCTTCTGTTTCAAAAACTCCCACTTCAAGGACTTCAACGGACATAGAATAACCTTCGATGTTTTAGACGGCCTAATTAGAGGTTAAAATCTGCGACAGCCTCTGTTCGCAATCGCAGTTATGTCTTACATAAAATCGCCTTATCGTCGCGTAATGAACGTACCTCGTGATAACGAAATACTTGTTTTTTTTCAATACTAATAACAAAATAATTTCGAGGCGATAACTCGCCTCGGTGTCAAGTAGCACGGCGCCACGAGTGACGGCTACACTTTGATGACAGGTGTAGCTGCTTGCAGACAACGTGCAGACGCACTAAGCGATCGACGACGCATGCGTTGAGCGGTGCGCGTGCGCCGGCCGGGCCTGCAGGCGCGCAGTGCAAGCCGTGCAGTACCGGCGAGCAAGCTGAACGTACCAACTTACTTTGAGAGCGGGAAAAGGTGAAGCCTAAGTAACGAAATATTGTAGAATATGATACTGGTGCAGAGGTCTTCGTGGCGGGTCGGAAAATCTTACGTTTCGTTAGTAAACAATGTTGTGTGACGCGGCGTGTGTCGAGGCAGAGCCGGAGGTAACGAGCATCATGAGGCACGAGCAGCGGCGGCTCACAGGTCGACGGTCGTGACAGGCGACAGACGGTCGACCCTCTTGTTATCTCCCCTGGAGAGTTACAACAAAGTCAACCGGACCTCGATGCTCGTCGGTGTCTCCCAGAATTCGACATCATTTAACGCCAGTGGAGACCCAACAAGCATAACGTGAACAGAGATACTACAGCCATCAGATGGTTGGTAAATAAGTGACAACACATATTTGTGCAAGTTTACTGCGAGCGGTAGGTCGGCGTGCCGCAGACGCAGAGTTGGTCCCTTCAATAACCTTTACTTAGCATCTTTAATCAAAACAAATGACAACTGAACACGCCACCGCCGCTCACGTCGGTAGCGTGTCTGGGCGCGCACGAGTCAGTTACGAAACGATTAACACAATAATAACACAGCCGAGCGCCAAGTGCAGCTTGTCATTCATGTATGAGGAGCTCACAAGTTTACATCTTCAAACTACGTACATCAGGGCCCTTCGCAGTGTTCCAGCTCGAACGTTTCGTTCCCATTGAGACGACGACACGGAAATCATAACCACTAGGACGCAGCTTTTATCTGTATATGGACGGTTCTCCGTCCATGGCAGAATCGGCCGTAATTTTCAATAACTAATTTGAATCACTTTTCAATGAAAGTTTTGGGACACCAGCGTTTCGACGGGGTACGTCCGGTGCCGCCGTTATTCGCTTGAAAAACCGAACTTCAACATGACGGCGCCGCCCGCACACGACGCTCCGCTAGGCTGACAG
>JAODUI010000016.1:5009958-5029723 GCA_027563995.1 Papilio gigon | reverse complement strand
CCCCGATGGGCTCGAAACTAGTCGGTACTGACACCGAGTTGCACGTGAGTTAAGCCGTTTTATAAGTTATATGATGTGATAGTTGTTTGTTTCTTACTTTTTTCATATTATTTAACTGTACAGGTGGTGGCCGGTTATTCACTGCGCGAAGCGTCGGGTGTAGCTGGCTGGTGCGTCGCGCTCGCGTCGGTCGTTTGCATACCTATTTATGCAGCGAAAATTATTTACATGTCCAGAGGACCTCTCCTACAAGTAATTACTATTGTTAAATATTTAAACTGAACATATTTATTAAGTTTACTTTCGAAATATTAATTAACAATAACATAGTCATCTGGATTACGAGTTATTTTTTATTTATTTATTGTCCAAACATACAGTACACATTTTACAGAAAATATAAATTTAAACTGTTGATAGAAAAAAAAAACCCAGTGTTTATATTCAACCGTTAGTCGCCTCAGCAGCAGCAGCTCGCCGCATCAGCGCCGATTTTACTTACGTTTACAGTTCTCAAGCTTCTTAATAACCTGTTCCAGCACGTCCCCGTCCAGGTCGTTTTAACCATTTGTAATGTTATGTTCTCTATTCTCTCAGCGGATCAAGGAGAACTGTCGAGCGAACGATCTCTGGGGCCCGGCGGAAATCGAAGACCGTGAGCGGTGGAATGTGTTCCGCAATAAGAAATTGCACGTGCCTCTAGAAGTTTTACACAGCGCATCATCCAGATAAATAATATGAGAGATTTTATCATATATGTTATTAAATATAAATACTGTTTTATATTCGTTGTATAGATTTTTTTTCCCATATCCCATTTATTACATCAATACTGAGTCACGTTGATCACCTTGTGATACCTCCACTCGTTTGCCCCTCCTCATAAACTTTCCTTCACAAAAGTTTGCGGCGTCCATAAGTCTTTTCACTTTTACTTACGTGCGTTTGTGTCTTGTAAGTAGAAGCAGTATAAATTCTACACGAAGCGAAGAAATATTAATTATTTCATTTTATATCCTGTTTCAAATGATACTGCCCACTTTCGACAGTGTAAAAAAAATCCCCATAAAATCTTGACGGTTGATAAATTTGACAATCCGTCAGTTTCGGTTTTAAAAAATCTAAAAAGTGTAATAAAACTAAAAATTTGTCAAAATTAACGATAATAATATGTTATAAATTGGAAAAAAATAATTAAAATTCTTTTAAAATTTAAAGTGATATAAAAATTGAGAAAATGCCTGATGACAATGATAAAGATAAGAGAGTCAAGATTCAAGTACGTGATACTTTGAAACCATTCGTTTGAAGATATATCTATTTCTATGCAAATTATACCAATATGGTTAAAAAACCTTTCTTCTTAACAAGAGGCAACGCCGAGATCACAAGAAGTTTTAATTTAAACAACTTTAAGTAACGTCTTCATCCGTTCTTTCGGTTCACCGGGTCTGCCGAAAGATGACGCAAGTTGTATATCCAGCTCCAAGTTGTATATAAGTATCCAGCCAGCAGACTTATAAAAATATTATACTCTACATAAATGTATACATTCAGGTGGAAGGCGAAGATGAGCTCGGCGAAGGTGAGATTGAAAGACGGCGCAGGATGAAGAGGTTCCAGCTGCCCAACCTGCCGCGCTGGTGGCAGGCCAAGATCATACAATATGCGTAAGCTATCATCGTCTTCATCAGACTTTGTCTGTCCACAAAGAGTTGAGTATTAGTTAGTTTTGTGAGTGTTAAAGTAATTCCGTACATATATTAGATACATTACAGAATAATTGGCAATTTAGTTGACTTTTAGTTAATTAAGAAGGGCCCGCAAGTTCGCCGTATTAAACCTGTTACACATCTCCAGTTTCAACCGTGCAGTTCTGTCTGTTCAGTTAAAACTGAAGGTGTGTAACGGGCTGTTTATTACGATAGAACAAATGAATAACAATTACGGTGTTGCAAAGACCCATGTATATATGTGAGCATCATGTTTGTGTTATAAAATGGATTATCTACCAACATAAACATAACGGTCACATAGTACATGGTAAATAAATTACGTTTGACTTTTGTCTGATAAAAAAAAAAATCGCAATGATACGACGCAATGTTTAAATTGCATCATCAGTAAGAAAGACCCAGTCTGTACATTGGTATCAGTTCACAAATATTATTATTTCATACTTCAATGTAAATATTTTTTTGTTTTTTTTTTTATTATAATCGCAGTGATTGCTACGCGTGGGGTCACCTATGACAGATGGGTCATATTATTACGATGTATTTTTTTTTTATCAGTACCATATTTTTTTAATTAAAGTTTTTGTTGTTGATAATATTTAGTAAGACAAATAAAATATTGTTGCACATTCAATATTGCCAGATATCGCGCAATACTCGAAATTAGAATATGCTTCATCATTTAAGTTTTCTTTTAAGTCTTTACAATAACTTTAAGGATGTGAAATTTCAAGATTCTCTGAACGTTCGTTTATTGATTTACATATTTTTTTAAATTTTCCTATACCGGCCAGTGTAGATACATACGTTATATAAATATGTTATTTAGCTAATGTTGTGTTGCTAGGCCACTTTTTATCTCTATAATAAAATCGTTTACAAAGTTTTTGTTACCATGCTCTATATTGTCTGTAACTAAGACGTAATCACGTGACCTCCCGCTCTCTGATACTGATGTCACGTGGGACTAAATCATGTGTTAAAAATCAAATTAATTTTAAGTCGTCACTACTTTAATTTTTTTTTAAAGTTAGGAAACAAGCAAGAATGCACCGAAATTCGCTGAAATAACAAAGTGTAGAACGCACGGCAAACTTGAAGAACAAAAAGGGGCGTAGTGGAGAAATTTCGCGCACGTACACTTGTGGCGCGGGAGCAGGGGTCGGCTGATTAAACACTAGCAACGTCGATATGCACCCGCGCCCCGCGCCCCACTAAAGAGACCGAAAAATCGAGTCCTG
The DNA here is from genome assembly GCA_027563995.1 of Papilio gigon. Classification (NCBI taxonomy): domain Eukaryota; kingdom Metazoa; phylum Arthropoda; class Insecta; order Lepidoptera; family Papilionidae; genus Papilio; species Papilio gigon. The sequence continues at coordinate 5,026,746 of JAODUI010000016.1, read as the reverse complement.
CGCAACTAAATGTGTTATTCAAGATTTGCCGGGCGCTATACATTACCGTCATTTATTCCAAAGACGAGAGACGCACAGTAAGATGATATTTCCCGTTCTATGCGTCTTCTGTCTAATTCGCTTCCCCTTCTCATGCCTTCCTTATGTGTAAAGGATGTTTGGAAGAATAATTTTCTATAATCGTATTAAAAAAACTATTTCTTGTCTGAAATGGATGTTCAGCTTATATTTATATAATCGCAGTATTGATTACAAAAGACTTTTGTTTTCTTTAGTAATAGAAAGAATTTAGTTTTCTTAAGTATTGAGTTTGTTAGAAGTGTGGAAGTAGGACGCGATGCGAGCTTTATCTTTTCAACTGTTTTTTGTTTGACATTTTGATTAAATTGGTATCGATTATAATGAAATTCAACAACAAAATCGATTCTTTATTGTCGAAAAATTAAAAATCGATATCTTAGATTCATGAATATGTACGTTGGTAAACAAAACGATTATGTACCGACATAAATTTTCGAATTTTATCTTCAGCATACAAAAATACATCTCGAAAAAATTTAAATCGATTAGCAACGCTTGACGTCATCGTTTTCGTATCAATACATCATCGGAACGTAACATTCACTTTTCCAAAGAGTGCATTTGGTCTTCAATTATTCTAAATTTAACCGCAATTTTTTACCAACCGTACTTTTACTCTTTGCACCGATAAGACTTAAACAAATAATGCTAAGGTATACAATGTTTTGCAAGTTGGAATCCCACAAAACTTAAACGTTCGTGTTAATTTTCCCTATAAGTTTTCGCAGTACCTTTATGCAACAAGTTCATTGACCTTTAGTTGAAATTCAAATCTTAATAAGGAAGTCATTTTAGTCACCATACACGCCGGTACTGTATGCTCCAAGCAGTACGTGTAGCCGTCGCTGCGTGTGGCGCCTCGACTCAATGGCGTGTTTTCGTGAAAGAATCACGGAATGTAAAATGCAATGTATTAATGTCAATGAACTGGATGACAAGGTAATTATTTTGGTAGGACGCGAGGCCGTGTGGCCTGCTGACCCGGTCGCGGCGACGTTGGCGCCATCCGGGTCACCTGCGCTAGGGTCGCCCGCAGTAACGGGACACCTTAGCATGCAGCCCACGAACCATTCAAACTATTTACAAGCATTTCATATTTAAGAAGAGTAATAGAAATAATCAGTATTAGTTATATCACAGAGAAACTTTAACAATTCAAGATGATAGATCTCCTTTGTGCATAGTAAAGGGTGTCTCCCTAAATGTCGTACCGATGCTTAACAAGCTTGACACTTACAAGATAATAACAATCTTTGTATTTTTCATATTATAATGTAATACCAATATGCTGTCTCAACGACCTTGTGTGTCAATTGGTTCAGTGAGTGCTCGGAAAATGATCCGTCAGGCGTGTCAAACAGTATTAATGTTCGCGTGTGGTGGGTGTTGTGGTGACGCGTGGGGTGCGCGACCGGGCGGGGGCGGCAGGCTCTTGGTGACTGTGATGGCGGCGGCAGTCATTGCACCTCCAGTCGTTTGTGGGGCAACATGCATTCGTCATAAGAAGCCATAACATGCAGCGAGCCAACTCGAGCGCTTCGGAGAGTTCCTTCTGGACGACCATAGAACTGCTCGCGGACCGCGGCCGGCGACGGTCCACTGGCGACTACGATGACATCACGATCAACCTGCAGCCGAGGACCACGTCCGCCTTGAGGTTGTAACACTCAGCTGGCACATACATTTTTCAACTCTGCACGTACAACTAGCACGCCCTGTGACGATATGTACCAATAATTGTAACCTATAAATCTTACATTATTCTATTCTGCAATAAATTATCTTGTTCCGATAGCTCTTAGTGTAAGATCGCGATGCATGTTTGTTCGGTACATGTAGTAGGATTGGTGTAAGGCATTTCCTTCGATCGCATCTAAAAGGATCGTAAATCAGAGATGATTTACGGTCAGCGGATATCGAACAGGTTTACGCTATCGAGACAAGCTTAGTTTTGGTCGAAAGTGCTTCCAAAGTTCGGACTACGTAACGTGTAAACATTGTGCGTCATTTGGACTTTACACGCTATTATTGCGACATGAAAATATTTTTAGAGTGTGCTCTTTAATACCGATGGATTAAAGAATTTAGGTTTTCAACTCTTATGAATACATTTTCTTATTGTCGTTGTCCCAATGTGAACTACTACTATACGCACACTGTTTATAATTCGAACGTCATTTTCAATCAAAAATCCGCGCATTTTTTTTTTAAAAACTCGTGCAAACTTTTTGCTTCCTTTAATATCTAGTATATTGTTGTAGTATTGTATTATCAGTGTAAATATGTAGATTATGAGTGATGTAGAAGATCATATAAACACGTTACCCAGATGTTACGTCGATCTCAGAAATCCCATCTTATTTTATTATTCTCGGAAAGTAACGGCTCTATAAAACAGATTTACGTATGTATTTTTTATAGCTGTTCGATGGGTTTAAAACGTCAAAAGGAGTTTCGTCGATTCGCAGTTTATTTCGATATGAAAATGTGTATGTTTTCAATCTGTTTTTTTTTTTTACTTGTATCTGGAAATAAAAGCAAACTTATGCATAATGTGTTGTAATATAGTGGTATTTTCGCTTCCTTAAATTAATGAAGAAAAACCATTATTTGATTTAAACTTAGAATTATACATACAGTACTCTTTGGAAGAGTAAATATTCAGAGGATAACCAAATTGATGTACTGACGTTAACGTAAATGAAATTATTTAAATAAATAAAAGACAGTGCACAGATCGGCCTGAATAAAGTCATCGTGTTCTTAATATAGAAATGTACACGGCCATTCATTTGTTTTGAGAATCCAAGAGTTATTTATATATCTACTCGGTTACTACAATGAACGTAGATATAACTATGTGCAAGTGCGAATGAAAACTATGCTAATACCGTAAAGTGGAACGAGCGTTCTCTAGCTGTGAGTTTAAACCCGTGACGTGAGGTTTACGGCTTTAAAAATATCACGGTATTCGATTTTACTGCCTACAAACGCCGTTCTAAACGTCTTAAACGTAAATGCATATTTTCATTAAGATGGTCAAATATTGTATGGCTAAATACTCGAGTAAATTGAATATTTAATCTTTGATTTAAAAAAAATAATATCTGTGGTTCTACCAAACGATACTGCAAGCCATTTAACGCTAGTATGTCCTATATTCTTTAAAGTTATTGAGTCCGTGATATTAGTTAATGAGTGGTGGATGAGATTACTTTTGACACGTCTTTTTAGAATGACAAGATCACGCTCATTGTTCGTTCCTATAAATTATAGTACAATATAGTTTAAAACGTCAATCTACCGTCCTAGTACAAACGGTTGATTATAATAACTATGCCAGGTTTCAGCGAGATCGGTTTAGCTGTTCTGAAGTCACCATCTTACAAATATCCATCCAAGCTTTCGCATTTATAATCTGAGTAAGCTATACTTCTTATAATCTTTTAAAGTCCGATCACACGGATGTACATTTTATTACTGTGCCATTTTCAACTCAGTCGATTTCTACTTTTGTGTAACGACCCATAAAATATATATCAAGTTTATTTATTTAGCAATGACTCAGAGCGACTTTCGTCGGTGAGTTGGGCCGAGAGCATTCTTTCAGTCTCGCAAATTTAGGGCGTATACACGAGGCGGCTGAAGCGCTTGAGCGAGTGACGCGTTACGTCGACGTGTCCTCACTTATAATTCGGGCAGTGTGTAATCATTCTGGGAAACGACTTGCGTAGATTTACGATGACCTCTGTCAGCCCAGCGAAACGCTTTACCGACACATGCTTATCGAATGTTTTTATTTTCAATCAGCTTACATAATATACATATATAATTATATACATTTTTTATTATATAACTCTATTGCAATATTGTTTGTGCAGTAGATTCGTTATATCATTCGAGAAAGTTGTTTATATCGTCATATTATGTTTATTATTTTTCAATCATTTAATATGATATGTAAATAAACGTTGTCATCAGTCGCACAAATGTTTGTATAATTTAGAAATAACGAGACTGTTCATGTTAAAAAAATTAAACGTTCTAAATGAAGATTTTTTAAAGTAAAGTGCCTGTGTTAGTTTTTTATTTATTTTCTTCTTAAAAGTCATCAAAGATTAATTTTAGGTAGTACTAATGCGTGTGTAAAAATCACTTCACTTGACTGAAAAAAAATACATGAAAATGTTTTCAACGGCTCGGAGCAACCGTGTTGTATCAAGACCGACAGATAACCTTTACTTGATGAAAATGCCACAAATGTTTTTTATTTCGTAAGGCGATCTTAATATTTTATATTATTATAATCTTTGGACTATTTAAATACATGCTGATAGGAAATTGGAATAGGAAGAAGCATTGATTTTAGCTATGTTATTTTATAAAACTTTCCTTTTTATATTTTCATTTTTTATTTATAAATATCAATTAATGTAAACTGTCCACATAAGTACTAAGTGCATTTTTATCAATATTCTTTTAGTCTGTTTTTGTTTACCAAATAAGTAATTAATCTGCTTTATTATGTTACAGATAAACTATTAAAACTTTCGTGAGACATTTCAATAAACTACTAATAAAAACTGCTTAACTCACGTAATTATGTTGCACATTTTTTTTATAACAATAGTTTTAAGATGCAATAATATCCAAAAAGTCAAAAGTATTTAACGAGTTTACTAAATAACATTTTCCCTTAAATAAATTTCTCTTGGCATCCGTATCATTTAGGGAAATTGAATGATTGTGTGTTCGTTGTAACTGGGAAGGCCCCGGTGATGTCATTTTGTTTAATTATCTGTGACCCGTGTCAAGGGTCGGTGACATTATTTTTGTTGAAACATTAATTACACTTGCCTCTTTATGTTTGCAATTATTTATCTGACCACCCCGTTCTACGGAGATTGAATGTGGATGGCTATCAAGGTAGAGTAATACTGAAGATGTGGATGGATTGTGTGAGAAAGGATATGAGTATGTGTGTGAGTTCAGATATGACTGCTGGTAGAGATGTATGGAAGAGTACATACTGTGCCGACCTCGAGTGTAAAGGGTTAGCGTTTTAAAACTATTTTTTTGAATTCTCCTTATATAGTTACTATCAAATGTTGTTCCACACTTATGACAATATTATAAAATACACCTTCTTGTAACTTATTTAGTTAATTTCAACAATTAAGTTCTCTTAATGGGGTTAAGATGAAACTAATACGCATATACTTAAACTCCGTTAATAACTATTAAAACTTTCGTGAGATATTTCACTATACTACTTTATAAAACGGCTTAACTCACATGTGGGCTCGAAACTAGTCGGTACTGACACCGATTTACACGTGAGTTAAGCCGTTTTATAAGTAGTATCAGTAAATAACCTTAACTTTATCGTAACTGCATATAAAAAACAATCTTAATAATTCAATAAACAATTTATCCTATCACTCGTAATGCGATAATTAGATTCTCACCCTCCCCTCCCTACGCGTTCGTGATGGTTTCCAACACGCAAACGTAGTTTCGAAATGTAGATTTCCTTAGAACTCGATTATTTTATAGTAATCAACGAAAGATCGATGTTGTCCATCAATACGGGGATTTATTGGCGATCTATTTTAACGCTATTCGGTGTTCGAACGGGAGTAGGTATGTCTGGTCTGTGTCGATTGCTCGCTTCATCTCCGTTTCAAAGATTGAGATGATTGACAAATTGAGCTGCCGTCTAATTTATAACATTGATTTCATTATTTTGCAACATTTTCTCGTTTTAAATTCTGCTCGGACATAATAAGGTTTAAATTTTAATCTAGAAAATATACATGTAAATAGCAAACAGCTGCAAAATTACTCTTCCAAGCAATTTACCTCTCAGTGATGCGTTAACTGCGTAGTTTGAGAGTTTATACTTTGTTTCATTGGAAGACAAGATTAGTGCTTTGACAGGCGTGTAGAAATATAGGCACATTACATTTCTATTCTAGACTTTAAAAAAAAATGTTGTAGAATTTCCTCGACTTCTTTTGTTTATATCAGTGTAATACTCTACAAAGTGACGCATAAATTATTCTGACGCGCCCTAAATAAATGTACACATTACCCCAAGTCAAATAAACCTTACATAAACACTGTCACATTGGACAGACTTTTTGTTAAAGTCTCTACTTGCTGTTATGTCTCTTGTTAATTTGCTTTAGTATTTAATTTATAAGTTCCATAAACTTTTATAACTTTGTGTAAATTATATAACGGCTAGACATAGTAAAAAAAATATGATGAACCAATCTCACCAAACGTCTACTTTGATGCGTGACAGTTTACAGTTGAAAGCGGCCTAATAAAGTTTTATTAACTAAATGTCTCTGTAGTCAGCGGGAAGGCGAAATAAGGACGAATAAGTCAAACCTTTCCGACTTTTTGAACATTTATTAAACCATAAAGACGGCTACCGCGAGTTTACGATGGGTCTCATACCTTGACACACATTTATTTCAATTTTTAAGGTATTAAAACATCACAAACTAACAAATGCGTATTAATTTTTAACATATCAAAGACTGTGTAAAGACGTGAGTTTACGGACTGTATACATTTTTTTTTAAATTATTTTTTGTATTTAACAAATGAGGTTTTATACTTTTGTTTTATTGATAATTCGAAAAAAAACGAATGTACTTGTAAATTTAAATTTGCCGTGACGCCGTCGACAAGTACACCACACCGACGAAATTTATACCAAAACCATAGTTCTACGATGTACTCGTATGATTGTCTGACAAACTTTTGCCACGCAATATAACGTAGCCTACATACTGCATTGATACTTCATTTAATATTTTTGATACTAAGAACAAATGTAAGGAATTTTTGATCTTAGTATTAATTGTTTCAATATATCAGTTGGATAGTCTAAAACATACCTACCTTTTCTTTCTAATGTAACAAAGCGGTCGCGATTAGTATCTCTAAATTAAATAATCATTTAATACGAATAATAACGTTCAATCTTTAAAAACACGTATATGTTTTATTACATATAGTGTTTTAAACTTATTATAATTTGTTTTTTATTCTCAAAAACTTACACAATGATCAAACACAGTTTAACTGTAGAATAGTTAAAGATCATCGATGGTATTATTAGTTTTTTATAATCAGATTTAAGTATTTAAGGTAAGTGTAAATGTTCCCTTGGTGGCGACTTACATGTGGTGTCGGGCGTACCTCACAGTGCCAGGCTCGCCCTATACTGTATTACGATAAAGGTCTCAACTATGGTCATTAGTCAAAATTGTACAGTTCAAACTGAAGATTGTTGCCGCCTCTCCACACCTCCGGCCCGCTCGCAACAACACTCCCACATTTAAAACGAAACATTTCTTGTGCTCCTCTTACACGAAAATATACATTTTAATAAAAAAAACAAAGAGATTTTCGTTTTGTTGTACGTTTATTAATGTAGCGCAGTTGAAATATGCTTAATTGAAAAAGCCGTGATGGTAAAAAAACAATGAGGTGTGCGCGCGGCGCGGGGCAACAAAAGCTCGTGCCTTCATGTTGGGCGCGCTCCGCTCCGCTCCCGCACGACGCTCATTAATTTCTACACGCTCCGGCACGACGCGCTCTCCGCCAGTCGACGCCGCTGCTGAGGCCGAAGGAACGTGGGAGCTGCAGACGACATTTGTTGCTAGTTCACTTTAAGCCAAAAATAAAGGAGGGTTGGCAGCAAGGCACCCCACCACACCTATACATGTCTAATGGAAGAACAGAGACGAACACATCGACTTAAGAAAGCAACCACGTAGTAGTCCGCGGTAGGACAACGGAGCTCCTCGGAGCAGTTGTCACTTTGTTTCTTTTTATTACTATCATTATCTGTGTATTTATCGACATAGAGTTACGCATAATGTTTCAGTGGAATGGAACAATTGAACTTTTGCCGGTTACTAGTAGGTGTTTGCTGTCCGGCTGCAACGTGGTACAAGGTGGCACTTGCGTCTGTTCCGTGCTCTTACGTCGCGGGATCAAATAAAATATAATCAAACAACCTGTTGATGGGAAACAAGCAGCTCGCTGTTTCCAACGAACTATATTTTTAACTGTTAATTGTCTTAATGTTGGCAATATCTGTCGCGAGCGCGTGTGCGCGGTCGCGGAGCCGCGGGGTCCTACTTTGTAAGCGAAGTTTGTTTAAGCGTTACACATGGAGTCGGAGGCGAGAAAACAATAACTATTGGAACGCGGCTTTTAATTATGTCCGTACGAAAAATAAACTAAAGCTAATTTAATATAACCGGCATCGGCTCTAGAGATATTAGGACACTCAATTGACTTTTGTGTCGGTTATTTCCATCTCAATATAAAAATATTGTAACGTTTTCTGTCTTTTTACGGTTTTAGACTTCTTGGATTAACTAAAACTACAAATGTGTTTTGGACTGACGTCCGTCCCGACAGCGGTGTACAAGACGCAGCCGACATCCCGGCGCGGAGGTTGCCGGCTGATGATTGCGTGCAACATATATAGCGGAAGGTAAATGACAGTGAGAGCGGCGTGTGCTGCATCCGGTCGCGGTGCGGCTTTCCTTACTGAATATTACTATATGTATACTAAATGTAGGCCTCGAATGAAGCGGTGTGGCGAGAGCGTAAGTGGGGAGATTGCAAAGTGTGCGAGTCCAGCCATTACTCTCTTAGTGAGTGTAAGCATAAAGATGAAGGAGACGTGTGGAGGGAGCGAGGCGACGAGACGAGACGAGCATCACAACATCCCAAAGTCACGGAACCTTGAAAACATTTGATAAACAGAAGATGAAAATCGATGCGCGGCAAAGTTCCGAGTCAACTTCGCGATCGGCGCCACACACGCCGCTGAACTCCGCTTTAACTTTAACCCACATAACAAAGTTCAATGTAAACACAATACGGGAAGTTTGCGAGTCGGTTCACGGCCGCGGGGCGTAGCCCGGCGCGCCCCCGTCGCGGCCCTCTCGCGGCCCTCGCGCGACCCTCTCGCGGGCTCCTTCGCCCTCCTCCGCTTTCCGACTTCTCCCCGCGAGACGGCGCAATTGCTTTCACTGAGGCATGACGTCTCGCGTCTCCAAAACTTTGATCGAGCGCCCGTCCCCCGTCGGACTACGACACGTTACTATGGGACTTCATTTTTCATCGCAGGCTGAACTTTAGACATATTTTAAGCAGCGAGGAAGGAAGAAATTTATAGCTAAGAAAACTAAAATGTGTAGTAAATTAGGCAAGCCCGGCTTTACACCTGTCTTTGAGTGTCCCAGAGCGCACACCTTGCGCCTTATCAAGCGACACCGTTTGATACGCGCCTCGCCTTATCTCTCGTGTCGAAATTCTTCCACGTACTATCGCAACACATATTTTACAAACAACGCAATTTTTTCTCGAAAGAGCAACCCGACCACTGCAACCTGGCCCATTTCTGTCCGACGTACTTCGAAACATTAGAAATCTTTTCCCCACGAGTGAGCATCATAAAGTTGTCAGTGTTAAGGAGGAGGGATAACTTTGTGCACAGATTGATTTTAATGCCTTAAAAAGTTGTGGGAAACGATAACAATTGTTTGCATGACACCTACAAGTATCATATGTGAATACGAAGTAGGTGGGTACACAGGCAACCGAGAGATTATGCGCGGACCGGAGCTGAAGAGAGAATAGTGTAATTATCTATTGCCAGCGAGATATAACGTAATAAACGTGTATCTCCGGGCAAACAACTCGTCATTGTGATGGAGCCGGCGCGGGCAGATAGCGGGCCGGAGGCGACGGCCCCGGTCGACTGTGCAGCGCCCGTGGAGCCCTACGACCGCGGAGCCTCGACTCACCGACGCGGTGCCCATTGGCGGAGTGGAGTGTTTGCGCTGCGATACCGCCCCGGGAACCAATCGATTCCCCGGCTCGTGAAATCTTATCAGCGATCATGGTGGACGTTCGCACCTCGTGGCAGATATCGATAGCGTATCGCGAGATATCGAAGAGTGTATAAATATGGGCCCATCGATCGATCGGCTCTCTGTCGAAGTCCGCCGCGATTGCCGCAGCGGAGCCGCGCTCGCGCCCGCCGCACTCCGGCGCCGCCAGGCCGCCCTGCTCAGGACCTCATCGTCAGGGTAACTCGTGGTGTCCGCAGACCGTTGCTATTCTAATAGTTTTTGCATTTATTAAAAATTATTTTCCCTTTGTTCGACTGCTGCAGTCGCTGGCACGATTACTCACTTTTGCAATACATTTATCATAACTTATTGCAAAAAAACAAAGTGACAATAAACCGCTGTAAGTGTTATAGTTCCGGAATAATTGAGTAATGTAAATAGTATGTATAGCTGGGGCAGGTTCTCGTGTCACTCGTGGCTCGTGGTTCCGGCACAGCATTACATTTGCACCATGATGTCGACGCGCGCTCGTTCGAGGGCGACGTTGGTCTTATCAGGGCGCAGCCGCACCTTCGCGAGCGCGGCGATAGCGCGTCGCGCTTGTCACGCTCGACAAACACGTAGCCCCTGCATTTAATGGACATTTCTTTTTCCAGTTCGGGAAACTTCGACACGGCTCCACGTCTGAGTTGGACGGGGGATCTAGACAGTTTATTTTGCATTCCTGCCAGATCTATCTTTCCAGCTCACGCGTGGGGCCTGGCTCCACACGCCGCGTGGCCGCACGCCACGTGGTCGCCGCCGACTACGAAAATTCGATCGGAACGCGTGACGGATTAAGTGGAGGTGTGATCTCTTCACTTTTTATACTTAAAGTGAGATTCAACTCCTCCAACTTAACCCTGACTCGCCAAGTCGACACAGACGAGGAGCTATTTTATATATTTTTTTATTATGTTTGTGTATGTTTCATCAACAGAGTGAAATAAATAATTTTTCAAACATGTTTTTTTCAATTCGACTTTCCTACTTACTTTCTATTGTTAACAGACATCAAAGTATATTTCTAAAGTTTACTGTAATATGAATCCTAGAAACTAACAGGAATTGTTACAAAAATGCGTTTATTTTGTGGAGAACATTTCATATTTTAATATTTAGTTCTTTGATAACAATTGTAAACGGCTCTTCGCATGGTGTGGCGCCACTGTGCGCGCATGCGAGTATTATTAGAGACCCAAGCGGACAGAACAAGCATGAAGTGAGCTGCAAATCACAGAAAAAAAATCACAACACACAAACAAAAAAAATGAGCAAAAAATTGTTGGTAACACCGGTGCGCTAAAAAAGCTTGCAAACTTCACGCACTTAACCTGCGCTGGACATCGACTCGTCCGTATCTAAGTCTGGGAAAATGTATATTGATTTTTCAAAGAAAAGTCAACCGATGTAACAAAACACCGTTCGCGGGGTGTTTATACGCGTATTGAAACGTCGCGGTCGATGTGCAGTGTCGTCAAAATGGTGCGACAGTGTTTCTCGGAGCGTTCCGAGTGAGATCGAAGAGTGTTGCGTCGCTCGGCTGAGGGGCCGGAGCCCGGCCGCGGCCAGGGCCTGGGCGCGCCATGGACGCCGCCGCCGACCCGCTGCGTGCGGCCAGGCCGTGAGTATCGTGTGCCTCGTGCTCCGTGGCTGCACTTACGCGGCGAATTATTTTGGTCGCCGCGATCCCATCCGCTCTCGGCGGTTGCGAAACGTTCGGTGCGCGCTCGCTTCTCGCTCCCGCGCGTTGCCTTTGCCGACATTCTCTCGGCCGTTGCGGCGTCACGGCCTCCGCTACGTTGCGCCATTTCGGAGTGCGAGGACACGGCGACGTCGCCCCGCGACCGCGAAGGCGCCGCCGCTGATAGCGATCTCAGCGCGGCGGCCGAGCGTGACCGCCTCCGCGCCGCAGTCCGCGGACCGTGCATCAATGGCTCGCACTCGAACGCTCATAAATCAGATTCGTGTTTACAGTTTTTGTGCGGTCGCAGGGAACCTGTCGCGCCGCCCTTTGTCTCGGGCGGCGTGAGAGGAGCGCCATCCCTCCTCGCTCTCCGATCCGCCGAGTGAATTATGGCTAGGTGCACATACGCCGTGCATTGCACACACTAACGTACGCGCCTACCTATACCTAACGCACAGTGCAGCGAAGGCTGTAACTACCTAACTAGTCAAACAAAGCATTTTGCCCACTAATCCGTGCCGTAACTCCGGGACGACCCTCATTTCCGTTCTTTATCAATTTTGATCTGGAACGAGTATGGTGTTGTTGTCGTAACGTTGTTACCGCAATTAAAAACATCTGTGATTGTCAATTCTCCAATTTATGATACATTTTGAGGTTAGGTCGTGATTTGTGCCATAAGTTGAAGTCGGAACAGGATTGTACGTAAACACAAGCAACCGCATAAACGTTTTAAAGTCAATGCTGGTTTTAAAACAACTCAAGTGTGAAGTGTGTGTAAAAATATGTGTTGTGTGTTGTGAGAGAGCACCTAGTGTTTGGTGTCGGGGGGCTGGTGGCCCATGTGTTGTGGTGTGCCTACAATAGCTTAGTGGAACCTCAAATTCTCCTCTCAGTGTGCGGTTTAGGCATTGTGTTGAGTGCTCCATGTGATTGCGGCAGTGGAAGGTGACAGAGAAAACAGCGGGGTTGCACAGGTCCATGAGAACAGGCTGTCCTCATGCTCAGGTGACACTTAATCTCGTTACAAACAAGCTATCCACTAATCTCGCTTCACTCCTAACTTGCAAGTTGTGCTTCAAGTCATTGTACGGTTGCACTTACTACAAGTGTTACACCCCAACATAAACAAACACTGCGTGTACTATCTGTATCAACTTATGTTTACTAAATTACAACAATGTGTTGACATACAGTAATTTGTATGAATGAGACTAGCAGTAGCACTTGATTGATTGTCATTAATGAGAGTTATGGCTCGTTTTGGCCCATTCCTCAACATTTATTGACTCATAGCAATACAATAAACATATTATGATACAATACTACCAGTCCATAATGTTGCCTACTAATTTTCATATCTTTGTGCATTGTGTTTGCAATTGTTGTTGTTTAATTCAGTTGCTACTGACTTTTAAACGTAAACAAATATTATAAACTAATTTCTGTAAATACTAAAAAGAGATTTGAAAAAATGTTAAAATTGATCAAGAACATGACCTTCCTATTATTTGTTAATTAAAAGTTATTGAATTTTATGATATTGTTGGTTTTGTGCTGATCTTATGTAATTTGCAAACTGCATAATATTATTGTAATATCTCTAAATGTACATGCTTCATTGGTCATTGATTAATATGCATTTCATATCGGTTTCGTGCTGCAGACTCGGTCATTGCTGGGACTCAGAGTGTGGGCATCGATAAGTAACCAACAGATTCATGATCTTTAACACTAAAGCGAGGCCAAAAAGAGTGATTTTAATATGCAATGACACTTTCAAATATGGTTCAAGATTGACAACAAACTTATATGAACTCTGCTTCTATATGCTTCTATATGTTACATGTCTGTGGTTGTGTAACAAACTCCTGTTGTAAACCGAAGTCATGGCTAAAGATGGTGCAGCCGGTTCTCGATACACATGCATATAGTGGAGTTCTTTTTGTAATCCTTCTACCAATTGGAATTATTCCTGTTGGTAATAGTTTGAGGCCAGTGTCATTTTTGAATTGTTTGTATCAGCTCCCCCAGTGTTGGCAGTTTTCTGTTGTGGTGACGCACTGACAGAAAATGTTTGTATATTGTTTAGCATTTTAAAAATATGATTATGTTACTGTATAACCAACTATTCCTGTAAGTCCTAACACTTACCAACTAATTGTGGTCAAAGTGTGGAAGGTAGGATCACCACTCAATGAACCATAGCATGTACTAGTGACTGATGGCAAATGCCCAAAACAAATGTAACCACTAGGTCCTTTATCATGTCTGGTTGGTACATATTAGATTACATTGATGACTCTTAGACATGAATGAAGTTTGTGCAAATTAAATTAATGGTTTGGTTGCTTTTGTGGGCTTTGGTTTCACAGTAGAATCTATCAAGCATATCCTAAGGAAAGAAAGCATTGCGGGTGGCAGTGTTGTGCAAACAAATGTAAAATGAAACATATCAATGATGTATGAATCTCTTCCAATGCACTATTGTTGGGTCCACATGTTTTTGCCACATTTCAGATTCATTTCTAACCAAGGCATACTCACTCACCAATCTCTTTTGCAGTTATGAAAGGGGTTTATGGATAGGCTTACAGAACAAGCACACAACACACATTTACATTCCAGCCACCTGTATATTACTGCAATTGAATAATTTATTTATTTGTAAGTTTGTTTCCTTTTGGTATGTATGTAGGAATGAGATGACAGGAATAAGACATAGCCCCATGAGTGTTAGGTATGTATATCATTATGCTTCTCAGTTTACATTCATATTGAAAATTTCGTATTAAACCTGATGTGTTGTAGCATCTATACTGCTATGCTGAGCCTTATTTGCCCACCATATATATCTGATCAAACTGCAAGTTAGTGAAATCATCATAACTACTAAATCAGTAGAAATAAAGTTATTATCACTAGCACCAAGCAATAATTTTTGAATTATTCAGCCAACATCTTGTTTATAAATTTCTCCACTTTCTTACACAGACTATGGCCCCAGTGCAGACAGTGTTGTGCTGAGTGGCCGGCTGCCGTTAGCAACATCCTATTAGATATTGCATTTTGATGTAAATGCACAGTTTGTGTGTGCAAAATGAAACCAACACAAACCTGTATCCCGAGTAGTGGCTAGACATTGACCTCTGGCCCCTGACTCTGCCGGTCCCGCGCCCCACACCTACGCCACGCGCCTCACGTGTGCATTGTGTACATACGTTATATACAAACATTAATATTCAATATGGTAATAAACTTTAACCAACTAATTTAATAATACTGTACATACACTTTGTCATTGTTAAAATAGCATGAGAGATGGGTATGCATGTAGTAATGAGGTTGTCCAGGGTTGCACATTGCTGAGTGTGTCAGTGTCCTGTCCAGCGCCGGTGTTCTAACAGTACAGTATCTGAGTATCAACCATAGAGTGTGCCAATGTTCCACAGCTCATTACTTTGCTACAAAAGTGACAATGTGCAGTACTAGATGTGTGTTGTGTGTTCACATGCACGCTAATGTCATCATCAACAGTCGTGCCAGCAGGTCTATTGATGGTTGCCAGTGTTTCTCTGTGGCCCTCCCAGCCTTACTCATTATTGATAGTTTGACCTTCAGACAGCCCCGTGACCTCTGTAGAAAATATTTAGCAATCAGTGTCCACTGGCCCAAGTCCACTATCTTGACTCAGGAGTATCTGTTTTCTCTCACAGACGTAGTGATCAAAAGCCTTCGAAACTCATGTATTGTTTTTTTCATCTTAAACCTTATGACATTTTGTCAAACGATTGTGGCAGATGGTGGTTTTACATCAATTCATTAGTAGCGGCTCTAGCAGAACCTTTTACGCTAGGTCCCAAGGCGGGCGTCACTGCCGTGCCTTGCGTGTGAGCGCGCACGCAGCGCCGCCGTCGCATTGAACACGGAGTCTCCGCGCCCGAGCGGAGCGCCCGTGTTTACACATTCAAGGCTGAGCTCGCCTCGGAAGATTCGGCGCCGTGCAATTATACACCATTTCATTTACATATTCACAAACACACACAACGACGAAATGATCCTTAGCCACTACACAATAAGACCCAAAATGCATGGCCCCGCCAAAAAACTGGTATTCTAATTCTTTAAAGATATGCTAAGACTCGATTTGTCGAAACTCGCGCTGCGTCGCTGCTACGGTGCAAATTTAAGTCTTGAACTTGCTTGGTGTTTATATTAATTTAGTTTGCACATCAGACATAATGAGATGCGCGAGGCGGCCGCGGCCGGTTAGGACGAGGTTTGCTAATCGCCGACGTTATCGGCGCGCCATCTCCGCGAGCCTGTACCCGCTACGAGCACACGCTGGAATAGTAACGCAGACGTTCAACTGGATGGTTGCATACGCACGGATGTGTAGTAAGAGGGAGGACGACGTCAGTTGTCGGTTGGGCCGGGACTTGTTATAACGAAAGGGATAGGTCAATTGATTCACACTTCGATGGCTGGCATATCTCAACGCTGCTGTTTTCATGGAATTTCCTGTCCCGCACAGTCGTTCTTAGGAATGGTCTGTCCTCATGGAAATCCTGTTCCAAACCTTGGCACTTAGCGTCCTTCAAGATGCGCGCGTGGCTTTTTCTCATGTACGTTACATCTTTTTGTTCTTAATGGTATTTGGTGTTGCGAAAATTTGAGAAAATGTAATGTATGAATATTGATGTCAGGAACGTGGACTCTTTCATTTTATACTGCTTTACATTTTCTCTTTCATAAATTTCACCAAACCTAATGTACGGAGGTGAAAGAGAATTGTGCGATGAGCGAGCTGGCCGGGATGCCGCGGGCGCTCAGACGTCGAGGTCACAGCCGTGAGTGCTTTTGCTCGTGTCCGCAGCTCGCAGAGCAGGGTCTGCTCTCGGCCGCGGAGGTCTCCGCCGCCACCTCCGTACGCCGGCTAATTGAATGAGACCTAAACTAAATTAGATATAAAGTGTATTTTGGTGTGCATTTAAAATTCGACGTGTCCATGAATTATAATGTAGCGCACAGGTGTCCTTTTACCGCGGGCGCGCTGGGGCGCTGGGGCGCGGGGCGGGGGCGGGG
>JAODUI010000016.1:4984604-5004712 GCA_027563995.1 Papilio gigon | reverse complement strand
TTTCAAAAGAAATCTATTAACAATTATGAAATTGTCAGTCGGTGAAATGTGTTTTTATTATTTCTCATTTCCATTGACATCTATATTTTACACGTGTGGTGAGCGGGCGCAATGCTGTTGGTATAAACAGTTTACTCTTCAAAATTGTATGTACTCACAAGATTTTGACAATCACAAAACTTGCATTTTTAAATCCCCCTTAACTTTTAGAAACCTATTTTTTTTCATTATTTAGCCCACTGTCCTTGTGATTCCTTTTGTATGTGTTCGGTATGGTGCGCAAATGAAGTGTGCTATATGCCCCTATGTGCGTACGGGCATGCAGGTGTGCGTGCGGGCGGGCGGAGGTGCGGAGCGCGCAGCGCGCGTCTCGCGATGACGATTGATAAGGCGCGAGGTGTTCTCAAGTGTTTTTATATTGCGCTTATCTTGCACGTGCTCCGCGGTCCGCGGTCCGCGCCGGGGCTCTCGCGGGGCTCCTCTCTGCAATATGCCTTATTGAAAACATTTGTATTCACTTGTTGTCAATTTGCAGCAGTCGCTTTGAAAAATGGTTAGAGCGTTATACAAGAAGCCAATCTTCTACACAACCACTTAACTAGCCTACTGGTTTTAAACGTTTTTGTAAGCCCTTTGCCGTAAACAATGAATCTCTTAAAATAAGTATATTTTAAAGCAAATGTTCGGGTGCCCGCTTATCGGTCACTTATTCTGCGTTTGTAAAACACCATTGCCGAATGTAGAGTAAAGATGTTTGTGCAGATATAGTATGGTTTAGCGCCTAAAGGTCAGCCGTAGATGGCAAGTCGGAACGAACCTCCTTTCAATTTGATCGCCAGCCTGCCGCCCGTCAAGCCCGGCGCCGTGGGCTCAGGTTACATCATAGTGGGCTCACACTACGCCCCAGGCGCCAGGCCTACCGGACGTGGCGGTAGATGTACCTGTAATACCCCGCTTGCAGTGATACTCGTTCTGAAACAAGAAGTGTCATGATTATAGAGGTTCCTCGCATGATTGAAGCGCCATCTGCAGTCGTACCCGGCCGTGCCGCCCTCAGCTGCTGGAGCCCGGAGGCGGCGGCGTAGTGATTGTAGCGCGGCCTCACCACGCGCTTTACTTTCCATTTTTAAGTCGATGCACTACTCAACCGCCACTTGTCAAGGGCGAATCCTCGAATTCCTTAAAACAACTTAGATTTGTACGGTGTGATACAGCGCAGGGTATAAACGAAGTTATAATTATGTCAAAATAATGTACACTAAAAAGGACCCTACGCCTCGGTGCTTCGCGCGCCGTGAACTGGTGCCTCGCCCGCCGTCAACTGGTGCCTCGAACGCCGTGAACTGGTGTCTCGCACGCCGCTATTTCCTTCACCACGGCGCTCTTTGGTCTGGAAACTTTATAAATTAATTTGAAGCTTTTATGAGTGCTGTGAAGGTGCGAGCCACTTATCATCAAGTTACCAGCGTGCTTATTTCTTCTGCCTACCTTCCTTTAGTGAAGTAGCGCTATAGTGACCGGTCGGGGCCACTGCACCCGCTGCCGGTGCGATAGTTGTGCACAGTTGTGACATTAATTAACCACTATCCGGTCACTCGCTTTTATATTATTACTTAGCAAATCGAAAGACCGCGGGAGCGCCGCCGCCGCCTCCGCCGCTCGCTAACGGAAGTACTTACGGGATCATAATATATTCCGTGGCGTCGGTTTTATCTGTCAACGGCTAAAGGAGCACATTCAGTTCTCACGATTTTTTTTATCGATTTCAATTCAGACGAAACAGATTTTACTAGATACGTCTCAACCGGTTATATTTTTACCGAAAAGTGGCGAGATTTCTGTGTCATTAATATAAAGCGAACGAAATACGAATGTCTCGTTCTGAAGTAGGTACGTTCCTCCAATAAGGAGCAGTGCGGGCCCCTGGCCTATCGGGCCGCGCGCACCACTGCACCGCACCGCCGCGCGGCTATACCTCCAAATTCAGCTTCAGTCGCTTGGCCAAATTGCTCTTGCCGCAGTGCTCCGTTGTTTCCAACGTGTTGGCATATCCTAATATACTACAGTGGCATGAGGCTTGCGCGGCAGCCAGTGCGCGCCTCAGCGCTCCGTCCTGTCGCGGAATGATTGTAGTCGCGCAAATAATGTCAACTGTAAAGACTGAAATCCGGCCGCATTATATTTTTATAAAAGATACGCGTGCACTAGAGCGGCGGCGGACGAGGCGCAGGTTACCGACGTCGACACCGCGGCCGCGACGCGCAATCCACGTGCACACACAATGTCACATCAAAACAGTGTCGTCGTGCGCCTGTAAACCGAGTGCTACCTTGCATGTCTCCGGCCCGCGGCGCCGCAACCGCCTTTCGGTTACATTCATTGAAGCATCAATAAAACGTGAGATTCGTCGCTGTTACTGTAAATATTAAAACAAAAGTTTGTAAGCAGTTTAAACAAGTTAAAGTTTGTCGCCTGCGAGCGCATACTACTTTCGCTAACTTGTTGCTGCGTATCTTGCATATACTTTGGCCAGGTTTCCTACCACAAGTCTATACTGAGTCGTCACAGCAGAGTTAGCGGAATGTAATTGATATCGTACAAATGTATTCTTCATTTGTGACACAACTAGTTTTCAGCGTTTAGATCTCGTTGTTGCTATGTCGGTTTTAACCGCTATTGTATCGTAGTCTTTTTTGTGGCGACCTATTGTTTTGTTTTGCAACAATTTTGGCAGTGTGTGTTAGTCGTCTGAGTGTGTGTAGGTGTGTGTGCTCTGTGCTGACTCTAGCTGGAGCAGGTTATCGATTATTCTTCTCCGGAGCGAGTGGGGCGCGGGGAGCGGCGGCGGAGCGGCGCGCACGTGTCCGTGCTGCAGCGCGAGGCCCGCAGATTGATGGCACGCGGCCATTCCCCCGCCCCTCTCGGTGCCAAAACTACCTTTTTTAAAGATTGCTATTTTGCCAACTGGTAGGGAGTCGCTTTGGTCGCCTTACTCTTATGTTTTTGATAAGCAATAACGTAATCTATCTAATTCGCACATTGCGTGTGGGACTATACTGTTAACAAAGCAATCGACCAAATCTAACACACACACTATGGTATAAATAAACTGAAGCAGTGCCCTAAGATTTAATTCTTGTACTAAACCTACACATTGTTTCATTGTCGATACATCTCTGCCTAGCTTGTAGTCTGCTGTCTAGGCTACCCCAAAACCGAAGTCATTCAGATGGCGTGAATTGCGTGCCTGGTGATTAGGACTGCAATGACGTTAGCGGATAGCCATATCAGGAAAAACCGGCGCAGCTCGCTCGCGTACGGCACAGTATGTTGTATCAGTGTATCCGGCATCTCCTCCGCAGCGGCGCGCACGCGTGTCCCACACGTGTCCGCGCGCCTTCCTTCCTCGCGGCCTTCCTCTGCGCGCAGTGTCTTTGTGCAACACCTCCGTCTCCACTATGCATTGGCCGCTGGACAAACTAACGTTTAAACTTCGCTAAAGCGAAAACATGAATCTGATGACTGTCAATATTTTTTGATAATACTAACAATTTGATCTATTCTTTCAATTCTCCTAGCGATGTCGCTAATTCAACCCACTGTGTGCAACCTGCACGACAGGACGCACTGACGTCGCTAACGCTGGTTGTTCGTGTTTCAGCTTTATAGCGGCTAGCGTTGCGTAAATTTAAATATATAGAAAAAAAAACTTACTTTGACTTTACATAGGCTATAAATTTTTTGTAAAATAGGACATTAGTTTCTTTTGCAGCGGCCGGTAACATACGGCGACATCACGGGACTCCGGAGTCAAGTAAGACTGTTGTGCGGCACGGCTGACGGTGCCGAGCGGCTCGCACACTGGACGCGTAGCGACGGCCGCACTCGCGAACTTTGCTTAGCATTGCAACAGTGAGTGCGACGAGTGCGCGCCGGGGCGCCGAGTGTAACATTGTATCGCTTTGTTTACTATCGGCCGCGCTGTCTGTCCGTGTAATAATTCAACTCACTTTTATGAATGAAGCGGCCGCGGCCGGCGCGCCATTTGCGTTTATTGCGGCATAAAGGGGGGCGCGCGGGCCCGGCGGCCGCGACCAGCTGCCGCCAGGGCTGTACACCTCGCACGTGCATTAATGTTGACGGTACAACTGGTCATGGTAACTTCGGTCGTTACCTGATACATTGCTACACCCACGGAATATGGACGATTTCATTGAATCGTTAGTAATGCATAGTACACAGCTTTTTATTTCAGTGACTTGTTGGCTGGTTGTTTACACTTTTTAATAGTCTCTTCGCATTCGCGCACTGGTCAATGTTTCCAAGTGATTATTTCGCCGCCTATCCCTATTTGGTTATTCACTGTCGGCTGCCGTATGGAATCTAATGCAAATTATCAGCGGTCATCTACGACTCGCACCCTGTTTTATTTGTGTGAGTCAGTCGTCGACTGCTCTTATGTTACTTTTTTTTATTCCTGTATCTTCTTTGTAACTCTTATGTGTATTATTAATTGTTTCTAATTGTAATATGAGCACAGAACGGCCTCGCGCGGCTTCCACATCTCTAAAAATCAAAATAAATCATTAACAATGCAGCCACGTGTAACCTGTCTTTATTGTTTCTCGTGAAAAAACCTTTACCAGGAACAAGCAATTCGGCGACGGCAAAAACTCCGTGCTGCCGACCACCACAAAAACTCGCAGACAAATTAATGTCGAACGCTAATTATGCAAGTGTTGCGCCGGCGCGCCCACAGGCTCGCACCTCGCACGCGCGATGCAACGGCGCCCGGCGGTCTCTTCTAAGCAAAGATTTTATAATGAGATACTTGAATTATTTATTTTATTATTACTTTTTTTCTGTAAGAAGACCAGGAGCCAATTTACGGTACAGGGTAAGTTATACCTTGATAATATGTCTTGTAAAACAAGTTTTCGTCTATTTGTTACTTGTTATATAAAAAAAATAAGATGTAACATTAGAAGCCGAGTTTAGGAGTCCAGGGGCGGCGCCGGGCGGGGAGTGCTGGTGGCCACGTACACTAGCCTCCTCTGCCCCCGCTGTCCGCGCCGCGCCCGTTGTGTCCTCCGATCTAATTCAAACCCAAACAGTTTTCGCCATACAGACAAGCGGCATATTTTCACTATCCGAAAACTTCAAAATATTTGTAGTGGAATATTTTTTGCCGCACTATTTAGTATTGTAATATTCCTATAACCTCTACTCCACACTTCCTGTCATTATTAGAAACATTGCAATGGCCGCTCAGTATGGTGGTCTTCTGCGTCACATCTTCTTATTTCGCGAACCCCGGCCCGATGTAGAGAGGTGCGTCTATTAATTATGATGCAGTGGTATTATCCGGTGCACCGGCGACGCTATCGGCAGCGGGCTCAGCGCGTCCCCGCCAATGCGTTCCAACGCCGCGCCCGTCGCGCGCCTGTCACGCGCCCTATCACCACTGCTAATGCGGTGCTGCTAGATTATATTGTTTTTTTTCGCCTACTCAATATTTACACAGCAGTATACAATAAAATAATCAGGAATAACATCGAAAATATTCATGTAACTTTACACGCACAACTGGACGACACCGGCTACGTCGTCCCCAGTCAGAGGCCGCTTAACACGGACACATTGAGTTGTCACACACGATCCATGCCATGCCATGTGTTCACGAACCATTAACCCAAATGAGCGATGCATTTAGCCCGCACAGCTCGCAGCGGCGGCCGTGTCACGCACCGCCGCGCCCGTGCCCGCTCCCTCCCCGCCCCCGCACCTTAATTGCACGCCGGGGGCTTAATTAGGCAGCACTACGCCCCCAACGCGGGGCGGCGCTGGATGTATGCGCCGAGCAGACCGCCAGTGATGGGCGCGAATGTTTAACTCCATACCGCAGCAACATGCAGTGTACAGTGTTCGCTCCGTGGCGCCGCTGCTCAAATAACGATAATGTTTTTTATTTAATAGTTTTACTTTTTGTAAAACGTATTGATGTGTTACACCTTCGACACGCAACAGTCGATGTCTGCACTGATGATGAAGCTGAAGAGTTTGATTCTTTGAGTGCGCTAATCTTCAAAGCTGCGGATTGGAATTGAAAAAATATTTTTTGTTGGTTAGTCCAATTATCGAGGAAGGTTATGTAACATTACGCCGCGACCACTTGGAGCCGAGTATAAATGACAATTGATGCAAAAACTAAATTACACGCGAATGAAGTCGCGGGCACATCTAGTTCATTGTAAAGCGAATCCATAAATCTACCGCTGGTAAGGATGAATGGAGATATATTAGAGACAGAGTCGTGAGGTGACTCGATCAGGTGTCCGACCCCAAGTCGTCTCTCGCCGCGGCCCGCGACACGAGCAGAGCGCAAGACGGGCGCCACGGCACAGCACTCCACTCGAAGACCAACAGGAGACCGAAGCTTTCGACGACTAATAAAAAAGCTTTTAAACAAAACGTTGGTGTTTTATTAAATGTAAGTGTCGTGCGAGTGATTTTATCCGCTATTATTTAAATAAACTCGAGACGGAAGGAACCGTTGAAGACGCAGCGACGGCAGAATTCGCAGTATATTTGCAAAGGCTTACGCTAGTGTTATTTATAGCGAGCGTGTGTTGCGTCAGGCGACGTTTCTTCCTACGGCCTTCAGATGTAGCGATACTGCCGCCGCACGCTGCGCGCTCTCATGCACGCCGCACACGCACCGCACGCACCGCTGCCGCCGCACGCCGCCGGCCTCTAGCTAAACCTGTTTCCGGCGACAGGTGACTAATCTCACCTGTGTTGTTCCCTACGCGACGCCCGCGATACCCCGACATTGGTCACGCAAGCCCCGCGGCCCGCGGCGCCAGCATCGACCTGGCGCCAACGTACACTTGGACATAAGATGTGCTCGTTCGTCGTTGGCATAGTCGAGGAAGCTGAAGCGTCACCACTTTCAGGGCATCACTCTCTACTGTAACTTGGCACGGATGTCGCGACCTGTAACTCACCTCAATCGGCTTTTGTTTAAAGCGCTTTTATGTTTCCTATAATTATATAAAATAACAGTATAAGAGGTGCAGGACCTGTCTCCTGTTGGTGTTTACGTGAACTGCGGCGGCGGCAGGCGCTCTCAGTTGAACGCTTGGTCGGTAGCTCGCTTTCCTAGCCTAATTTATTTAGATAAAGCAAAGTCCAGTCGAGTACAAAACAGTAGCAGTAGGTGTGGCAAGCAGAGCGGGCTCCGCCGCACATACATCCTGGACCTTTGCTAAATCCCCTCTCTGCCGACTCTGCGTTACGGAGATAATACCCACATGATTAACCGAATGTTAAATAAATTAGACTAATTAAATGCTCAGCTAAGTGCACTGCGGTTCGCCGTACACTGTGTGTACCGCCAGCTCGTTTATTAGTTTGAAAGTATGCGCCGCGGTCGGTGATGTGAGGAGTCAGCGCCGGTGTTTCGTATGTTGCAGCCTGCGCGGCGGCTATACGCGCCCGGAATATCTCTGACATACGGCTGTCACAATCTCACGTTTAGATATTTCTTGGAACGTATGAACCTTCGAAATTTCTAGCCAGCGAAAATTGCCGGTTGTTTTTTGTGACCAACACAAAAAAGCATTCGGGTGCGTTATACTGGTCACAGTTGTACAGGGCAGCCGCGAGCGCTGTGAGCACTGCCGCACTCTCGTGTTAGATGTAGTAAATGACGAAGTTCACCCCGTGGCGGCTGGTATACCGCCCGCGCCGTCCGCGCTCCCGACCCCGACCTCATCAAACGTGATAAGGGAAAAAAATCGGTCTCTAATTTTTACAAGGCAATTTAATTTACAGCGATGATATCACTCGTAATGTCACGCGAGTACGGCGCTGTTTGCGTGCCGCGAACCTCGCGCCGACCATCTCCGGTAATCAATTATGACAGATTCATTAACTATGGTAATAGACAGGCACGGCGCAATCAAAGTCACATTGCCATGGTACGAGGCTCCCGATCTCGGCGGTCGCCACTGAAAATAACCTCACAGGGTTGGACCAGAATAGTACGGAGCCGATGCACTCCTCCAACAGCTTCTGCTTTGCCGATGCTTGCCGAGCTGTCAAGGCTCTCGGTTAACCTCCGATGTAGTGCAGAATAATTACGATTACATTTTAGTTAGTTTGTCGCGTCGTTGTCTCTGCCGAAGAAATTGCTGCGAGAGGAAGCTAGTGCGCTGTTCCCTTGAGTAATGTATGTGTGTGCGCCGACACCACCGCCTCTGCGACTACGTGCGTCTCACCCTAACACTGACCGATCATTCTGATATTTGTTTAACCGTTGGAATCTATTGGAAAGTATTTAAAGTGATTCGAGTATTAATGAAATAATACGCAAATGCAAGAAATGAAATCGTGTATTTCCTTTAGATTTAAGATCACCTTGTGCAAAATAGACTTAGTAAATATTATAATGTCTCGCTTCAGAAGTTATCTAAAATTGTGCGGTAGGTAGATGTTGCCAGGTTTTAACAAGGCGTTATGTTGTATGTGTGCCAGGGAGGAGGGCGATGAGAAGCCGAAACCCCCGGAGAGCCAGGACGACGGCTACGAGACGAGCAACAGCGGCGAGGCGGCGCGGCGCAAAGCCTCCAGCGCGGAGGGCTCCCCGGCGGCGCCGCGCTCGCCTGCCGCCGCGCCCGCCTACGAGCCGCTGCTGGCGCGCTTTCCCGAGCCCACTGCTCCCGCCGGCTTTCGCTACGACGCCCCGCCGCAGCCGGACCCCGAGCCCTACCAGCACTTCCCCTTCCCCAAGTACCCCGAGCCGTACTACAAACGCGAGCCGGACGCACCCTACGACATGAGCCAGCAGCACGGGCACGGCGGCATGCACTACGCGCCCCACACGCCCCACACGCCGCACACGCCGCACAAGCGCGACGAGGACGCGTACGATGCCGTGAAGCGCGAGTGCGACGACCCTTACTCGTTCGTGGAGGAGGAGGCGATGTGCGCGATGCTGGGGCAGCCGCCGCCGCACCTGGCGCACGACCTGGCGCAGCTGCACGCCCACGCGCACGCGCACGCGCTTCCCCATCAGCACCCGCACGCGCACCAGCTCATGCTCGGGCAACCCAAGAAACGCGGCCGCAAGAAGAAAATCAAAGACGAAAACGGGTGAGTCCTTTATCTTGGTTGTTCTTACTACTAACTATTTTGAAGGTTCTAAAATAATACATAACCTTGATGTTGGTGCCACCCCAGGCAAAAACAGAAAAAGAACATGTGGACTTGCTGGGACAAGTGTGTGTAGACCTGTCTCTTACAGGGATCACTCAAAGAGCCGGTCTGTCTACCTTTTAAAGTCTACTCCATTAACGGGCTATTTGTAAACGGGAACCTCTGGCTTTGCCTAAATCTGCCGGCACCAAAGTTGTTTTAATTCTGTTCGATGCAAGCGTTGTACGTGTAGTTTAAACAGTTCACATAAAGTGATGTCGCGCTGTGCGGCTAAATGATAAGGAGTCAATATGCGGGTGTCGCCAAGCAAGGCAAAGCTATCGGCCGCCGCGGACTCGGGGACGTCGAAAAAACTGTTTTTAGGATCACCAGAGCTGCGGAAAATAACATGAAAGTTATTCCGCTGTGCAGTGCTAGTGCCGCAGGATCGGCCGCATCACGCTCGCGGCTCGCGGCTCGCGGACTCCTGTCCACCAATCGGCCACAGCGCCTGAAAGGAAACGTTATCACCTGAACGTGACCGCTGGGCTCTCTCTCAATGCGCCAATAGATTTCATCATTAGTGGAAGCAATATTAAAAATGGAAAATCAAGTTTTCTTAAGTTTTTTTTACAAAGAAATGCCTCCAAAACTTAGGTACAAAGTTAGTACAAAATAGTATTTTGTTGGCATGTTGCTATACACATTTTTGGCGCAACTCTCGTATGCGTCATTTGGGGGAGATTAAGAAGGAGCAAGTTCGTTGACCCCTCGCCGGAATTAGTGCGGCCCGGCCGGTGGCACCCCTGCCGGCGGCAGCGGCGGCGGCTCGCGCCACAACTGACAGCGTTATTTACCATTTGCCTAATATGTCATTCGCAGCCCGGGCGACATCGCTCCCAAAAGCTCTGAACAAAGATTGTATCACGTGTGGCTTGTTTATGCCCATGTGTCCTCGAGTTCTAAATTAGAAGGGAAAGGTCCTTTGTCACATCGGTCAATAATAAACACTAGTGGAAGATTAATTTCTTATGTGCCCCGGAGGCTCTATTGACCTTGGCCCGGCGCCGGAGCGCGCTCGCCGCGAGCACCTATCGGCCCGACGTGCGGTCCCGGCGGAACGAGTGAGCCGACCCATTACGTGAGATAGCAGCCGCTCACCAAATTTATGGCCTACCTTAACGTTTGCTTGAAATTTTCAGCTAAAAGCCTTCCCGCCGCAAAGCGGGATTACGCACTTAATGTTATAAAGCCCACTCGGTGCGGTCTGGCCGCGGCGAAATAAACAGCTCTTGTGAATTCTTTGGTATTTCATATTCTTCGACGGTACATCCTTTACAATCTTTATTTTTTTGGTTCAAAATCGTTTTCAAATCTGTCTCATTTAGCTAGCTGTGTTTAGCACAGATTTGTTTAGACAAAACCTTTTACTCTCCAAACAGTCCCTTTATTCTGTAAAAAACAGTAATTATGATGGGTCGAGAAAGGGGCCGCCACATGCCACATTGCACGCTGTTGTATTTGGGAGCAATTCGCAGCGACACTTAGTGTTGGGCAGCCTGCGGTGAGAGTTTTAGCGATGTGGATGTCAGTTTGACACAGCTAGAACTCTTGTTAACGAGTGTCAGACTGAGCCCAACGCGTGGCGCCCAAAACACAAGAGCGGGGATGTTTGTTCTCGCCTTGTTACCCCGTGTCAACTACCGACACCGCCCGGACACACACTCTTACCATAGTGGCATATAAGTAGTATGCTACTCAAAATAAGCCTTTAGAGAGTTAGTTGTGTGCAGTCGATTAGGTACGCGTTCGTTGCGTGACGCGCTCCGATCAGATAAGGCACGGCGCGGCGGAGATACGTCGTTTGCTGCAGCGGCACAATCGACGCGACGTGTCCCGACTTGTCACGCACCGCCGGCGCGACTTGGTAACCGCAGGGCGGCGCTCCGCTGACGTGAAGAAAGAGAGGCGGCCGTGTGTCCCGCTACGGCCAGCCTTGGCACTAGCCAGTGGTAGCCGTCGACACTTGTGCTAGCAATCGTCCTCAAGGTACGGCGATAATCGATGGCCACTCTGGTGGTACGATACAATTGGGAGTCGTCTGTCCTTACAAATTGAAGTTCTGCTGCTATGACGACGTCGCCAGCGGGCAGAGCACGCGGGCGACGGACAATGGCGCGCAGTGTTTACGCGGGTATTTCTGTGCCGGAAGCGCGTGGCACGCCAAAATGAGATCAAGGTGGAGCGGCGGGCCGGGCGGCAGGGGGACAGGCGGCGGCAGCATCGGGACTCCCGGCGCCGCCGCTAATTGCTTCGATACCAACTATTTATACCGACACCCAGCATTAGCCGGTCACTCTAGGAAACTCGCAAATGCTTTTCGCGCGCACCAATGATTTTTATTTTTTACGAAACAATGTTCAGCTGAAAGCTAATGTGCTATGATGCCTTGATATCCCGCGCGCGTTTACAAACATCGCGCGTCGCGTAAGCAATTTGAAAATTGTTTTCACAGAAGTGCGAAGTTTTTAATGTGGACGGCGCCAGCAGTGAACAAAGTCGGTCTATTGACTCGAAGTTGTCAATTCGGCGAACACAACACGGACCACGTACGCTCCGATATTTCTATAAACTTAAGAAACACGCACTGTTCATTCCTGTCACCCGTATTTAACCGAGGTGGAATTAGGAAAAGGCATAGTATAGAGTTTGTGGTCGGAGACATCCGCCGCCGCGCGCCGCGGGACGTCGCCACGTGCTAGCGGGGCGGCGCGTGCGCTGCGTGTTACACTACTGGATGTTGCGCTGCACAGATATAACAGAATCTCTTGGTAAACCGTAGCTCTCCATTTAATGCGATCACCTCGCCGTGAATGCTCGCTCACTGCTCCAAAAAGTATTTACCTTAGCTGGTACAGAGCAGTCGCACAAACACGATTTTTGACGGTGAATAAGCTAGTGCTTGCCGCTATCCCGCTTAATATTAAATAGTGATGTAGTCTAAATATGATACACGCTAACTTAACAAACGATATTTGTTCCGATGCAGCTCCAGTAGAAACGTTTGCGCACGTCGGTTGTTGGCACGTGGTGAAGTGAACCGTGTGCGCCGTACTGTGCAACAGCGCAGTTTCCTGGAAGCGACTACACAAGTTGGATCCGTCGTCTATTTCTGCCGAGCTGCAGGATGTGTCCCGCGTCCGCTACCTTGTTTTAGAATATTAGGGCGGCGCCGAAATAGTCGAGAGAGCTCCCGATCGCGTTGTCACACTTCGTGCTATGCATGCGTGTCCTCTGCTGGCAGACAACACGCGGTGCACAATGGCCGGTCCGTCCGTAATAACGAAAACTGCACAGTCGTGTACACTACTTGTAAATCAGTACTGTAGTGTGTACGAAGAGAGTTCCCGTTCCAGTAGCCGGTGCCGCTTCATAACTGCGCTTCCACTCACATCGCACTCCAGGAGAGCGCAGGGCGCCGCTGCACGCCCGCACTATGCCCATCAAACCGTTCCAAGAGTCGGACACGAGCGTGCCGGAGCCGGCGTACTGTCTCTGCGCCGAAGCTGCAACACCTCTGGGGTTCCACTGCCTCTCGTCGCATCAATGCTGAGCACACAGGAATCGCTGTGTGACCCATGTGCGACTTGTGTCGCCAGAAACAAATGTTCACCTCTGTGCCGCGGTCGGTGGGTGGCCGCGAACCTACATCACAAAATTATAATACAATCCCATGCAACATGAATATATTAAAATGTCCTAGTAGGTCGTCAACTACCGGAGCGGTGTAGCCAGAGCGTCGGCGGGTCGGCACGCGGGCACTCGTCAACGTGCTGTACATTTCTTTTGACATGCATCAACGCAAACGGAAAAACAGCACTTCGCTCACTCTGCGCAGCCTGGCTCGGCAGACGATGTTCAAAATTTCACTGCGTATTCCGAAATTACGTGTGCTCCGTCGCCCCCGCCCCGCCCTGCCCAGCCCGGCCCTTACTGTTGACCAGCGGGTGTTGACCTAACTTCCTCAGCTCGGGCGGCGTCTAACTAGGTCATGCTGCGTTGCAGTCGTCTGCAACTTCTAAAGCTTTAATAAATTATAGCACTCGCATCGTCGTCGGCAAAGACAATTTTGAATGGGGCCGTGTGCATTTTGTACAAAAACATATGGTTGTTTATTTGTAACTAATTGACTAACTCTGCAACTATATTTATATCATAGTAGGTAACATAGCTCCAGCGAGCGAGTTTCATTGTTTACAATGCAACAACTGACACAGCTTCCCAAGTGTTGCGCAACAAAGAACTGTGCCGTGCCTCTAGCCTGCCGACACGGCACGCGGGGCTCGCGGACCCCCAGCTACCCGCCAGAGTACGGATTGCAAGTGTAGACTATCACTCATAAAATGATAAAAAGCTCTCCGACCTATACCGGGTACATCCTTATGAGAATTTAATGCAGACAATATTCAAAATGTGTCTTGTAGCAATATTTTACGACGCTGTGTAAAAAATCCCGAGCGATTTTAGCAAGTGCGCAACAAAAAAGCTTCGCGTCCAAACTGTGGATTGGGCGACAGTATGGCGCGGCGGCCGAGTTCCGCGAGCCATGCTCTTTTTTACTGGGTCTAACAACTGCGCCGTATACTATCGTGCCGACACAGAAAAAGTAACGACAGAAGGCAGCCACTGCCGGCGCAAAATGTCACGGACGACAGCGCCTACTGCACTGTGTCAAACCTTACGAGCAAGCAAGCGTGCCAGCAGAAGATTCGAGGGGGATATGTAGCTTATAAAAGCAAGTTGACTTAACACGGTAAACCCAATCGTGTTGGAATGTTGGCCAAGTAGAATAGTACGCAGCGTAGATGATCCCACATCAAGCAATGAGTGGTGGGGAGCGTGCGAGGTATGTGACGTAGCGCGACTGTTGCAGCATGGAGATGCGGGCGGAAGGTGCGGAAGGTCCCGAGGGGCTGGTGCGGCCGGTCAAGGAGCGCAAGAAGCACGACCGCTTCAATGGCATGAGCGAGGAGGAAGTGGCGCGCCGCACGCTGCCCGATCACCTCGCGGAGAACCTGGACATCATCATTGTGAGTATGATCGACACGCTTACTGACATACAAGTAGTGATAGCGTCGCTGGCCGTGTGGCGCGCGAGGTGCGGTCGCGGCGATGTGACAGCTGTACAAGTATTCTTGCATCTGAATTTCTGGGCGCCTTCTGTTCCTATTTCCATCTCTTATTTGATTTAAAGCACATTAGCGCTGACACTGGGCAGAGTGGCCATTTGCCCCTCTCTGACACTGCTGTAGTGTCCGGTGATGCCACATAAATAAACGTTATATTTGGTTGTAGCCTTAATCTTAAAAATACGTTGTCTCAAACTTGTGAGAAGCCGAGGGTTCGGGCGAGCGTGTAGCAAACCTCAGCTGCCGGCATCTGCCGCAGGACCCTTGATTTGTGTAAGGACTTACATACAGTATTAACCTGTTGTATGTGTGGTGGCCAGATCGGCATCAACCCGGGACTGTTCGCGGCGTACAAGGGGCACCACTACGCGGGCCCCGGCAACCACTTCTGGAAGTGCCTCTACCTGTCCGGCCTCACGCGCGAGCAGATGAGCGCCGACGAGGACTACAAGGTAGGTGGAACAACTGACACCCGGAGCAGTACTGACCACTCGCAGAAATGCACCTTCTGCGAGTCTTACGTATACTTTTAAAAGAAGATTAAACGCGCGCATTATGATGGGAATCGTATTATTTGCAGCTTCTTAACTTTGGGATCGGGTTCACGAACATGGTGTCGCGCGCCACCAAGGGCTCAGCGGACCTGACGCGGCGGGAGATTAAAGAGGGCTCGGCGCTGTTGCTCGAGAAGCTGCAGACGTTTCGGCCCAAGGTGGCCGTCTTCAACGGCAAGCTCATCTACGAAGTGTTTTCTGGCAAGAAGGACTTCTGCTTTGGCAAGCAGCCCGACACTATCGCCGGCACCAACACGGTGAGTAGACCACTTGTTAGTATATGTCGACAGTAAGATTATGTGCGCAGGGAAGGATGTACGTGCATGTGTGCTTGCGTGTGCAGTACACGTGGGTGATGCCGTCGTCGTCGGCGCGGTGCGCGCAGCTGCCGCGCGCCGCGGACAAGGTGCCCTTCTACGCCGCGCTCAAGAAGTTCCGCGACTACCTCAACGGCCTCGTAGCGCACATCGACGAGGCCGAGCTCGTCTTCCCAGACAACACCAGTCGCCGCCCGCAAGAGGAGATGGAGATCAGGAGGTAACGTAAAGTGCCGGCCACGCTGCCTGAGTTCGTTCCGATTGCTTCTCGCCGGAGACAACAATCGCTTCTGTTGCAGGTTGACAATGGAACCCGAACCCGGTGACACGATCATCCTAGAGGACGGTACGGAGGTACCGCTGAAGAAGAAGCGCGAGCGGCCCAAAAAAGTGAAGCTGGAGAATGGTGAGACCGCACCCCCCACGCCCCGCGCGCCCCGCGCCCCTCGACCTCCGCCCGCCCTCGAGCCGGGCACCGACCAGCCGCCTAAGAAGAAGCGCGGTAGACCCAAAAAAATCCGCCCCGAGGAGCAGCAGTTTCTGCTACAGCAGCAACAGCAGCAGCAACAGCAGCAGCAGCAGCAGCAGCAGCAGGTAACATTTGACAACATTTAAAATAATCACATACGTGTTTATAAACTTGGTAGACTAGTGAAGAAGTGTTTTGATATTAGCTAGTTAAGCTGTAATCTGTTACGGGCTTACTCGTGTGGTGCAGAGCATGGAGGAGCAGCGGTTCCGCGAGCAGGGCGGCGTGGGCGGGCTGCTGCAGCAGCAGCTGGCGCCCATGGCGGCGCTGGCGCACGAGCAGCAGCAGCAGCAGCAGTTCCTGCAGGGCGAGTTCCCGCAGCTACCGTCGCCGCTGTACGCCGCACACAATTATAACAATTACAAACTCATTTGGTGTCGCGACAAAAAACTACATGTAAAATTCCTTACCTACACTTAAACACGCCGTTAAAAAAAATACATAGAAAACGTACGAGCACTTAACAGTAAAATGCTCTGCTTCTAAGATGGCGGGTATAGCGAAATGCATCTTGCATATAACCCTGCGAAGTTAAAAAGTACACGTCTTTATATCTCTTAAGAGACTTTCAGCGGATGGGTCGATTTGTAATGTAATGTGATCATCGACCGTTAGATGTAAAATTCCTTACAATACAAGCATTAAATGACATCGTCGATGGGCTATTGGAATTGTTGTTATGCTGGCAGCGAAGGGCCCAATAAATAAATTAAAAAGGCACAAAAACCATCAGACCGTGACCTAGTCGGCATCTAATAGAAATAAAAACTACTGTTTTAGTATTTTTTTTAACGACTACGTGTCCGTTCCGTGTTGAGATAACAGTGTATTTTAGAAAAAGTTATATGGCGTCATAATAAAAAGGCAGCACTAACGCCTCTTTTCCCGTTTCACACTAAAAATTGTACAATGAATTCGAATTTAATACGGCCGCAGTGCATCTTTTTGTATCAAATTCTAAATAAATGTAATAACATGCCACTAAACAGTGTTTTTTTTTTTAATACAATTCAAAGACATTAAAAATTAAATCTACACATTGACCTGATAACTTCATTGCAGAACTAGATGGCGCTCGCATCTAACTATATAACGCTATAGATATTTTTTTTTTCAAAATATGTTTTACCGAATCTTGGGGAATATAGAAAAAATTCTGGCATTCACTAAGGGTCGTTGATGTAGACGATTAGATTATCGTTAATATGTGAAATAATGGAGTCACAGTTGCAATAAACGACGTACATATCAAAGTACGGAATATCAATGCATATAAAACAGCACATTTCCATTGAAGTCAACTATCCGTGGCGTATTATGGCGCCGCAACAAAAGTTGTTAGGAAGGCTCCAACGACCGTATGACACTAATGTGACGTCGATCAGCGGTAACTTCGAGTCGACTGAATTTTACTCAGAACTTATTTAAATCTACTTTACACTTTGGCGGTATTACCTACCACCAGTCTTCTGAAGAACCTACAACAGAAATAATAATATGAAGTGTAAAGTTTTTTGATGTAACATTCAATTGTTTTTCATTATTAATTTTTGCTAAGATATTTAAAACTAACTCTCGCTCGCGACTCTGTCAGCTCCAAATTAAAAACAGAAGTAATTAGTAGGTTGTATGTTCTTCGTGGACTGTTCTATTTTAGACAAATTTCATCGAGGTCCGTTGTTCTGTTCTGACGATATCTTCTTACCAACACGCATCGAAATTAGCATTTATGATATTAGTATAATTTTTTTTTCTATAAGACATTAGTAGATTTTTTGTTAATTTACTAATTTCCCTTGTGACCGTTCCTGGTAAGCTTGAGCTTGTGTTAGGATATGGTCCACGACAATAGTCGAATGGCGGGATTCGAACCCACGACCTCCGGATCGGTAGTCCATACCCATAACCATTGGCGCTTCTATTTTGTTTTTTAACTGTCCAGAAAAGTGGTAAATTAGATAAAAAGTTTACTTATATTAGTATTAATGTATTTTCTCTGGTAATGGAATGCAGTAGTTTTATAATATACATTTGTAAATTAACTCCTATAATATAATAATGTTCCGAGAGTATAACCATTGCATTACGTTCATTTGTAATCTATAATCTAAGAGATAGTAATTACAGTCAGAGTCATGAGAACGGATGTTTGATAAGACTTGTATAAAAGTTTAATAGAGATTGTAACAATAAAATTATAATGAACCGTAATCTACACAAATAACTGTATCTTACATTATTACCAATATGTTACAGCTTATATTATATTTAAACATTCGTGAGACATCAGTCGGCACCGACTAGAGACTCGTCTCTCACTGACATACGGGCCGCGAACGCAAAATACCTAAAAGGCAAAAAAATTAAAAATAAAAGCGATCTTTTTTTTTAATTGTAGCAAATTTTGATTAATTCACTATTATTTTTTGAGCCATTCCAATTGACCTCTAAGCTACGACAATTCTAAAATTCGTAACTTTAATCATTAGGCTATTGGCATTTCATAACAAATCGCAAATCTCCAACTTGAAACGTGAGTGTACACGACAGAATTCCTAGGTGAAAGATCAAAGCGTGGTACCTAAGGGCAGTTCAGGTATGGTCGGAATCAATTTGACGCAAAATCTAAAGTAACTATGTCAGGAGGTTATAGTAATCCAAGAGATCCGTCGTCGGCCCCGTTATTCGCGGTTCACGCGGCACCGTGAGATTACACCAACCTATCACTGACACTGGTGACTTTATAATCAACATAAATAAGTAGAAAATATACCATCAAGACTCTAATATCATTTGTAAAACTATCCAGAAGACATTACTTGTGGAATAGCCCTACTACAAGCTGGACATTATCTTCACAAGATTGTCGTTATTCACATAAATCGTAGTTTATCCATTATGAAATATCTTTATCATTATTTTAAAAGGTGATGCAACAATGTTATATCTATAGCTATCTATTCCATCCATTACATCTGAAAATACTGAAACATAACGAAATAGACACCGATATTTTCGATAAACTGGAACTTATAAACAATTCAAATACTAGAGACCAGAGTTTTCAGTTTAAAAACGTAGACACAAATGTCTCGTGTTCTTAGTGTATTTTAAAACAATAAAATTCTCTACAATATATTTTCAATGTGTAACATCGTATCTTCCGCTACAAATCGCAGCCTGTCTTGTAACAGACGTTAATGGCGATCGGGCCGCCAGCTGACACGAGCGTGGGTATACAGCCATAACAGCGACATAGCAACGTTTCAAACTGGAATAAACGCAGATATGAAGAGCTATTTATCAATTTATAACGTATTAAGTAATAAATAAACACTCCATCAATAAATTCCTTCAATCTAACTTAGAGCATTTCCTTGTGAGATTTTAGATTAGTACTTACTAATTAGCTTTAAATGTAGTTACGATTTCATCATTTATATTGTTTCTCTTATAAAAATACGAGCGTTACTTCCAAGAAAATCCTTGCAAAAAATACACGAGCCACAAAGTTAACAGATTAAATAAAGTGTTAACGATAAGCGCCATCGGCTACATTTGCCGCCGCTGCGGTTAGCTTCAAATTTGAAGTGGAAATGGGCTCATTGTCACGCTCTGTGTACCCTTCTCAGTTAAAACCACAAGCGAAGACCCGACTTTATGAATACCGATTGCTCTGAAAATCGACATCTCTCAATTCCGTTACATTTCAACAAATCACTTAACGGTCAATTTTCGCGCGGTAATGTTATCTGTGGTGTTGGATGTATTAAAATAATAGCGATAGACTTCGCACAGTTGTTCAGTTTGATCTTTTACATAAATATTCTGTTACGTCATTAAATTATCTCTTTATTATTATGTCAGACGTTTTTCTTTTCATTTCTTATTTGTACATCAATGGTTCCTATAAGAGTTTTCAAAGAAAAAACTGTTTCAATTACAGTGACTACGATATTTGTGTAGAAAGGGCATTGGACTCGGAAAATGCCTTCTGTATGTACGTCTCCTCGTCTGTCAATTTGAGGTAGACAATACTTCGATAAAGGGTTAGAGATGTCTAAGCAGCGGTTATCGCTTCGCTATCTAAGCGGTATCGAATCATTACCTATAGTTAATGATTAATTATTCACTTTGAGCATCTCGTCTTTTATCATAATCATCAGCCCCTGTCTGCCCACTGTTGGATATAGGCCTTTCCCAATGCCTTCCACAGTATGCGGTCATCCGCTTTCCGCATCCAATGATTTCCTGCCGTCCGCACTAAGTCGTCGGTCCACCTGGAGGGAGGACGACCCATCTCGTCTTTAAAGATGCTCAA
>JAODUI010000016.1:4930389-4940711 GCA_027563995.1 Papilio gigon | reverse complement strand
ACATCTCGTAATATCGTAATAGCGTGGAAGTGGCCCGGTCCCCTGCGTGCGCCGCCCCCGGTACTTATCGCCGCAGCATCCCATCTGATCGACACCCAACTCTCCATATCGGCAGATTGGACACATTCTGTCACTGACACCGGTTCACAAACTAAAAACAATCCTTTACGCCTGTCGTAGAGTTCATCATTAAATCGATTTTAATTCCATCTCCGCGTCTACTTGGAGAAGCCAGCGTGGCGAGTCTAGTTTCATTAATTGTGAACATTTTCCAATTAATTACTATAATCAACAAAATCGAAGTAATATACTGTATTTCATGGTTTATAATATATAAAACTTCTTTATTTTTTTTCAAATACGTTTAGGCTTGACGTCATTTGAACCGCTTCACATCTGTCAGTGGTGATTGCTCAATTACTGAACGAGTCATTTGAAGAAAAATCGTAGCTGCGGATATAAAAGCGCGCCACTGCCAACGTCACGTCGCATCGCCGGCATCTGTCAAGACAAGACGTCATTAGAGCGCGCGACCTCTGTGTGCGCGACCGTAATCCCCTGAGCACTTAATCGTCGCCCGTCTCCCTCCAACACATGCTTACTTATATATCCGTCTCTTTTCCAATTCTATACACAAATCGGTAAACAACCAATTACATTTGATCTCTTATTAGCCGTCGTTTATGAGAGGCCGGGGGTCCCGACGTTCTGGAAATATTATTGCAAATAACTCGGTGGAACTAATTTAACTGGAACTTTCAATTTATATTTGATGTTCAAGTTTTCGTGTTCGTGTTGGGCTCTCGGTACTCTGGTCGGCGGAAATCGCTTATTACGAGGGGCAGGGGTTCGGTTTTGTGGTGTAAATTGTTTATTGCGGCGGCGTGAGTGGTGTGAGCGGCGAGCGGCGGCGCGGAGATGTTGACATTTCGTTTGGATGTATGGAGCGAGGCCCGGGAGTCGATTATTTTCTAATTTGTATGTTTATGACATTTACATCGTTAGCAGCCTCTCAGTAGGAGTGAAGCGAGCCGCAGCCGCGGCCGCGTGACGCGCTGGGTGGGATCAGTCGCATTTCTGTTTTGGCTCGTTGTTAGTATAATTTCTACAATTGCAACACGTCGCGAACGTGTTCCTATTTACTCTTTATTAAAACTGATGTCCTCCTACTAAACGCTGTAGCTGGGAGGGTGTCGCGGGGCGGCTGCAGACGAAGCCCGCGCTGATAGTGCACATTTGCATAATATAAAGTTCTATTTTTAAACCACTTTCAATCAAAACCAAACCTCTGCAGGCCGGTGTGCGGAGTGGAGGGGGGGGGGGCAGGCGTAGATAGGTTGTCAATTGTTTCTGAATAAAACGCTTTGGAGCTCGTCCGCGTCGCATTCAGAATTGAAATCGTCGTCACACATGAGCGGAGCTGTCACGTCGACGAGATACTGGGAATGGAATTAGCGGCGATTCAGCGCGCGGCGGCGCGGGCGGGGCGGGCGGGGCGGCGACGCTAAGCACCGCCGCCGTCGGGGGCCGCGGGGCGGGTTATTATGATCGTTTGATTTTTTAAACAATGCAATTTATTTGAATATTGTTTGATATTTACTAATAGTAGGTATTGCCGCCAGACGTCGCTTGAAAACATGGTACGAAGTCCGTGAAGCACGAAGTATTGACTTGTTAAGAAAAACAAACACATTTACAACGTTACTACACATCGAAGTTCACAATGTTGAGTTTGTGATCTTTAGATTAAATCAAGGAATTGATAAAAATATCGTAGATAAGTAAAATGGCTGAAGACGCAATATTTCTGTCTGCTGTAAACGTAATACATTGTCAACAAACGAAGATAGTCAGTTGCGTGGGATCTCAGATTGCATCGGACTGCTCGCCGAGCGTGGCGCGGCAGCCGCGCGCTTAGAGCCCGTCCGCCGGAAGTGGAGGCTTCACCGTCATTTTGTTATCAAGAATAGATTGGCGGGTGCCTCGCGGTCGATTACACCATTAAACATTATTGTGATAAATTATATTAAATGTTGACAAAAAGTTTTTTTTACATTTCATACGTACAAACTGCCGGAACTCTGCGCGCGACGTCTCGGCCACGTGGACCACGCCGTTCTATCACTTTGTGATGTACAAAATAAAATTCATCTACAGAAATCATTTCCATAAATCATTTCGCGCTCTAACTAATACTTTATTTAGTAACCCTAAATATACATACATACATACATAACCGTACTGGTGCGGTGCAACTAGTATAGAATAGAAGGAGAGCGTGGTGAACTTCTGGATAAGTGCTTGTTGCGAAAAGACAGCTTTTGCTCTGTTACGACTGTAAATGCAGCGACTGACTGACAGGTTATTCTGCCTCCATTATTAGTTCCAGTGTTTGCCACCTACTAACCACTGCCATCAGCGCCAAACTGGCATGAATCAGACAGGCACAAGTCCCATGGCTTTTAATCTATCTATAGGGTGATAAATCCGCTGGAGAGGGTGATGCGTAGACCGCAGTAGTCGGCGGCGGCCGGCGGCAAATATTTGTCCCGTGTAATTGGTCTCGGCTTCGCTTCCCGCGGGACGACCGCTTAACTAGACTTAATCACGTCGTCACACTGCTGGGACGCGACGTCGCGAGCGCTGGGGGTGTGATATGCCTACCTCGTTGTATCCAACGTGCTAAGCTGATTCGCAAACTAATGGCAGAAGTGCGTGCGGAGCGCTGCAGCGGACGTTACTTCACTGCACTGCGTCTTGTGCAAGTAACGTGGACAAGTTTAACTTTCTAAGACTTTGGAGATATGCCGAGCACAGATGTGCCTAAACAGCGGCCGTGGCCCGCCGGCTCAGTCAACAAGTCTTGTTATTCTAATGTCTGTCACGTAGCGTTCTATATTAATATTCATAATTAGGTCCGGAAGGTGATATCAAAGCACGCCGCCAGCGCGCCCTAGCGCCGGCGCCCCGACACCCCGACACCCCGAGCGAGCAGCCGAGGGCGACGTCATTACACATTCAAATCAGCACAGTTTACATCCGACACCTTTGAATAGGAGATGTTTAAGAATTATAAAAACCTCTTCACACGTCGCGTAATTGTGAAATCATGTGACATTATACGAGATCACCCTTCGCCCCTGACGCACCTGACCCCCGGCCGCGGCCGGGGAGGGAATTAGCCCTCCGGAGGGCGCTCGTCGGCGGCGGGAGGCAATGGCTCAGGTCCGCGCGATTGAGCTGCAATAGGCGCCGCGCGACGCCGCTGCGCCCCATTGTGCCCGCGCACCGTGTTCACCTCGCGATGGCGACCGTGTGCGCCTCTAATTACAAACACTCTAACCTTGTGCGGGGGGCTTATTAATTTCCATAACAAACTTTACCGGAGGCACCTCCTAATAAACAGGCGCATATTAGCCGGCTGAACTTGTATACCATTAAAGTATGTAGGCGGAGAGAGAACGATGCGACGGATTTTCTAAACCGTCGAAACTCATAACCGATGTATTTAAGAAATAACTAAACCGTCGTGCGCGAGCCGTGGAAGAATGTGTCGGCTGGCGCGCTGCGCTGTACGCACGAAGTAGGCGCTACAAATTGGCTCGCGATCATTAGATCAGTTAAATATTAACCGAATGAATAAGTCGCGGCGATGAATATACTGCAATGGTTCGGGACCGAATATTGTTTTGTGCCGTTACTAAGAGCTTGCTCGTGAGCGAGCGGCGGGCGGCGGGCGGCGGGCGGCGCGCGGCCAGCTTCCTGGCGGCGTCTTTGTAATCGCCCGGTAATGCGAAGTTTGCAAACATATCGAGAGACAGTCCGGAAGGATTAGCTGCGTCCTAATCTCGCCGCAAGTGTTAAATATAAAGGATTTACTTGGTAATGGATC
The DNA here is from genome assembly GCA_027563995.1 of Papilio gigon. NCBI lineage: Eukaryota > Metazoa > Arthropoda > Insecta > Lepidoptera > Papilionidae > Papilio > Papilio gigon. The sequence continues at coordinate 4,936,819 of JAODUI010000016.1, read as the reverse complement.
TTTGAGAATACGTACATACGAACGCGCCTCGCCGCCTTCACAACAGATTGTGCAGCTTCCTGGATGTTGGTTGATTCCGCCTTGGCTCTACTCGATGTAAAGTGATTCATATTTAAACATCAAGCTGACTTCAAGAAGTCCGGGGAGAAGGAGAACATCTTGGCTCAAAACTCTGCGCACATGGTATAAAAAAAGTACGCGACTATATTTAGATCTGCAGTGTGGAAAGTCCAGGTTGCCATAATGGCCGCCAACCTCCGCTAAGAAGATGGCAGCCGAAGAAGAAGACTGACTTTGGGTCAGTCAATAATCGATGCAGAGATGGCGCTAACGAAATAGTTGCAGCAGTTGTACTACGAGGAAACAAGATGAAGTCAAGCGCTTTACTTCACAAACACATCGTTATTATTACATTTACACCGGTAGCGGCCGGGCGGGCAGCTTCGTTGGATCTTTGAAAGACATTTATTTTAAAGCCGAATAAGCGCTCGCCCGCTTAATATCAAGTAACGATGCCTTTTAAATGTGATTCGCGCTAGCTGAGCAAATGCCTACCCACTCCACTCTGAAGGCTCCGACGTCATGTTTGTGTTAGTGTCAAGTTTAGTGCAGATCGAAAGTCGTTTGCACATTATTCATACATTTCGGCCATGGCGGGAATCAAAAACATTCGTGTATAATTGCGAAAATTACTTTTGTCGTTTTTTTTTTTTAATATTTATCAATAATTCTTGATGTTATTGCGTCCGGGAAAGTTTGGAAAGACAAAGATTCCTAATGCGATTTTGGTGCGATGCGGGTCGGTTACCTCTCAGCCTTCACAATTTGTCATTTTTAACGACATTACTTCATTTCCAACTTCACTGTCCGTCGCTGGAGTGAGGATTGTGGACGCAGCATCTGAATGAGTGCTAAGGAGCGTCTCACAAAGGAACGCTAGCACCAGATGCGATTGATCGTATATAATGTCTCGTGAAAGTGTCCGCGTGTGCCGTGTGTGTGTGACCATGAGTTGTCCGCAGCCGTATGTCAGGATTCCTCACTATCTAATTATTAAATCTACAAAGTGGAGCAGCGCGCGGCGTCAGACGGGCCCGCGGAGACTGCGCGGCCCGCTCCTAGTTCTGTGTGAAACACTGTATCGTAGTAGCTCTGTATTTCTGGTTCGTTTCTTAACTACTCTATTATTTTATTTCTTCGCACAACTCACAGCTCCGGCTAACAATAGAGGGATTCAACTAAGAAGTATATTAGATTATGACTATATTATATTAGTACTAGAGGTGGCCGTTCGCTGCCGTTCGCTGCCGTTCGCTGCCGTTCGCTGCCGTACACTTGAAGTACAATATCTCGCCTAATGCGTGTCCGCCGCTACTTTTCAGTAAAAATGCTGTGAGAATCCATCTAGCTCGGTCCGAGGTCACTCGTGACAGATGCAGACCGGCGGGTACACGGTATTTTTTATTTGTTTTAATTACAAGCAACGCAACTAAGTTCCTTATATTCGCGAAACAATTATTTTGTTTTAATTAATTTATTTATTTATTATAAAAAATATAACAAAATCCTAACGTTTTTTTTACTTTAAAACACTCCAGTTATGTTCACTGCGAAGATTTAGATGTATCGTCTATCGGTACGGTAACTACAGACACTTTTCCGGCGGTCAATATTAAACTTCTTCCTCGCTTATCTATTTTAGTGAGTTTTCCTTGCGCAGTAATGAGCTATGTTCGTAGTTGCCAGCAGTCGCGGAGAGAGCGAGCTCCTCGCGGCGCCGTTTACGTTGTAGGTATTTTAGCCAATACGAGAAACGCAACAGATATTTTAATAACTTTGTAAGCTATAAAAATAAGCTGTTAACTTAGGTTGCAGCTACAATCGTATTTCTAAAATTTGGTCGATGGACAAAAATGATTTATAGAGTTCTGATAAAACACCTTTCCGTTTCGAAGGGTTTCTCCCGGGTCGCCGGGCGGCCACTGCCGGCTCTGTCCCGGTCTACTGCCGCGTGGGGAACACCCCGAATACCTCACTGACTCCTAAAATACAAAACGTCTAGTAAAAGTGGGCACCAACCTGGTTCTGTTCACACTTGTCCAATTAATCACTTGTTTCCATGTCAGTGGGCGCGGGAACCGCTGTACGCCGGCCGCAGGTCGTCGGCACCCGGTGGTCACCACCACGCGCTGGTCGCCTTCAGCCGATGCCCACCGTCGCCGGTCACCAGCAAGTGAGCAGCACGGTCATCGGCCGGCGGCTCGGCAGAAGATGGCCGCAGCCGCACTGCTCGAGTTGGCGCGACGTTGGAAAGGCGCGCGGCAAGTGGCGCCCCCTGCCCGGCCCGCCCCCGGCACTCGCAGCCCAAAGGGCGGTCGCCGCCTTCAATAATTCACCGGAGCCCCGCCCTGCGCCCCGCGCGCCCAGGATGTGCACTTGCGGCGCCGCTAGCGCCGTCCCGCTCGCGCTCGCCGCAGCCGCGTCGGGCGGCGCCGCTCGCTCGCGGCCGGCGGGCGGGTCCCTGCATCATGCACGATGTTTGGCGACGACTTGACGAGGTTTGCGCAGCGCGCACAGACCATCTCCGCACAGACACTGCAAGTCATTACATACTTAAATTAGCGACAGCAACGAACTCGAGACCGGCGTGTAACATGTCTTTAGATGGCTACCAGTCAGTCCGCACGAACGCCCCCGCCTGGTACAAAATACATTAAACTTATTTTTCCTGTCGTATTTGAAATTCGTTACATATGTATTTACTTATTTGTTCCGCCTTTTGCTGAAGTCGCCGCCCCCGCGTCGTGTGCAAGTCAGCAGGTGGGGACTGTTACTTTACGAGATTTTTTTTCTTATTAGGTTATTATTGAATAGGTATTTTAAGTGATATCCAGAGACTTTTTATTTCTTTTATATACCGAAAGGTATCGAATACACAAGTAACCAACTATAACTGTATCGTTGTCAGCGACATTGTCTACGTCATCTTCGTGACAATGACGTGACAAAGTCCACGTACCTTCGACATGTCATCGTCTGTCCTCGTTGAAGAATTATTACATTTTAGATTTTTTCATGTTTGTAAATCACAGATCTCTATCAAGGACAGATTTTTTGCCAGTCTGATTATCGCCATTTTGGCGCTAACAGTCGCGGCAGTGGTGGTGAGAATTGGAACTAATAATACGGACATTGGGCACACACAAGACGCGTTCGACTGCTAAGCAGCTATTTCCAAACACCGACCTGGGCATACCTGTAGATGTCAGTGCCGTACTACCGTCATTAATTAGTCTTTTTTAAGTCTTCCAGCGCCATCTGCCGTATGACTTATACAATAGCACTGCAAATGATAGATGGCGCTATGTGAGCTGGTCTGCTTGTACCAATGATCAGGTGGCTAAGCGATAGATGGCGGTTGTTGTAACCAAATCTCAATAATAGATGACGCTCGAGTCGTGATATTTGTTGAACGATCTTTAGTATGCATTGATTTTTTGTATATTAACTTAGACTTATTTAATATGTTAAGCATGTGTTCGCGCCGTCAACTGTTAAAATGAACGAATGACGGGCGCGGATAGAAGGAGGCGGTCGCAGGCGCCCGCCTCGCTCTCATAATTTCGTCGGAACGAACTAGCTGTTGTGGCAGCAGCGGACGGGCTCCACGACGTGCCTTACATCATCATTATTATCACGCTTTAAGATCACCTCCGCGCAAGTGGGTGAGTGCTCCAACAGCATGTATATATTTTTTGCTTAGATTTAACGTAAGTTGAGTCGTTTCAGACTAAATAACAAAACTGAAGTAGTTAAGTTTCAACTTAATCAGAACTATATGTACATACAGCGCTAGACAGGCAACGGATGACCTCAGTAGTATGACAAAAACGGCGGTGGGCCTTCGCGCTGTGCATCTGACTGTGCAGCTCGGTAGGGTTCCCAGGCGATCCTCCGCGAACGTCGCGCGTTTAGTGGGTGGCCAGGGCGTGGGCTCACTCCAGCCAACACTATTCTGTTTCTTTTAACCTGTGCATCTCGTAGAGCGAGGGGTGAGCTGCAGCCAGCGACAGATTGCTGGTGCGGGAAATGAAACATCTATAAATATTTTAAACCAACTTTATTTTTAGCTAAAATATAATAATTCATACATCAAAGAAGATCCCTAATTGTAAGATAATACCGCAATAATAAAGTAAAAAATGAAAGGAAAATTAATACAAAGGATAAATAAGACAAGGTATTCCCACAACGATTAACAAGTTCCTTGAAGCCCACCTCGCCCGGGACGGGGCCGCGGGCGCGGGGGCGGAGTCGGGTCTCACCGACGTAATAAGCGACGGGGAAATGGTCATTGGACGGTTGTCGAATGTTCAACGTAACTATTTAATTAAAAACAAAGAAACGGCGATATCGTAGTTCGCGGGGAGGCGGCGGCCCTCCGCTCGGTGCCTTCGCGCGCCTCGCCGCGGCACATCGCTCGGCGCCGGCGGCGGCGGAGCGCAGCGCCGGCAGCCGCGACGACCGCCTCGTGAAACAACAGCGCGCTTGCGTCGACGAGGATCGCTTACAGTGTGAAGTCGAGCGGCTTACAGTTACTCTACGCTAATATGGCAATAGGTCCATGATATGCAAGACGAGAGCGCGGCCGAGGCGGGCACGGGGCCGGCAGGGAGCGGTAGCCGCAGCGCCCCGTGCCGCGCACCTGCTGCCCTCTGGCCGATGAAACACCCGACGCGAGGGAACAGTAAAACTTAACTAAGGAGCGGGCGCCGGGGGCGCCACTGCCCGTTGTGCGCGTGTGCGTCACCGGAACTAACACGTAGCTTAGACCTAGACGTTAGTAAAAATTTTCTTAACGCATTCAATATATATATATATAGATATATATATAATTATAATATAGTATCTATAGCTGATCCTAGAACGACACCGTCGATATAGTAGTTGTATAATACACATCTATGTATCTTGTCAAATAACTCTGTGCCTAAAATACATTTAAGCCGATTTTTTTAGAAGCTCATAGAGGGGTAGAAGTGGGGGCGCCGCGGCCGGCGCGCACCGGGCGAGGGACCCGGCCTGTGCGTGTCGCAGTGCGGCCGGGGGGCGCAAGCGTCACCTAGTGTAGCAATATACAAACAGCGATTGACCTCTTAACCCTAGACCTTACATAGGCGACTCCGTGCGGAATTGCAACGACTACGGTGTTGATGATTACATACATCGTTTCGCTTACAATAGAAAAAACGATAGAAAAGTGTTGGAGTTCTAGAAACCGACGGACGAGTTCAGCTGAGTAGAGTAGAGTCGAGTAGAGAAGCGAGCGAGGGCGAGGGCGTGGGGGGGCGGGGGAGCGGGGCCGAGACGATCCATTACGTATAAGTTGATATGATCAGTTGAGAGCTTACTTTTAGAGACTAACACATCTTACATTACAAAGTTTTGTGCCGCGTGAAAGTGAAGCTTGAGAGTTGGACTCTATCGCGTCACAATAGAGTCACTTTTACAATATCCCCGGGGGCAGCGTCCCGCCCGGCGAGTCTGCCTGACAGAGACTACGTGATCAATTCCATCGTCAGTGCGCGTGCGCAGGAGAACATTCGGTGCGGCGTCAGTCGGCCGTCTTGTATGAACGAATACAATGATACTTAGTTGAATAGCAAAATGGACCGTGGAGCGGAGGAGGAGGCGGAGGAGGAGGCGGAGGCAGCGAGGGCGAATTACGGCTAAGGAGACGACGGCCGCGCGGGGAGCGGGCGGGGCGGGTAAGTACGAGCCGCGCGGGGGCGTGGCCGGCGGGCGGGGCATTACATCGTGCTGTTGTCCCACTCCAGCTGGCTGATGTTGCGGTACTTGTGCTGCTTGCCCGGCAGAGCTGCAACACACGCGCATACATGCATATTTACAGTCACGTATGGAATTACATTCAAATTAATTCTATTTAACAAAACAAGACAAATTAAGAATTCATCTTCGCAACAAAGAGATGCATGTGTACGTACGTTCCCCGTCGTCGTCGTCATCGTCGTCGTCGGAGTCGTTCCTGTCGCTGTCGGACTCGGAGCAGGACTCCGCCGAGCTGTCGGCCGCGCGCTCGCCCGCCGCGCCCGACGCGCCGCCGCTCTGCACGGGCACAGCACTCGTTAATTACTTACACTACACGTACATGTAGGCACTCTTCGCATTGTTATTAAATTATTTTCTTCTGTTTAATGAAGGCACCCAAGGGAAGCGATTCTTTCCGACTTCATGACAAATTAACATGACTTGACTCACATCATCCATGGGGTTGACGGTGATGGTGAGCGCGGAGTCGTCCCAGGCCATCTCTGCGTCGGGGCGGGGCAGGGGATAAATCCGTCCTACTTTGCGTATCTGAAATGATGTCAAATGGAAAAAGATTCAGTACTCGTCGAAGTAGATACAG
>JAODUI010000016.1:4902672-4916989 GCA_027563995.1 Papilio gigon | reverse complement strand
TTTTTTAAACTTCTGCATCGACGACACATACTGGCCTTCCTCAATATCAGGATTTGATCATTTAAACTTATACAGTGCTTGTAAATCTCGTCGGATAGGCGTGTACAATGGACAGTGTACGGATTTCCGGGCTGACTAGCAGAGCCATCTCCCGGACACTCCTGTAGTAATCCCGTGGCCGGCTGGGCGCATTCATTCTAGGCTATCCTATCCACCGCTCCTGCCTAAATCCTATGCATACGATATTTATATCCTACAAATAATCCAATGATTTAATATCGCCAGTCCAAATGAATCTAGAATAAATAAGAAAAACTAAAACGAATATTGAGGTGCTCGTGAATGTGTTGTAAGGGCCCACTGCCGTGCGCCTCCATTACTACTAACTAATAAAGCTTCTTATCGGCATCAAGCCGGCGAACTTTCTTTTTAATTGTCTTCTCAGGCAATTATATATTTAATTACGTCAAGACATACAGATGCAGATTTTTGTATAAATATTTCGACAGTTCTAACTCACTGTCCTAACAAAGAGTTCGTTAAGCATTGCATAGATAATGAGTAGGCAGAGGGGGCCAATTACTGTGAACTGCGGGGCAGCCACCGCGGCGCCTCAGTTTGCGGAAGTTGGAGGAAGTTAGCAGAAGCGTAACAACAAGTATCACTATATTGTGTTACATTTGAAGCCGCAGTAAAACCTTTCCGGGAAATTTACAAATTGGACAAAGGAAATTGCGACAAGTGAGGCGAACCCCCTCCCTCGCCTCCCCCATCCCCCCGCCGCGCCTGCTCTAAACCGATTATTGTAAATACAAAACAATTTGTCAATTCGCTTATCTCCTTTTGAAATCAGCTTTTGTGTTATTTGCTGAATCGTTTCCGTTTCCCCGCAGCCGTTTAAATCTTCTTTTATGTCTAATAATATTTGAACAACAAGCGCACCGCGGCCCGGCGAGCTTTCAAGGAGCGTTTAGTATTTACAGAATAACAAATTGATACAATGTTCATTATTCAAAACTTATCCAAATTGAGTTAAAAACTTAAGGTAATATTTTAAGACGATAACGGTGGACAGCTAAAGTTGCCAAATGTAGTTTAGAGAGTTTGTGACGGAGAGATCAATTGAATCGAGTTTCAACGTAGTCGAGGTGACGTGCGCTACGTGCCGGGGCCGAGTGCGGGGCCGGACGCGGGGCCTAGGACGGCGCGCGCGAGGGCCGCAGAGAACGTCCGTGCCGGGCGCCGAAGGACGTAGCGATCGATTGCAATTTGTCCAGGTAACACTTGCGATTCCATAAAATAATAACAGCGACGCTTCCACCTAGACATGACTACACTTAAAACTGTCTAACAATAATTATACATTGCTTTCCTGTAAGTAGTCAGTTTTAGTTAAATTACCTAAAACTATGAATCGTTCGGTTATAAATTGATTGAGTTACATTTAAGTTGAAGGTAAGTTAAAAGGCTTCGCAGTGGCAATTAACAAAAGTTATCGAGTGTGCAAGTTGCGCGGCTCTGCGAGCGCAGTTCCGTTGCTCCGCCGCGCCGCCAGCACCACTCAAAACTTCTGCAGCTCATATTTTGCTGACCTTTTCCATCGGCCGAGTGGCTAGGGTTGCCAACAACCCTGATACAAAAAAAGCTTGCCAAGAAAATATTTACTTTGAGTTGTTTACACGCTGACTACAAACGGCTACACATCTATACTCATGTAACTAAGGACATGTGAGGATCTCGCGTCCCAATTTGTAATATGTACCCAGTAAACATACATGTTCATTACCTTTAACAAATTAACTAGCAATGGTAAGTATTATATGAATATTACACTATGTTCAGAGTCTCTAGCAGCCCTGGTGGGAGCAACGTCGTCATCCGCGCTAGTCCCATATATAATCCACTCCGCTCTATCAATCGACTTGATTGAACGACACAATTCCCTTAATCAACGTTTTTCTGCTAAATTTCAACTTGCCGTATAGAAATTAAACGAACATTCATATCAGTAAAGTTTGACTGTCAGTTAAACTGTAGTTTTCAGTTAACACACATAAGGGGCCGTTGAAATATTACGTAAGCAGATTTATTACAATTATTCATCCTCCATCCCCCACGAATGTTTCATGAGCAGCAGTTATAATTCGTTATCGTTAGGTTTCAAGCGCAGACAATGTGCAGGTTGCCAATGTGTCGGAAAAAAGCAAAACTACTGCTGACGTAATCACCATCTAGACCCCCATCCCCCATATCATAAAAAACAATCCCCTCCCCCGCCCCTTATAGTGCTTACGTTACATAGTTGAACGGCATCAAGTTAAACTAAACAGTCCAGTTGTGCAGTTAAAACTGACGGTGTGCAGTGAGTGTGGGCATAGGATGTATAAATCTCAAAGTGTGGTTCAGTATTATTAGTTTGCCAGCCTCTATGTTTTAAGTTTAAAACTATTCCAAGTGCCTCCGTCGTTTACACTACTGTCGCGCCGAGCTCGCTCGTACTCAAGTAGAGCTCAAGTAAAACCGTAAGCCGGAGCGCCTGCAGCGCCGCGCGCAGCAAACTAACATAATCATAACAATAACATATCTTGAAAATGACTTTTCCCGCACGCGCTGAACTGGCCTTAGTTTTAAAGAGCATAAGCATTACTTTCACACTTATTAATGGCTAAAGAACCGCGCTCCAAGGAAACTGGGCTACTATGTTTTAATTAAGCGACACTTGGCTTTTTTCCCCGCAATTTAGAAAACAATTTGTGTCCGCTGGAGCGACGGGGCCGCGCCGTTCGCGCTCCCCCGCAACACTTGTTACAAGTAAGCATTCACGACCTCTGCCGAGAAAAGAACACACTACTGGCTGTTATATTGAAATTCTTATATTATAGAACTCCTTCACAAGAGAATACCTTCGATTGGTTAATTCGTTAGTTTTTAATACGTTGTCCGACTGGGACGAGATTCCGCGGCAGTTATTTATAATTTGGAACTTCTACCGCAGCGCCGTAACATAAGATAATTTTAAAACAAAAGATAGCGTTAACTTGAACATGAAGCAAACACAGTTAAGCTGCGAAGTAACGAAGTTTTCCCGCAGACGGAGAGTTTTAAATTAACTAAATGACACAGTGTATACCCGCTGTGGAGGCGGGGCCGCGGGCTGCGGGGGCAATCGTGTCGGGCGGCCGAGGGCTCCGTGCTGACCGACCCTTAGGGCGACCTTGACGCCGTAATGACAGTTTAGGCTCGGTTTATCGAACTATTTATCTCAACTATTGTCGTGTTGAAAATAAATCCTCCATTGGACCTCGATTTTATTATACGTTATGACGAGTTTGAATTTTATTTTAACATATATCAAGACTAGTGCCCGCTCTGTGCGTGTCGATTTTGCACAAATTAAAAACCTCACATTTACATAATCGTCGCCACAACTCATTAATATTAAAGAGGACAACTATAAACCCTCGGCCGGGAGGTTTTTACGAGCGCCGGCAGATGGCGCTACAATAGCGGGGAATTAATCTACCAGAAGACGGACAGACGACAATCTATCCACAAAGTTTTTGCCTAAAACTCAAGGGGACACTTTAGAGAAGATAACTTTACTTCGGATTTGCTTAGTAAGCAATTAACGACTCTGAGTGTGACGTATAACTATACAATAATTATATTTCAATTATTAGTTCGAATTCTCACCACCGCTACCGTCAGCGCCTAAATGAAATGCCACGGCTTGCTTGTCCGGACCTGTCACTGCTTTAAAGTGTTAAGTAATCTTTTGCTGTTAAACAATGAATCAAGAAATACATCGCGGTAAGAAAATATTCAGTAAAACATTCGTAATTTGCAACATGTCTAACATTATTGCCTAGAGTGAATCCATTCTGAGCTAGAATCCATCGTGAAGGGTTGTTGAACGTCTGCCCCCACACGTGCAATGTTTTGTTTAGGACCTATTTAGCTTATCATTGGAATACATGAAAGTTTATTTGATTTTTTTGAATTGAAAGAATTCAATTGTTTGCATTTTAAGAAATACAAAGAAAGTAAACAGTACTACTGCTATCTTGAACATGTGTACCAGTTCAGTGCTGGACATAGGATCTTCCGAATTCCTTCCTATTTGTATGATTGAATCTGTCCATCATGTGCATCGACCTGTTGCCGAGCTGCCTCCACAAAAACTACATCAATTTTTACACAAAACATTTAGCTGACCTAATAAAGATGCCTATTGCTACATGCAAACAATAGCCGCACCAACAAGCCGACATAGTTTCTTTGTCAGCACAACATGTACAAACGAAATGAATATGAAATTCCGACATCACATGTTACAGTACAAAGACCTGCTAGTTCAGTTTTTACTGTCCAATTTCATTTGCCGCCACACGCGGCACGGACAGAAACATTATAACAAAGCTTTAGTTGGCAGGGGCTAAATCATTGCCGAAAGAATGTTTGAAAAATGCGAGACAACATTTAAATGGTTACTCTTTGTGTATAGACAGTGAGACGTAGAGTTTGTTACGTGGACAGCCATCGCTCAAACATTGATTTTGATGATTTTTTTTAATACTCGCAGGTTTTTGTCATTTTCCCAACATTTATTTTACTCCAACTAAGCTTCAAGTTCATGCTAGGTTCACGACAATAGTGTGATTGGGATTCGAACTCTCGACCACGTCCTCGAAAATGTAGACCACTAAAAGATAGTTTTGCAATTCTTACTCTTGCTTAACTGTATATCTAAATTTTTTGTTGAATACTAGATTAAAGTATTGTAAAAGACGTTTGAAATGCCGCCGATAGAGGGCGCGCGGCGGTCGGCGGGGCGGGGCGCGGCTGGAACCTGTCGAACATTGCAATCGATATTTAATATTTCATTGAAGTGAGAAGAGGCAATGATTCAGAGAGGCGTCTCCGGTTCATTGAGCCAGGAAATAACAAGCGCGGGCCCGGGTTCAAAGCGAGTGCCTCTCAGCTACGCCGGCGCCCTCTGCCGGCACTCTATACATATTATTGTAACGATTATTATAGACATATCACCTGCAAATTGTGTTAGATACTAGTGTTTTGTAGCCATGGCAATTGTTACATAATCCGTAGGTATACCTGTACTTTGTGCCCGGTCCAACCTTTAAGTCACGCAGTTTAGCCAACGTTTAAAGTTGAGCCGCCTACAATTACGTACTCGAGCGCAGCCTCGCAGTCCACAGCCCGACACGTGTGCACGGCGCTTACGTGGCACTTCAGACAACACTGCTTTGACCAACTCTACACATTCATTACTGAGTTTAGAAACTAGAAATTTAGACTTGTAACAAAAATATATTTAAAAGCCGTTCAAGTATTACGTAAGCAGGTTTACTACAATAATTCCACCTTGTCAACAAAAGTAAGCAAAACTCTGAAATGATGACGTAAACAACTCTACTATTATATTCTAATTGTTTTAATGATTCATGATAAGCAGTTAAATTTTTCAAGCACAGACAATGTGTAGATTGCTATGTGTAAAAAAGTAAATACTGCTGACATAATCACCATCTAGACCCCACCCCTCATGTCGCCAAAAATAACTAAAGCAAAGACCTTCCGCCCCCCAATCGTGCTTACATAATACTCGAACGGCCCCTTAACTTCAAGATAGTAAATACAGCTTTAGTACATTTCGTGAGGTAAAAAAGCAGGACGTTGCATAAAAAATTAAAAAAGTAAAAAGCAAAGTAATGTGCCTCGGAGAGGCAAAAAGCAAGACGTTTACATCTCTCTGGCAGTTTTGTCCTCGAAAGATTTATCAAACAGAAAATCTCAGGAGCATTATTTGAAATTACTCCGCATTCGCTCAAACACTTGGAAAGCGAGTCTGCTGCCAGGAGGGAAATAAAACACCACGCTAAAAAAAATTAAAACATATTAGGGTTCAGGTAAATTCTACAGCTTATCAATTTATTCCCCAAAGTAAAAAGGTAAGTAATCAAATACAGTCATTGTGTCTCGAATCAAGCGGTCCCCGGGGGCGCCCCGTATTAATTGAACGAGGGGAGGGGGAGGGGGAGGGTCTTAGCAGATTCCATTAGTCTCTCACTAAAACTGGATAGTACATTAATTTTATTTACATGAGCGCGGGGCCCACTTAATTACGTCTCCCGGACCCAAAACAATTCACAAACAATTATACCTAATAGGGTTCAATTATAGATTTTTAAGGTAAATTAGAGATTACCCCGCAAGTAACACGTAATTCTGTTAAACCCTGAGTAGAGGGGCAACCGAATTATTTTCGGAACTTCCGAAGTTCCCGCAAAAAATTAACGAGGCTCTGTCGTAGTTCTACGAGTCCAACATAAACACAATGACACACTGCCACGCTTGGAAATTATAGATTTACTTTTATGAAAGCACCTCACTAGCGGCCTGCTTACGAACCATCAAACAACTCTGAGTACGGCAGCAAGTAAAAAACAAAATTTCTAAATAGTTCTTAATATCTAACTGCTTGCAGTATCTTCTCTGAATGTTGAGTTATTCTGTACTTCGGCGATGAACAACATCAGACGTCAAAATATGATTCGTCGGTATTTTCAATAGCAGAAATTCTATGAATGCGCGCGACACCGCGGCACGTGCCTCCAGTGTAAGCTGCGATATAATTGCACACAGGATTCTAAGCAATTCTAGTGAGACATGTGCTGAATGTCGCTTCTAAAACAATATTATTGAAAATATTAAACGCGCCGCCGCCGGGAAGACATACCTAGAGTTTATCAAATTCCTCGCAGACATCGTATAACATAGATAGATACGCGTCGTTATTTATGAAAAGGGCAAGCGAGCAGTGCGACCCTTAATTAAAAGAGGTGGGCCTGTTAACTTTACAGTCGTGCCGCATACTGGAATATAAACAAGATACCTAGTTCTGGAACGTTCTAAACAACGAGGACACGCCCCCGCCCCCGCCCCCGCACGATATACTGCAAATAGCCTGCGATAACGTAGACAGCTTAAAAACGAGCCGAAGAAAACAACATCACTTACACCGAACGGCCCACAAACTGCGAATCTCCGAGATCATTTTTGTCTAACAACAAATATACAGGTGAATTGAGAACTCCTTTTATAAGCATAACCGAGTCAATAAATGATAAATAGGTCGAGACAGTGTATTGCCCGATGCGTTCCTGCACCACAGGGAACACCGGGATCCTCGCAGTCGCACTTGAGCATAGCATCATTAAGTTAGTGAGAGTAGCATCCCATTGTTGATATGTTAAATATTGCCTGCATCTTAAAATTTTTATAAACAACATTTTTTCAAAGAGATTTTTCTAGATAACTATTTTTTTTGGTCGGTATTTAAATATCCTTTCAACGTTTGCTTTAGACGACAGTCACATGTAGTGACGCGTCGTATTGTTGTTATAAACGACAAACCAAATCCCCAAAATCATCAAATTCTTGTTTACAGACAGATAGCAGCGAGGACGCGCGGCTGTGCGCTCGAGGTTTGTGTTTGCCTTAGTCCGGAGATTGTATTAAAAAAGCTATATTTAAACAGTGCCTGTATGTTTATATTCGTTTTTAAAAAATATTCGAATTCAAACAACAGTTTAAAATTGTGATATGATGAATACAATAGTTGTGTAAATGCACTGGTTGTTATTAGACCTAGATCTAGTCTGGATCTAGGCTATCGCCTCGCGTGCGCGCGGCTAAACCGCTACAAAAGTATACTGACAGATAACAGAGGTTCACGTCGGTCGATAAAGCTCAAGTCGTTTGTGTAAATATAGCCTAATGCCGTATTCGCGTGTTTGTCGGATTTAAACGAAATATTGTTCCGAGGTTTCGGCGGATCGATTGAAACTTATTTGGGTTCGGTAAAGTATGGAGTAAGGTAATGTTTGATATAGTACGTACACATGATTTACAAAGTGTAATACGCACTACACGGTATTATAATACAAAACGCTTCCTTTTAAATTGGCATTCATCAAATGGTTTCATACTACAATACTCGTGATGACTTTTTTTTATCATAAACGACGCATAATCAGTACTTCACTCCTCATACATGTTGTTCTTCCTACATCTTCAAAGAAAATAAACATATTGACAATATTTTCAGGCGCCGGACAACACCGGCCATATTCACTAATGGTAGACGATGCTCCCCACCACCCCGGTTTAAGGCTTCGACGAAAATATGGCGACTGATGTATTTACAATCTCTCTTTTTAATATTCCGCTGCTTGACGAGGGTTGCTGCTTAGTACAAAGGTAAATTAATTTAGAATGCGGACGGACCGTTGACTTTTGTTTGTAATCTATGCAATTTAAGGAAATTACGGGAACGGATAAGAGAGAAATTTGACATGTTTCAGTGGAGAAGAGCACAAAGCTTTTTTGTAAAAAAAAATGATCATGAAATATGGTCGAATTTTATTACAATGCTGTTAGGATTAGGTGACAAAGTTACATTGCCTAATTAATGGAATTACTTCATTATGTAGTTCTTAATTACTGGGGGGCAGTAATATTACATGAACAGTTTTTGAAGGTACTGAATCTTCAAACATCACGTAACCAACGCTAGTCTCTCGCTGCGCTTCATGAAGCTTCAAAGTTATTAGAATAAGCAACAGCGTAGTTTAACTTGAAGCAAGTTCCAAGTAGGTCGATATCTCATTCACTTAGCGCACTGCGACTGAGGCGAGCGCTTCCAGCGTTGCGTTACTTAGATCTAGTAACTTACATTATTCTAATTTGACCATAAATTTTATTTAATTTTTGATTATGAAAAATTTATCAATAAAAAAGTTATCACTAGATGGCATTGTTGTCAATTTCATTTTTAAAGTCATATCGTGAACAAAATGAAATGTTCACTCTATGGGGATCTAGCTCCCAGCTGCACGCAGTCTCACATCACTATACTAAACAAATAAATGCAATGCAGATAAAAGAAAGCACATTTGAGTGCGGTACAAAAATGTTTGGTGAAGTGTCGAGTGGCTCACGAAACGAACACTATTACAAAATTACGAAACTGGTAATTGCAATTTTTATAGTTAAATAATTTTGACGTTTCAATACGCGATCTCCTCGACAAAATACGTGACAGTCATTCACCTAACGACCGCCCACTGCGAGGGAACGGCGGATTTCCTTGTAATTGACTCGTGCGCGATGGACGCGCCATCTAGCGTATTAATGGGGACACTTTGTGCTTCACCTTGAAAAGTAAGGATTCAATATATTACTTCTTTCTAAAGAAGTACCGAACGAAATTGCCATCTTTCAATACCTTCAACGTTGCCAATGTAATATTTCCTTCATGAATAGAAATATCACTTTTATCATATCATCATCATCATAGAAATATTCACTTTTCAATAATTCCTTTACCGTCCGAGACATTGTTAAAGAATAATGATCTATCGTAGATTCATATTCATTTGCGTCGTGTGACCAACAATACTAGTTCGTGTCCATTTTGATGGAATGCGATGATGGGACACCATCTTGGTTGACAGGGATCTTTTACATTTAGGGAGTTCAAAAGCGAAGACACCCGTGTACAAGAGTCGGCGGCGGTGAGGTGGAAGTGACGTCATCGCGTGTCAGACGAGCGGGCGGCAAAGGCTGTGGCGCTGTGCCGGAGAACTCGACATAATATTATTGGTATATGTTTTGACAATTCTCTATTTCACAAAAAAAAAATTGTTGCTGTAATGTCAGTCTGCAACAGCGGCGGTACGTGAGGAAACGAGCTGTGTACAAGTTAAAATGTAAAACCAGTTACAGACCCTCCGTCTTAACTGCACCGATTCTACAGAATAGTGGGACTGTGCTGTTGAAATAGAAGGTATGCGGCTGGCTTTAGGTATGCGCCCCGCCTGCATACTAATACCTGCACGCTGCACCGCTTGCCATTCCGCGAACACGCTGATTGCGCTCGCCCACGTCTGCGGAGGCACTCACATAAAATAAAGGCGGGTGTTGTCCCGGAGCGAGGCCCGGGGAGGAATAAAGTGTTGACTTATAAAATCGTTTTTATTGCTATTTTAAAATACCGCGCTCTCTTATGTTTTGTTCTTTGATTTATTAAAAAGTTAAATCCTTGTCAGCGGCGCGCCGCGACACGACTATATTTATTGACTACAAAAAGTGTATTATTGTACTGTCTTAGTAAATTATTTCAATACAATAACTGCTTTTACCTAAACTAAATCTTCGACTACGATATAAAAAAAAAACGAATTTTCTCGTACTGTTGAAACAATTCAGTGTTCAATTGTTAAGTCTATAAAAGTGTAAGAAGATAAATGAGGGCGGGATGTCTCCTGTATTTTCTCCTCGCACAGCCTCCGGACACCAGACGTCCGGCGACGAAGACGAATCGCACACCTCGGACATTTCTCTACAACCCCTATTGTTTTCTATTTCTTATTAAAAAAACAATTCAACCTATTTCTTCGGATTCAAATTTATTTAGAAACGTTCATGAAATGTTTTTTGAACATAAACTAAACACCCCGGCCTGACGGAACGAGCCCAACTTCATCTAGTTGTAATTGCATCGCTGCACGCCGTCAGCCGTCATTACAATTAAAGCTCGTTCACTCCTGTATCAAAGGTTTTATTAACAAAACGATAGACAGTTGCCATTGTAGTCCACTACAAGATGTCGCTGCGGACGACATTGAGACGTCCCTGTTCTCTATAAAGGGATTGAGAGTTACGACATGATTTGTTCGTGTTTCGACAAACACACAACTATTATAATTATTTTTCGTTAGCATGTAATGTAATACGATACTGCGCTTGCGCCGCACAGCCGCGACACGATCACTTTGTTTCTTTTGATACAAGCCGATCCTGCGCCGGGCGCTTGTTCTATATTCAAATAGACTAAACATTAAATTATTTTCTCTTTTGTGTCCGTCGCCGGCTTGATAGAACATTGCGATTTACAAAGTTTAGCACAACGACAAATAATATGCCAGCTCTAAAACAAGCGGATAATTTCAAATAAACGCCTGTCACTTGTACTAATGTAGCCACCCCCCGCTCCCTTCCCGCGACACATCCCGGTCGCGGCGAGCCTCGCCCGCTCCTTCGGGTCATCTTCCATCTCAAGTACACAACACTACAACTTTGTAGATTGCGAGCAAACATGTAACAACAGCAATGATGCTCACAGATTTATCTGACCCTCACTTAGTGACAGATGAAGTGAACTCGAACAGCGCCGAGTGCGGTAACATCTGGTAAATAAGATTCACTTGTAGTAGTATAAATTTCTGCGAATTATTTTTGTCCATTGTAAGAATATAAATTGTATCTATCTGTCGACAGATGGCGAGCATTTTAAGCACGTAGTACTGTACCGCGCTCGCGAACATCGCAGCGGGTGAACGACTTCGCTCGCACGTCACGGTGTTATACTGATATCGCCTCCGTAGTAAGAAATGTTTTTGAGCCAGTTTACAATAATTTAATATAGAATCTCCAAATCACCTCATCTTGCTTGAACCTTATTTGTTGAACAGCTTCATTAATGTTTAATATAACTTTATGATGGTTGGCTCTACAAACGATCCCTACGTTCTAATCGTTGGCCGCGCCAGCCTCCACTTGTAATTAATTATATTCGAAGCTAAATTAATTATTTAAAGGTTTTCGGGATTCCAATAGTTTACTGAGCCACAGGACTCCATCTTGTTCTTTATTATATTTATACTAAAATATTTCAATAAAAAAAATATTATTTTGTACGACACGAGGCGTACGAGTATTGTATTCAGTAACTATTTCGGTTAAATTTGAACGAAATTAGTTAAAATACCAATGAAATGCATAAGGGATCAGCAACGCTCCCAAATCGAATGTAGATTGCGTCCGACTGTGTTGGCCAAACATTTGCACAAACGATGAAATGTATCGTCAATCAAAAGGCCGCATATCACGAATGTTTGTCAAACGTTTGCACAAACACGCCACCAATCAACGGTCGTCAGAGGTCGCTGCGGCGGTTGTGTTCCGGATAGGATTGTCATTACGCGACCGCTTTGTTTGACAAACAAACACAATTGTGTTATTTAATAGGTACGTTAATTTCAGATGTATTCAAATACAAACAGATAGCATTAACTGCGCTGTTTGTGCTCAGTGAAATGTAAGTTTGGTTAGGGCTCGAGTTTGGTTGTTATTTCCTAGATACATAACAGTTCTACATTAATACATAGGTTATGTGAATAGGAAACTCATGCACTTGCTTACTCCACAGTTTTAAATACGTCTAAATCAAAGATACAGGATGTTCCCATCGGCGTAATCATGTTCTCAGCTCGTGTCATCTTCGTTATGAATCGTTACCTGAAACAAAAAACAATACATTAAAAAAACAATACAATATTTTCACAAGGCAAAAAAGTACCAGACACTCGAATTCTGTGTTGTTATGGTGACACGTCCACACCTGTCCGGCCGTGTGTCGCCTTCAAACATTTACCGTAAAACCATTCTGTTATTTATTTAAACAATTTCTATAAGGAGCGTATAAACGATCGTATAAATTATGAAAGCCGCCATTAGCGAGCCGCCAGTGTAACAGGACCCTCTGCCTTTCGACATTTGCTCTCGGACACGGGTCAAATGTTTTACATTGTGGGGCGCTGCAATTAGCCGCGCGCGACACCGCGCGTTACATGTATTTACACGTGTGTGTGTCACACTCACACACAAATATCTTTGGTGTACATATAGAAGCGTCTTTTTTATATTCCAATAACTGAAATCTAGCTACATTTAGTAAAATAAAAAATCATAAAGTTGACATAAGAAAATATTGTTTTTCCACCATGTAACCATTCCAGGTAAGGTTGAAAAAGCTTGTATTAGGATGTGGTTCACAATAGTCGAACCCACGACCGCTGCATCGGTAGTCCGTACCCTTTACCATTAGGCTATTGGTGCTTCACATTAGCGTATGTAAAACGATAACCGCTAGATAACATTATGTACGGGGGCCGGCCCGCGCCCACACGCGCGCCCACACACAACACACCTGCACACAGCGAGCCGTGTAGCGAGATATCGACATCATGTGTTATGACGAGTCCGCACAGCTCATCAGGCGGGTTGGATTGTGGATTAAATTAATTATGTCCATATATTTTGACGTTTCCCGTGCTAGCACAGACACGGTACACCGCGAACATACTCGTCTGTCCACGGTGCGGTGACGTCACTTGGAACTATACTTATAATAAATAAGTGAACTAATTAAAACAGGACACACTACACACAGTACACTATTTGCCAAAATTACCCAGACCGGAATTTATATAGTACGATACAATAACTGCGGTGAACAGTAATGAAATACCACGAATGACAGTTATCATTTATAACAATTACATTTACACTATAGCTGGAGTTAATATCGGGGTAATTAATAAGTTTATCCGGGTGCCGACCGGGCCGGGAGCCGGGTGCCGACCGGGCCGGGAGCCGGGTGCCGACCGGGCCGGGAGCCGGGTGCAGGCTCGTTAATCAAGCCGGGTTAACATTCGCGCACATCGGGTTACCTCACATTACTCCGTGGCAACCTTCATAGTTCACTAGTAAAGTGTAGCTATCTATTATCGTTTGCATCGTAGTTTTAGTTTCGTTCATACAGTGTTTATGCACAGATATTGTACGCAAGATGTGCTTATCTGTCATTGTGGTTACATATTGTCATGTCAAGTTGATTGTTAATGTTAAGCCATGAAACCAATTGTATAATTTTGTAGATAAGCCTGTTAAATAAATAACTACTAACCAGTCCTGTGCTGCGGCGGTTAACGAAAAACATATAAATTGTAAAACAATTTAGAAACGTTCCTTCAAGTGTAAACTTTATATAAATGTTTACAGCAAACAAATCCCTTATAGATTGGAAACAGGCGCTGGCGCAACTCCAAGAGATCGCGGGTGCAGGCAACGATGAGGTAACTGTGAGGGAACGAGCGGCGCTACCGACTACAGATACTGCGAATAGTGTGCAAAAAACTGTAGAACTTGTATTATACCTGTTTGTACCAACAACGAAATTCTGCGGTTTCCTGAAGAAACAATATTAAAAGCGCCGAGTGTAAACCTACGATCTGTTTATTTTTTCATATAAGAAAAATAGAAAGAAGCAAGCAAGAAAAAATGAAAAGAAAAATGCAGAAATATAACAAAGATAATTTGATCTATTGTATATGGAGTGTGTTCAGAGAGCGAAGTCGCGCGGTGTAGGTACAAGCTTCTCAGTCATTTGCGC
>JAODUI010000016.1:4855970-4902572 GCA_027563995.1 Papilio gigon | reverse complement strand
CATCAAATGTATGGTACGTATATAAATTTTCGTTTCCTTCTTGACTCATAATAAGTTGTGTAAGAACAATCTCCGAAGCATCGCCGTAATACCACCTTCGGATATCCGGGCTGACATTTTCGTAAATCATGTTGCAATGATAGGTTTATGTGAAAAAAAAAGCAATTCACCTAAATATATTACTAATTCCACGACAAAATTGATATTGTAAACTTGTAAATTATAAATATGAATTAAAAAAACTGAAAAAAAATGTAGGAAGTGTACACAACACGACTCTAGTAATTGGAGTCGCGTAAATAATCCTCCTGTGAGTGATATAGCATGGAGTTGCAGACGTGCCGGCATGGCGCCGACCCCTCTGTGTGACATGCGTGGGCCGGGAATCGAACCCGGTGCCGATACCGGCAGCTACGTGTGTAGCCGCTAGGCCAGCGAGCGTGTGTACGACGCTCCGAAATTACCACTCTGCAGCATTAGCTATGATGTCATCATTTCAATATTTTAAAGTAGTCAAAAGTATTGTATACTTAATAAACAAGAAACTTTGATTGTATTTAGTTTTTAAACGATGCATCAATGTGTTTCACGACAAACCAACAAACAATAAGTAACACGTGGTATTTGGTTGCCACAATACAGAGGCGCTACAAATTGATGAAAATTACACTTTTATTTAAAGATTAATTAAATACGCATAAAACTTACATTACATTTAATCAGTGAGCTAGTCAAGACGTGGTTGTAACGACTAGCAGGGGTCGTCACACTCTCCTGTCCAAGGGCCACACAGGATAGTATAAGGTATCAGTGCGGGCCGAACATTCCTGCGTCCTTGACAACACTTATATTATTAATTTTTAATATGAGCTGTTACAACGTGGATCACATGTATTTTCATCTCGGATGAGAATTGACCCCACTAGTACATTTCTAAGTCTATTAACACTAAATATTCGAAAGGCCCGCGGGCCGCGGTTTGACGATCACTGGACTTGAGGGTGCTCTATATATGAAGTCGAACGAGCCTCCGTCACCAGACGATGTTGAACGCATCAGAATGAAGATTACTGTAAGTAAATTAGCCTGCTTGAGTGTAAAAGAGAGTAGCGCCAGCTGAACAGTTTTTTTACCTGATCTATTAATTACATTGGTTTCCCCGTGATCCTCCTGTTAGCAGGTGGCTGTAGCAGCGCTGTGCTTCGCCTTGTGTTTGAGCGCGACACGGGCGGCACCCGATCCCGGTCTGGGAATAGTCTTAGAGTTGCCAATTATAGGAAAAATACACGCCAATGTGAACGCTGGCGTTGAGGTTCCCAAAGGCATTCTAAGACGAGGAAGGCTCTTCGTCAGAGGCCTACTGGGAAATATATTCAAAAGGAAACCACTCAAAGGTCAGTTATTTTAAGGTAGCTATCGCGCGTCTGTGACCGCGTGTAATATAAAAACTGAGTTAGGACCCTATCCGCTTTCCTCATTGTATTAGTTTCAAAGAGTTTGGTCAAATTAAATAAGCAAGTAAAGTAAATTTATTGTAATACATTTTTTTAATATGTACTCTTGTATTTACAGATTCCAAGTCCAAGAACGGCAATACTTCCCCCACGATCCGTTCCCCCCTTCCCTCTGAACCTATGATAGGGTTTCCGACAGCGAAATAAAACACTTTTAAAAGGAACATTGTGATACTTCGCATGAAAAAATAAATGTCATAAAATTACTTGCAGTGTTATTTGATATTGAGGCACAGAAAGGGGACAATTTCTCCTAAGCGTCTCTTCCCCCACGCACCCTCGGAACCGCCCGGGCGCGCGTGCGCAGTCCACCCGTTGGCGACTGGTACAGACCGCGCGGTGGCCGCGCGAGACGGTGGCGAATGCATCAAATGCGTTACATAATCTGTTCATGTTTACTGCACCTCAATGTCTCTTACTAGGTAACAACATGCTTGGGAAATGAAATGTTTGGTCACAAAATAATTTCGTTGTCTTTTGTTATCAAGTAAGTACGGGTGCCCGGTGTCTACTGCGAGCGCGAGCCGGCGGTGAGGGAAATGATATATTTGTATCGAATAAGAAATAAGAGCGACACAAAAACATTCCGATGTTAAGAACACATCTAGCGCTAATTCACATTCCAATATCAAGTTAAATTACTTCTTTAATTCTATTATCTACACGGTATTAAACAGATTCCATCTACGCAAAAACACTATCTATTAAGTTAAGAAAAATCCAGGCTGACTATCACTCAGGCCAACAAAACTAAAACCACCTTGCTCGTCAAAGTTGCTTCAACATCCAAACCATCATCATTATAAGCCTAACGTCGTACACTATTGAACGTAAGCCTTCCCCGAAATCGGTAATAGCTCAATTTTGGGGAAGAAATTCAATTCTTTAGATCGAACCTAAACTTGCTATACTTCGTGTAAAACGGTTCGCTTAAAGAGCGTAGTGAAAGTCGTCATGGTGGGCTCGCCAATCGATCTCCGTACCTCTCAGGGACCGTATCAAATGGCCGACACTATATTTAACGCTCTCCGAACGTGTTTCGAGATTGAGCGGCCGCAAGCCGGGCCCGACCTCTGATTAATGACATCGCTTCATGTCTAACTTATAGAGAAACGTTAAAGTTCACCCTTCATACATCTAATAAATAATGATTGGCAAACACGAACATTGAAATATACGTTGCGGTAAAAATGTCTAATAAAACTATTTAATTGATATTTACAAAAAACATCTTTTAGCAATCATAAATTGGTTTGATAATTTCCTCATCAGTTGCAATAGCAATCTTTTATCCTTACATATTGCCGTTGTATATTTGAAAGGCGCATCTGCAAAAATACTAAGTACTAAATTAACGATAAAATTTGATTTCATTTTGCATTTAAACTGAGTGCAATTCGAATAAACGACTTATCGATATTCTAATTCAGGCGCTTTACATCGAACACACTGTCGGCGCCGCTCCTATATTGAAGCGAACTTACAACAACACGTGACACGAGGAGAATAAAGCGAGATTGCAGGACAGCTTTGAATTACATTTAATTAACTCGGAATATCTGAATCCGAACATAACACCCAACTGGAATTAACATTAAAAAAACTACGACTTTCATTTCCGATGGAAATGTAAAACCGAAGTTTTCATTTACATATGAACATCCTCTAATATGAACACGGGTGCTGCTACACCTATGGGTCTTATTTTACTCCGGTTTATGGAATCCTGCACAATCTTCCTCATAGAATGAAATGAGTCAGAAGTTGGCAGAAATCTCAGTGCTGACCTGAATGGAATAAATAAGATTCAGTATTTATTTACCAGAAGACAGAGGTGCTTAAAGTGTCTGGAAAATTATACTTTTATTAAAATGTCAATTAGAAACACATGAAACATAGATCACATCGCTGGTTCCTTAATTACTTTGTCGATGAAGACGTCAGAATGTGTTTGTAACGACTCGGAGGCGCACTATATATGAAGCGGAACGAGCCTCCGACACCAGACTGTCTTGAACGCATCAAAATGAAGATAACAGTAAGTAAACTTGTACAATAATGTATTCAAATTGCCAGCTCAAGTCAATGTGAAGAGAGCAGCTGCACCCGAACCTTTCTCTTTACCCGATCTCACTGTTCATTTTTGTTCATCCTTGACTCTCCTGTTCGCAGCTGGCCGCAGCCGTGCTGTGCTTCGCCTTGTGCCTGTGCGAAACCCGGGCGGCACCCAGGACAGGCGCAGGAGTGCCAGTTGGAGGAAAAGCAGACCCCATCAAGAGCGCATTCTCTGACATAGAGCAAGGCCTTCATGGCATAGGCAAGCTGTCAGTCAATCTGGCGGAGAGAATAGCCACACCCATACTTAAAGGGAAACAACGCTAAGGTCAGCTATTTTAAGGTAGCTGTCGCGCGCGTCCGTGACCGCGTGCAATATGAAAACTGAGTTAGGACTCTATCCGCCTTCCTCATTATAATCTCTCTACCAATGATGACATGTCCGCCAGCTCCGTCGAGCGGTTCTGATGTTACTGAAGGAAAATTAACTGTATTTGCTTCAAAGAGTTTGGTCAAATTAAATAATCAAGTCGAATAAATTGAAGTATTAATAAGTTATTTAATATGTACTTTTGTATTTTCAGATTTCGATTCAGAAAAAGGCAATGTTCCCCCCGCTCCCCCGCCCGCCTTCCCTGAAGCTTTGATAAGTTACGCCAAAACGCAATCATAACTATTTTAAACACTTTTAAAAGGAACATTGTGATACTTCGTATGAAAAAATATATGTTATAAAATTACTTGCAGTGTTATTTGATATTGAGGCAAAGAAAGGGGATATTTTCTCCTAAGCGTCTCTTCCCCCACGCACCCTCGGAATCACCCGGGCGACCGTGCGCAGTCCACCCGTTGGCGACTAGTATAGACTGTCACAAAAATATTCCGCTATTAAAAAAACATACAGGGCCAATTAACAGTGCGATATCTAAATTATTGAAGTCATTACGCGGGAATTTATAAAACAGCCAGCACCATGACCGCACCTTCATTGTCACATTATCTGCATAAAAGAGAGCAACATGAGATACTTGGTAAGATTTTCATTATTCAATGCACATTTACTATTAATAAACTGCCGTAAAGTTATTTTTTGACAGCTAATTTCTTTTTATACAATCTCCCAATTCCGCTGTCGTCTTGTTCTATTGTATGATCTACTCTTTATTCATTTACGTTAATAAAAATCTATAAATTACAGGTGATTGTTGCGCTCTGCCTGGCGCTCGCATCCGCCACGTCGTACCTGGAGGTGGGGGCGCGCATCGTCAAGCCGCTGCCGGCGCCCCGCGCGGACCGACCAGACATCGGGTCCATACACGCGTCTTTAAAAGATTTGTAGACGACAAGGAATACAAGAAAGCAGTAGACGGAGACACACCTAATGGAGTACCGGCGCCTCGGGGGGGCTATTAACTGAGACGTACGTTTTGCTGCGTCTAACCCGCGCGCTCACCGGCGGGTCGCAGTACAATCATACTAGTGCTAACGACAACTGAACAAAAGAAGTAATTAATGTAAATTGAACAATATTCTATCAAGTACACATTATCCCTTTTAAATTGTAATTAATTCAATCTCACTTCAAATGTTCATATTAAGATAATCGAATAACGCAGTTAAATATGTTTTTAATCTATGCGCTTTTTTTCAACATTGAAACCTGTAAGCGCGCGGTGGTCCGCTGCGGGGTGACTCGACTCTCATTTTCTAGCTCTCAACTTGAGTGCATGTTAACATAATAAGAGTGGCGCAGTTTGGCGTAGCTCGGCGCACTCAGTTACCGCCAGCTGCGCCGCGCGTCTGCGTCGTTCTTTTCGAGCAAGTGTGCCGAACAACTCATAACATCCTGAGACTTCGTTCGACACGTTCTAACGTCAATGAACGTGGACACAGATTGGTGTGTGGTGTAGAGCTAGGAGGTGACATTTACGACGGCCGCATAGTTTCGGTGCGCCGCTGTGACGTCACAACTCAGACCGCATAGTAAAAATAGTCTTTGGTTATACTAAGTATAGCCTTACTTGAAACCTTAAGTGTCTCTAAAACTATCAGAATTACAATACCAGGTGAACCTCAAGGATCTCTGAGCCACCGGGTTTAAGTGTTGTAAAACGTCAAATCAATTTTAAATAGAATGACAATAAAGTTGTCCTAAAATCCGGTTCCGGCCTGAGCTCAGGTCGTTCTCGGTGGACGCAGCGCGGGACGCCTCATGTAGGTGAAGGTGATGCCGAGAACGTAACAGCTGCTTTACGATCCAAAACGAATACAGCGATGTAAAAATAATTTGTGTAGTAAAAAAAATACTTGTGGACCTATCGTTAATTTTTACAAAATAATTGGACATATTTATACATTTTTTTTTTCATAATTGTAAATATTAGTACAAGAATAAATAACATATAAAAATTCAAACAAAGAATTTACTGACGACACGTTCAACGAAGAAGGAAACTACGCATATCGTATGGAGGCCGACTAGTTACGCAGGGCAGACTTTTACGGCGCAATAACGCCGCGAGAGGGCAGGACCACACGCCGCACGACGATTAAGAAACGCGCATTCTGAATTTATTAGGTCATCAGGAAGGTCATTAACGAAACAATATAGTTCATAAAATTCTTAGTGAGCTGCCCGTGTATAGCTGGCTTATAGAATAAACTAGATTACACTGTTATAGCCGTCTTTAACCACATATGATCTTATAAAAACAAACCTGGTCGTATACTGAAAGAATGCAGGGAAAAGAAAACGTGAATGGAATTAATTTGATGCGGCCTTCATTGTTGCGCTGCTAATGTTTTTATATGGTAAATGACCCCCTCCCCCCCACCTAAGCGCAATTAATATATATGGATATTCTAAAAAGAGTAATTGGTTTATGTCAATCAACACCGACACAAGTCATCAAACCATTTATTTCTATTAAAGGAAAGACGTTAATAAAACTGAAAATCTTGGTCCATCGAGCCAGACTACTAATCCCCCTCCCCTGTTGCAAACTCTAACTCTTTGTGACATATTAACGCGGGTGTAATCAGACAGGCGGCTGCATTACCGGTCTCGAAGCTCTCTGCGCTCGTGTAATTTTACACAAGGGCAGAAAAGTTGGGCAGAGTAGTAAATACTGCAGTACTGAGAACTGTTTTGGCAGTATCTGTTGGTGTTCAAACAGGACAACGTCCCACTGGTCACTGTTCAGCAGTCGTGTGAAAACGGGATGAGTTTTTTTGAAAAAGTGGATTAAAGCGCGGCCAAATGTAAAAAGTAATTGCGCCAGTAAAATGTTTAGGAGCGACGTAAAAGGTAATTGATCTTGTGATGGAAATAATAAAGTTTGTTTCCAATGGGAGCGGCCCCGGCGTGAATACCAATTTATGTTCTGTCAACAAAATACACAATATCACAAACGTAGCTTATTTTAATAATTGCAAACCATGTCTCTTGTCCCAGCCACGACCACGACATGCAATCTACCAATAATTACTATTTCTTTGTGTAAATCAAAGTAGTTTTTATTTATGTCTGAATACACGTAAACTTTACAAAAACAAAGCGAGTCTCCGAAGCCCCGCAACATGGCGAGGCACGACCGAGTCCATGTTTGCTCACATACTCTACAGTGTGTTATTCTTTTATCAAATGATTCACATATGTTATTAATTCTTCGCATCGAAGCTTTGTATACACAAGATATTTCCGAGTTCGCGGTACAACAAAAGCTTGGGAAAAACGTATTCCTTTACATTTTAAAATAAAAGAGGTAAGCGTCGTGAAGGAGCAGCACTAAATCAGTTTGGTCTTCGAGGAGCTACGAGGGAGTCTAGGGGAGGGGGTGGGCTGTAACCCTCACCTGTTTTATGTTGTTTTGAGTGTACACTATGCATTTTTACTTGTTCTTTGTTTTATTTACCAAAGTTTTGCACTATTAAATACAAGTAAAAAATACTTTTATCTCTTCCAATCGTTGCAGTACACATGCCATCTGTTAAGTTAATTATTTATCACGATAATTACTACATATGTATTAAATTCATCCGACAGTTTGTTGCTGACTCAGCCGTTTTCCGCATGTTTAAGGTTAAATCATTCATTTGAACTTAACTTGACGAACCGGCAGCTGACAAATGGCGGACGTCGCCGCTTGGCTCCGCTCTAAGGACACCATTTGTTCCGCCTCGAGAAATGATTGTAACAAATTGACCAGACATCTGCTGACTCTGACTTCTTCGATAGTGATTACCAGCTTGAAACTTTATTCGACAAATTTTGACAAACCTATTAACAAATGTATTATTAACATAGTTAAGAAAATGTCATAGGACCTTGTGTGTCTATTAGAATGTGACCTTAACTGAAATAAGCTCAACTCACGAATGTTTGGTTTTCGGTTGATAGCAGAATGATCATAAATATAGTAACGTCAAAGTTGAGTACAATCTTGTCAGTACAAGTGCTGCGGCAGCTGCTGACATCGATATAAAGTGAGCAGGAGAGGGCAGGAACGCGGCAGGAGCGGCCGAGAGCCGGCAGTAAATATTATACGACGGTCGACCCGCAAGTTTACTTATCGACGCGTCAGATTTATGACCTTTGTCAGCTGCGACTTTTATAATATTGTAGAACACAAGTGGCTCATGTAAATTGAAGCAGTATAGAAAAAAGGGAAAAAAGATTTATCTGGTTTACTTTTCAAACGGAACTTCGATCCTTGGTAACAGCCAGCAGATTACTGGCAGTAGAAAACCTAAAAGACAATATTGGTACAAAAAAAATGGAAAAGCCCAGAAAGCAATTAAGCTGTAAAACATGCGTGAAACAGTAATTGATGGTCGCCGCGCCCGCATTATGATGTCATAACATCTATTAACATCTGTACGACAAAATCATGGTAAGTACATATACTAACAGCAACTTATTATTAAATTATATACACAACCGATTTGACAGCATTACAATCAAATCATTAATAATCCTCAACGCCTATGTAACGTTGCCACGAGAAATCAATCTCATCGCATTCGCCGCTTCAAATGGCGTTTCGTTTGTGTCCTCGTCTGAAAAAACTGTCAAAGATATTTCATCTTACAGAAATATAAATTATAATAAGATTAAACGCCTATCATCAAGTGAAGCATCTATTGGATGATAGATTCTTGAGAAAGCAGGAAGTCTACGCCAGCCCCGCTGACCCGAACTCAAACTATGTGAACTCAAATAAATGTCAGAAGTTCCGCAGTACTCGCATTAAACGCTAACCTTGTTTTAGGTCAATGTTCGTTAGAAACCTTTTGTAGAATTACATTCATTGTTCCAAAAACATCTAAAAATTAGATCGCAGTGTATCGAAAATGCGCAATCATTTACTAAGTAGTTAAAGAAATATATTATACCAGCTTGATCTCATTGAACATTGGACCTAATTATCTCACTAACGTTGGAATATTTTCAAGACCTTTTCACAAAATTTGTATCTGCAATTATTTTGTCAATTGTTTCATTAATTTTCCCAAAGACTGTGAAAGTACGCAACTAAAGCGAGAGGTAGCTGTATTGAATATCATTCGCCAGAGACAAAACGAACGGGCATGACACGAGCCAGTCGTAACTTAATCACGGCAGGGTCGAATGACGTCGCATTCAGAAAGCGATCAAGCGACATGCTAATCAAACGTAGCCATAAAAACTTAACGACACGACCTAATTAAACTGGCTCCACTAAAGCTCTTTGAACAAGTAAACGAGCTTCACAAATTGTATTACAACTTAAAACTTGGCAGAGTGACTTGGCATGAACTGGCGATTTGGGGTATTTTCGTGTCTAACTTAAATATACGGCATGTACCTGAAATGTGTATGTAAGAAGACAGGTTTTTTTTTCATAACATAAACTCATCGCAAATAAGGAACTAGTGCCAAGTGTGGTATTGTATGCCATGCTCTTGTCATTTTATTTGTCTCATTTTCATTGATAAAAAGATGTTCTTGTATTTTGGGCAATGCAATGCCACTAGGACAATATAACAAGTTAGTAAAAAGTTTTTAAAACGTGTGAAGTAATTTAATTAGTAGTAACATTACGTGTAGGAGACCGTTATAGTCTCAAAAACTATTTGATTAAGAAATAGTTTTACATTAAGCTGTACATTCATCCGTGAGATGGCGCGCGCGAGAGGTTAGCACGCGGTATAATTGTTCGCAGACTTAAATTATCTCATCGAGTCCGTCAGCGGCGAGCGCACAAAATATAGTTCCCGGAGGAAATTAAGGTATCGGCGAGAGCGGATGTGTTTCTATTTAGAGGTGTACACTGCAAGTGTCTAGTCGTAGCGTTGTAACGGTCGATAGTTACGGCCGTTGTCTAACTTATAATAGTTGCTTCCAGGCTACAATTCTCTTGATAACTAGGTATATTTCTGAAGCAAACAAAAATATATCTAAACATAACACAACAGTAATATTGTTTCGTTATCTCAACATGGATATATAGATATATAAGTATGCTGACTAAATTATGTATGAGTATGAATGATTTTTTCGTGTGTGACTAGAAATGAGCAGTACTTCTACCGTACCGTGCGACACGACCGAGCCCAACTAGCATAAATATTAGTCACAGCTATTCTTGCCGCACCTACAGCGCACCGATTCGATATCGCAAATGTACAGTTAATTCTAATGTTAGGCATTTTGTATAATAAACGTAGTAGAAAAGAAGTAAGAACTCTTTATCATCACTTCCCAGTCCTTATTCCTCATGCCCTCAGTATATCGCTTCGATTTATTAGATATTTTTTTAAAACATTATTAACACCTACAGTCTCTTGGACGAGACGTTTTTTATGCAACTATTTTTATTTTGCTTTTGTTTTCCAGTGAGTTCCTTTTCCTTTCAAACCTGAGATATTAGTCTTGGATTTTCGCAATTTGCACTCACTCCTTCACGATGAGTGCGTCTCCAATTCTGATGGCCATTTGCTTGTTCTATTGAAGAATTTTCTTCTTCGACGCATTTATCGCTCATTAGATATTCGTACTTTAGACCGACCCATCGCATGCCTTCTTTATCATATCACCTTTCATCTTGTACCAGGTCTGCCTCTACGCAGTTACCCGTCCTCATTCATAATTTAACAGATTAAATTATTTATTAACATCAACAAAGACACAAATTGATGATTAAAATACGATTTCCTTATCCTAATGGAAGTGATGCATGTGATAAGGCCACGCCCCTTTCATGAAACAGTTTTGAGTTTACAGCGCTATTGATACGTTGCGTATTGAATGAGATCACGTGACTACTCGTTATTGTAAAATCAAAATGGCGCAGAGTGAGCTCGGCCGCGCCTCACTGCGGCAGGTCCTGTGACTCGGAACAACAATGGACCTACTTTAATAAATATGTCAAATTATAGGCTAAATTTGAACTGAACAGTTGAACTTAGGTGCTAACTTCGCTTCTAACGTAATCGAAAGCTATCAAATTATTCAAGTATTAACTAAGATAATATAGTGATATTTTATATTATCAACAACGACAATAAAGTGCTTGTTCTTTCAACTGAAGCAACGACACAAACAACGTTATCGGATTCCTGCAAACTGTTCAGCTTTGAAACTTTATATCTTTATACCGTGCAATAAATAACGAGAAACTTGAGACGGTGAAGTACACCGCAGCTGAAGCTTGCTGAAACACACTTAGATTTGTTATTGTGTTTCATTTTTAGCAAATAAAACAAAAACATTCTAATCAAAAAAACGTATTTTGTTATATAAGAACTTACAAAGGAAATTCCAATGAACAGAACTTACGCTTTGAAAAGTCGGTTTCTGTCGAGCGCTTCATCTTACCTGCAACAAATAAACAACAAAATTACAATACTTTGCTATCTACACCGAACTGAATATTACACTAACAATACGATTTTCTTCGGTTCACAAAAAAATATATAAGGTTTGTTTATAAAAAAAATACAGCATGCGATGGAGACATCATCTATACATAATAAGTTATTCTTTTGAAGCCTTTCAACGATCGCGCGAACAGACAAACGTGAAGACGCAGTTAAGTTAATGCGGAGTGCATAGAGGTGTTTTAACAAAAAATATTTGACTACGATTTTATTTAACTATATATTTCTGTTAATTTACATATATTTCTTTTACCATTCCATCTAAGTTCTAGGCTTGTGTTATGATATGGTTTTCAATGGTCGAATAGCGGGAGTTGAACTCTTTATCACGTGATCCGAAATCCGCACCCATAACTATTGGGCTATTTGCGCTTTCAATCGGAATTTCAAACAATAAACGCTCACTAATACATGTAGCCGATAAACGATATAACATTTGTATAGCGAAGTGGGTTACCGGGCAGGACCGCGCGGCCGCCGCCGCTGCTGCTGCGGTAAACACGGTGAATACGTCACAAACTGCAATTTCAATAATATTTTGCGATGTTACAATAAATCATAATTCTCCAACGATGTTAGTGTAAGGTGGAACTGTATATGTGCGATATATCTTTATACTTATATATTGTGCTCGCTCTAAAATGTCAGGCAAAATGTCGATAATAATACGATATTTGACTGTTGCCATTTTGAAAGGTTATTTGTAACGGTTGGATTATCAATGGAACTGCCAGGCTCAGTTTGAACTTAGTTAGCGAACTTGTTGGCAACTAATACAGTATGTGTGAAATAATAATAAACCATCCTCTAGAATTCGTCTTCAGCTTACTATCCGTCCACACTGAGGCCCTCGGAGCCTAACATATTAGGGTGACTAGGCCATAGTCAATGACATTGACCCAGTGCATTGACTTGACACATATCTTTGAATTAATCTGCAGATATGTGCAGGCATCACGATGTTTTCCTTCGCTGTAACATCGGATAATGTATATAATGAAATTCAAAATTGAAAACCACATTAGTACATGGTGGAGATCGAACCTGGACAATGTTTCAGTCAGGTCCGGTTCAGGGCTAAACAACTGCGCCTCCAACGAGGACTTCTATAATTCCAACTACATAATAAGAAAATATGTATATAACACATTATCTGAACTAGGTAATTGTGTTAAAGTTGGTATTCCAAAGACATTATTCTGTAATCAGTTGCCTTTGTACACATTGTACAAATGCCTCAAGTCGATAGGAGATTAAACCACTTTCACACGTAGACAGCGAAGTGACGCAGAACATTGGACAAAACAGCACTATCATTGGTACGACGCACACTTCGGTACTGACAAAAATGTTACGCTCTTAGATAATGTGCTATTTGATTAGTGATACGGTTATCTGCCAGGGATCGTCAAATAGTTGTAAATAAATACGTAACAAGCTAAGACATGGCTGAAGTTATTGTCACTTTAACAACTTTTGACTTTTCTTCTGATATCCCTGACTGAATACTGCTTTGTGTACAGCTCTCCTATTGTCTCTGACCGACCTGTCCCACTGTATAGCTAGTGAGAGACGAAGAAAATAATGGGACTATAAGGAACCAAGCGAGTAAGTCGGCGTAAGGCGGAGCCGCCTCAACAGAAAGGATTACCGTCGAATCCACGACGTCATTTAACGTAATGACATCCTATTTGAAAATGGTAACATCGCTTAATTTACTAAAGCCTGTTATTAATTCAATTCAAATGAAATGAGGCTGTTTCGATCGGAAATACGGTTTCACTGATCAAAGCGGAGGCTGTAATTCATGAAAAATTATCAGATTATATATATTGCTGGTTACAATTATTGGAACATTTTGCTTCAGTCGGTATCTTTTGATGTCGTCATAATAGATTTTTATGCTGACTTTACATAGACGTTAATGACAAATATCATTAAAGGGTCTGAACAAACAAGTACAGGCATTAAGGGGCGCTCGGTAGCCGTCGGCTTTCACTGAGATAAGTGAAGATTAGCATAATGTGCAGATTAAATATAATGTTACGTCTGGGAAGTGTACAAGGTGCAGGGAATGGCAGAGAATATGTACAATGAGAGAGCAGTGGGGTTTTACTGACAAAACATTACTTCCCTTTAAATCTCTTTGTAAAAAAACTTATTTTAAGAAAAGTGTTTCGTGTGTAGTGTAAATTCACGGTTCCTTTAATATAAGTTCTCACAGGAGTGATGAATGACGAACTTTACTATTTCTAGGTTCCACCACCACCACTGTTAGACTAGTCAAAACACTGATAACTTCGCACCAATTTTCACGAGAGAGTAAGTTTTTGAACCGTTCGTCTGAAGTAAGCGGGTTGCGCGTGTGTGTACTTAGAACAGTAACACAGTATACTGAGATTACCAAAACTTCGTATAGAACCCACGAGTATTCCTTAGAAATAACAAGCACCGCGAACTAACGAGCGGCCTAACCTATTGAACCAACTATACCTTCTTAAAAACTTCCTCCTAAGTATATGTGAGTGCGGCCAAGTTCAGACGTTTATTGGACTTTAAGTGAGTTAAGTTGTGCGAAAAGCTTACTGGCAAAGTGAGAAAACTCCGCAATTTTCTCGACATCTTTGAAAATGTATACGAAAATTGTATTAAACGTGTTGACGTAACGTTTACCTGCTGCTCAAATGTACATCACGTGTTGTGTTATATTCACGAACATTTGTTCCAAGGGAACATATGATACAAAGTTGTTAACTAATAAATGTATTACAAACATAGTGCCGCCAGTTTCATTAAGAAAACCACACAAATTGTAAAGCACGGAGTTAATTAGTGTAATAATCAGTGGTTGTTGTCTATGTAACCTTATTGAGTCGTACCGCCGCCGCGCGCCGCGCGCCGCTCGCCTCTCGTGGCGGGAAAACAAAATATAGTTCCCGTAGGAAATTAAATGTTGGCAGTATCGAGCGCAGCTTCCGGAATACCAGATGTACCAGCGAAGTGTATACATGTGCAACTTCATGCAACATTAACAAATAATCAAGTCAAGTGTTCTTAATTAAAAAAAAATGATTATGGATTTGATCGAATTCCAACCACTCGTACGAATGTGTCCCGGCAGGTGTAATGTAATGAATAAATTATCCAAGTTATTAGTCATATATCAAAAAAATTAAGCGCACACTTTTTAATATGACACATCCGCAGCGTCCCCGCCGTCGCTCGGTTCGCGCAGATAGCGGCCCGCGGGGGCGATCTGCTAATTTATTTCCCTGAGCTCAGTTTTCCCGATCCCAGTGTCACCTCCACCTCCCCTTTTTTATACTCGCTGGCAGTTTGCATAATTTCAACAACACGACTTTGGTTTTCGATTTAATATCCGTACCAGTGTAACCAGCAACATTTTATAAATAATGTGTATTGTTAGTTCCTGTTTTAATAATTATTTCATTTCACTGACGTCGAGCTTTTAGGTTGTAGGTAGGACCCTTGAGATGAAAAGTTTGGTTATAATGGAGTTTAGGTCTCGTACACATAAATCTTGCCTTACGATTTTTAGCATTAGAGTATGAGGTTTGATATATTACCTCACATCGTAGTGTGAGGTGTCGCCGAGCGCATGGTTCGTGCGATGACATCACGCGTGCACAGCGTGACTCACGGGCACACGGGCGACTGACCATTCTTGGTACTTGCGATGTATAATTTAAAACCAGTCCGCGTACCGCCACATCCACTTTCATTTTAAAAGTATGTATCAATTTAAAAAGACTTGAATGACAATGAACTTTGAAGATCTGACAAATTACTTTAGTAAAAATCAACCGATTTATTTATAAATAGGTTACAAACAAAAGTACTCATCTGATTAAACATATGAAAATGTTTGGTCAAGATTTTAACGCGTAAAGATGTGTGGCGAATACAAAAAAGATTGCCTAAAGTAATAGTAAATCACTAACATTGGCACGGGGTTGTATTCATGAATATTTGAGCAGGAAAGTGCGAGCAGAGATTCAAGAGTGAGGTCAGCCCGCGCCTCGGTCGACAATGGATACCCTCAATTAACTAACAGGGAACTCTCCCAAATTACTTCCTACTGCATTAATTAGGCAACCTTTGCAAATAATTAATATTTAGAAAGTTTTTCCAAGTCAAAAAGTTCATATTTCAACGTCGCTTTGCTGCTCATAAAGAACATTCTTATTTGTGCTATTGTAATAAGAAATTATTAAGTATTCCTTCCACTGTGAAGACTGTGTGTTTGGTGAACTTTGTTCCACATTATTCCTCGTTTCCTGTGGAGAAAAAAATTAAGGCAAATATACCTTTGTGCTGCCTTTAACGTCAACATAAAGATAAGAATGTGTCGTTCAACGTGTTACGTCACGTCGGAGGGTTGCGGAGGTCCGGGAATAAACACGATGTGTACTGTGTACAGTGTAACTGTAACGAAGCCGGAGATGTAGTCCCCCGCGTCTCGGAGCGCCCCCTCTTGTTTACTTTGCATACAATTTCCTGGCAATTAATTTTGAACGCTAATAAGTGTGTGGAATGAAATTTTGATGCGGCAGTTATGGTACCATTTAGATTAATGAGGTGAAAGGTGATTAAT
Source organism: Papilio gigon (assembly GCA_027563995.1). Classification (NCBI taxonomy): domain Eukaryota; kingdom Metazoa; phylum Arthropoda; class Insecta; order Lepidoptera; family Papilionidae; genus Papilio; species Papilio gigon. The sequence goes on along the minus strand of JAODUI010000016.1, from coordinate 4,886,468 downwards.
GCCTACCACTACTGCAGGTGAGGCGGCTAGTCGCCGACTAACAATTGTGTCAGAGAGACGCAATAGGAAAAGACAACATAGAGCATTCACTTTTTAAGTTTCCTACTTATTAAGAGCAATCGCATGTACACCCGAGTGAATAATTTGCGATAGGATAAAAGATTTATAACGTACAAAGGTGAAGCATTAAAAGCGTGCAGTATATCCAATGTACATGACGTCGAGTAAATTAATCATGCGCCGCATAATTTACTGCATTCTCGTATAATTAATAAGTTCCAATACGTCAATTGAAATAACCGAATCCAGTATAAATCAGCGAAATGCGAAACCGTACAACATTAAAATAATTACAGTGCGCCGTTTCAATATCAAAATGATGGAAATTAATGTTGAATACTAAAGTACGCCCAAACAATAGAAACGAACTAAAAATGTTCTTTTTTTTTTTAAATTAGATAGTATACTTTTCTTAATTTACCAATATTTCTTATGACCATTCCCGGTACACTTGAAAAACCTTATGCAAGGATATGGTTCACGACAACAGTCGAATGGCGGGATTCGAAACCACGACCCTAGGTCGATAGTCCGTACCCATAACCATTAGGCTATTGGACAACTATGAAGCTCCAGAAGTTAAATTTTAGTTAGAAAATATTAATTCTGAGAAATTTAATGCAAACATAAATTTAAATTTAACAAAACCAATGAGAAAAAAATCCAAATTTTCTGTTCACGAATTAAAAAAATTCATAGATGTTCAAAAATGTTTCTATATAATTTATTGCTGAAACTTTTTTCATTGTAAAAGCTCGATCGTTGAAAAAAAGCAACATAATTCACGCGAAATTTATTTTAGGACGAACAAAGCTTTAATCTGCTGAAAGTTTAAAAGATTATCGCCTTTCGGCTGCTCCGTTGTCTTAACACAACTTTTGAGGTCGAAAGAATATTTTACAGCAGACCTAATAGATGACACCGAGCTTTCGACCTTTCTAGCAATATCTTGTGTAGTTGTTGGAGACATCTTTTTAAATTAACTGAATTTAGAAAAAGTTTTTGAAAAGCAGACTCAAAGTCTTAGTACTTTCTAATTATATTATTTTTTATCAAGAAACTGAGGGATTACTTTAGTTTAATATAAAAATATTTATAAATGTAGTGTGTTATAGGTAAAATTTTATTTTGGAGGTTTAAAACCAACTTAAAACTAAGTTAAGTGCAAGCAACAGCTGCTGGCTGTGAGTTATTCAAATGATCTTCCGAGAGATTAGCCTCCGCGGCGTCCGCTCGGAACTTTTTACTTTAGAAGCGGTCGCTCATTGTTCGAAATTCAAACATTACTCCTTTTTTTAATATTTTTGATAAAAAAAACCTTTCTTGCACTTCTCCCACTCTCCAAATATCCCTAAGAACTAAAGTTATTCGCCGCACGTATATTACAATAATTTTATCGTGAAATGTTTATAACTGATAAAATCATCAACAGTAAGAATAGACGTGACACACTTGTTAATTGAATCAGCGGATACGCGCGTAAACTGACTTGCCTAAGAGTCACAAAACTAAACAGTCTCCTTCAACAATGGAGTCTGGTTAACTGACAAATTACTGAACGTTGCGGAGGCGTCTTTAACGACTCCATTCGTTGTGTCAAATAGACCATAAATTATAATGAAGGCTACATGCACACCGAATCATATAAACAAATAACGTAGTATATGTTATAAACGTAATAGTAGAGTCAGTCCATTCATGAAGATAAAAACCTTTTGTGACTTATATTTCATGTCAAATATAATTAAAAAATTGTATAGTTTTTATACATTAACAATGTCGGAAACATAATTGAACGAAGTTATGTGCGCGGTGTGCGCACCTTTACAAGAAATCGTAAATGTTACAGATAAAATATAAAATTGATGTTTACAGTTGGATTGCACGAGGGTGTCAGGTCTGCGGTTTAAAGTGAGTGGTGCGAGATTGCGCGAGGATTAAGAGGGATTTCATCTCCGGGGCGAGCTGAATCGATGCCTTCTTATGATCGGAGAGTCATTCGATCGTTCAATAAGCGTAACTCAACGTATATGATGTCGAAGAACAGATATCGACAATGTCTGCTCACAACAAAAGCTTATAATCTGCCAAAAAGAATGCAGTCTTACTTTTTCTACAAACATATTCTCCTACTACAATTGTTCAAACATCCCATTACAAGATAGAACGAGATAAAACCCTCGTCTAAAACCATCATTCCAATGTCATAACATGTAGAGGGCACGTTAAAGGTGCTCCAACACGTTGTGCATCGCAGACGGCGGCGCTCGTGCGGGGAGGGCCGAGGCCTGAGGACCGGCGCTCGACCTCGGGCCGACCTTGAGCTATTTATGGACCGCTTAGTTCCCTCTAGGGTCTTACCTACGTGTTTAGATGAGCTCATCTATGCGCCAGCGACGTGGATTGAGACAGCTGTGTGTACACACGAGATAGGATTAGTACAGGTTATTTATATTATTGCAAAAAAATGTAATTTAATGTTTAAAGGCAATCTTTGAAATATATTGAATATTAAATATTCACATGTTTCAATAAAATAATTATGACAATTGATTTATGCCTCGCTAGCTCTGTATTAAGTACACGAATACAAAAAAAAATATTGTAGACTTTACCAACGATCATTCCAATTCAGAATAACACGAAGGCCGGAATCATGCAATCACGTAGGTACAGTGATCAAAGTGTGGATACATTATTTATTCACAATAAATGCAAATATAGGTAAGTGCATTGTGTGGCACACGGCGGCGACCGCAACGCGCACGCGCGCGGACGCGTTTGCTAACGAACCACGTCGCATTATCTCGTTGGTTGGATTTACAGTGCGGCGACAATACGCAGCTCGTGAAACAAAATGTTTCTGCTAAAGAGAATATTTGTGTTCATTAGTTATTATGAGAACGAGTGAATTATGCTGCCCTAGCTCTTCTAGACTTGTTAGAACACCTAGCTAGATTGTGTCATTTTATATACAAGTAAACGACCATTGGCGAATTGACTTTCATAAGAAAAAAATACTGGATAGTATAAGTGACCATCCGACTTTTGGATATTAGGAGTGCCTACCCGTGTATATAACAAGCGTAGTGTTCATCACTTTTAAAAATCAAGACATTATTTCCTGTATTTGTCTTTTATAAAAAAAAAACTACAATTTCAAGTTTCAAGAACTGTAATCTCGCAAACAACGTAAATATATAAGCTTTATTGGAAAGAGAACTCGACTTGTAATTAACAGGTCTAGGCTTTACCTTGTCAAAGCTCTGCGAGATCCTAAATTAACCTCGTATCAATAGAGCTAGTGCCCGGTATCAAAGGGTTTTGATTGCACTGAACTCTCGCAATGTTCGCCTTCGCTGCAGCCTATTCGTGAGGGTGAGGTTTGATGATTGATCGGTCGGAGTAAGTTGGCCGAGAAATGTCCAACAGACATTTTAAATGAAACGGAAGCACTGCCGCAGTGTAGTTTAACTGAGTGCCTTACAGTAGGTTTCTAATACAACGTAGCGGGGATTTAGCGACTACCGATTAAGTCCGTTAACTTGGATGTCTGAATAAAAATTTGCTATATTTTGTTTTGTGGTTTATATGAACAAGGGTTGGTAATAAAATAAAATCATAAAAATAATCTTTCGATGTGTAATTGGGAATTTGCAAGACGATTCGGAGATTCATTAGTCCCTCAATGATTGAGCCGCCTTCAATAAATTGGATTCGTTACAAACTCTGCGGAGATCTCTTTGATGCATAAGATGTCGTTACGATTTATGCGAGGAAATATTGAAACGATCACTTACACAATATTACTTAGGATACATGTATTAAATGTACAGTATTATAATGTTTACAAAATGTTTAAGCAACGTCAGTATAAGAACGCTCTCCCAGGTTTTAAGTTCGTAGGAAGTAATACTGCCGCTACACATTTTACAACCAACAATACGTATTCAAATTAAAAGAAAAGATATGAAATAAAAGTTTTTACTGTTTACAGAAGTTCTTATAAGAAAAAAGCTTTCCGATGAGTCGCAACATCCGGCCGGCAGGATTAAGCTCGTATCGCGCACTCGCAAGCTTCTCCTCTCCCCCTCCCGCTCCCGCTCCCGCTGGCACGTTCCACTTATTTAATATATGTTCAGGAATGCAATTAAATTTGCTACTCGCAGTTTAAGCCCTAACTGTAGCAACGAGCGCGTAACAACTCGTCGGATGCAAATTGTAATCTGTTCAAACAGGCTTTTTAATATTTAATTGGAAAAGTCTGTTATATCCCGTATAGTAACTTTATAAATTATTTATATTGTTACATCTGAACTGATATTTGCTTAAAGTTAATGCTTAGTTCATGTATTTAATATAATAGTGTTTAAAAATTTACCCATCCGAGTTAGACCGTCCAACTTTTAAATATTTATATTCTCCGCAAACAGTCATAGTTCCGTTGGAGGCATCATTATATTTACGAGAATGCCTCCGGAGTTTGAATACGGTCCTAGGGCTAGAGTGCAGTAGGGCCACAAGTGTTCAACAAACACACAGTTATACCCCACGCCCGGGGCATTCTCACAGGAGAGTGCTCCCAGCGCAAACTCAACAACAAACAAGCCCAGTAAGTCGTGCAACTTAAACATGCGAGACGAAATATCCACACAACTTTTTAATTTACTTTCAAAAGTATTTTAAGTACATATTATAGCGATTGATATATTTTTACGACTGCAAAATGTACTTTATTTTACTGATTTGTATCACCTTAAATACACTATAGTTTTCCCTCCATACTTAGTTATAATATTTGGTTTATATTGATTTAACTTTTCAAATAATATTAATATTGAAGATAACTCTCAGCTCGCGCACCTATGAATAATGAGAGGGCGCTAATCCGGGCCTGGCGGCGCGGACTAAAGCTTCAGCTGCGCTCGGAGCAAGCTTTAAAACTAACTTGACCTTACAACTCTTCACAGCTTTATTCAACATTCCTCTACTGGGGCACAATGCGGCTGATGACGTACTTTTCAACTCTAATAAATAAACAATAAGTAAGATTTGTATCTGCAATTCTAGCCTCTAATACTTAGCATATTTTATTTAGGTTGCAACTTTCCGTCTACGTAAGAAATTGTAGGTAAAACAAGGAAACAGATGTCTCCGTGGCAATGGGTACAAACAGGGGACCGGTCGCAGCGACACCTGGCGCTCGCTGAGCAAATTAAACACATAAATTTACTTTTGCTATCAAATTACACGAAAACCAGTTTATTATTAAACTGTTCGAGAATTACATTGTGTTCGTCCAAAAATAAATCATCAACGTTTTCTTATAAACCGATAAATGATAAAACATATGGTAGTGATTATAAATATTCTTGAAATAAAAATTAAGCATAATATAGATAAATATCTTTCATTTAACAAGCTTATTTACTAATAAATATATTGTAAAAAACTTTTTTTTTTTCTGAAACTTTACTGGTACAGGAATTTGAAATAAAAACAAATGATTTAAATAGTCAAGTATAAAAGCTGGCTTTTTCTGTTCTTTGCGCAAATTACTTGAAGCAAAAAACGTCCGTCCCCTTCGCTGCCCCGCACTCCCCCGCACTCCCCCGAGCGGCGACACTTTGTTAAAAATCTAATTACAAGGCGATTTTACACGAATTTTACACCACCAAGATTTTTTACACGGGAAAGTGATTAATTGAAAAAAGGAAGTTGACAGACGGAATTATTAACTTTTAACATTAATTAAGTTCGTCTTTAATGACTGTCATGTAAACTTAATTAAAAATAAGATTAAACTCGTATGATTTGCTAAATTGGTACCACAGTGCGACAGGCTTAACTGAGCAGGTAACAGCCAACTGCTATCGAAATTACTGCTGACAAGAAATTTATAAAAAAAAGGAAGAAGAAAAGACATGTCGGGACATGTACGGTAAAAAAAACTACGTCGGTGTATCAACATGATTAACCAGAACGGTCTTTTATATAAAAGCACGTATTAAATTTTCAGTTACATGTTTATTATTTTAACAATAAAACACATTTGTTACTTTAATAATGCGACAAATTAATTGACTATGGGTCAGTATAAGCCACTCAGAGACATGTAAAGGCAAGCGTCACTTCTCCGCTGGTGACCGCAGCTTCACTGAGCGGCTGTGGTCTGTCTCAATCGTGTAAGCTTTGACGTCAATTGGGAGCGTGCTTAATGACCACTCGCAAACCTCAAGTTTAGCGTTATGTGTGTATTAGGAGCAACATTAGTGAATTATACAAATAACTATGACTGTATTTGATATTGTTAGCATTATTACTGAAATACGTATATATATAGAAATTGATACAAAAAATAATAACCGTGAATAGCTGCAAATATGTGGTAATAAGGTCAGGTGGGGTACCAGTAAGTGGTTGGGAGTTAACAAGGCGCCGCAATGCGTGCCATAGATCAAACTCGGGACAACGTCTACACTATTAGATCCAATTGCAGTATGACTTCATATATTTTTCTATCATTTTGATTTATTTCTTGTGTCTAAGAAAGTCAAGATTTATCGTGTTTTGCTTCGATATTGCTTTAAAATAGATACTATATCTTAAATGCTTTAGAAATTGTAGAGTTAATAACAAAAGTAGTCATTCATTTGGAATTATCTCAACAAAATCACAATACTAATAAATATTGAAATGTGACAATTAGAAGGGAAACTTGAGGGCATTAGTGGTATAAATGAGTGAGACAGCTGCGGGCGGCCGGCGGGCGTTGTGCAAACGATGGAGAAAGTTGGGCTGTAATGGTGCCGCCCGCGGCCCGCGCCCGCCGGCCCTTCGCCCCCGCACCGCTCATACTGAGACATCGATGTTTACCTACCGATGTATCGATGCAGCTAACTCGATTCTGATTCACACATTTCATTTTTAAAGTCTGACAAAATATTAGATTAGTAATAGAGTATTACGTAGACACAAATCGACACGGCTCGTCTCTACTATATCATCTTTAACGCCCACTTTACATTAAGCCGGTAAAACGCATCGTGGTTGCCAGTGTGGGGTTACATTGTTTACAGACTTACGAAACTGTCAGTATTAGATTTTGTCTGACGACTTTAATCGGAGAACCGAAGTTTAATAAATATCACGACCTAACAAATATCATATGAAGCTACACTCGTACAACCGTCATATAGAATCCCAATTACTGTATGTAATATCGTATTAGTAGTATTTCGGAACCGTATTAAATGACACGTATATATCCGCACACGTCCGGAGAATTAATTTCCTCGAGATCTGCGATTGACAGACAGAAGGTATACATGCGTGAATTTGTCCTCTCTGTGACATATATTACGGCTTCGCACACGTTTATTGATACAGATTTTTATTTAATTAATTCCGTAGTTAGAAAGTTCCAAGAACTACCTTCTCTGAACATATAAGGTGTATTATAAAACAATGCATCTGTGCTCCTTCTCGTATTGCGGATGTCTGGGCGTCGATGATCGCCCTTGTGATTCCAGCGCTCGTTTGCCTTCTTCTCTTATAAAAGAAAGTAACGTTACAAACGAAAGTTGCAGATAATTTAATTTAACAATATCTAATACAATACAACAATATCTTATACAATAGTTAGTCGGTAGTTACTCTGTCGACCGAAGTGACGACATGAGCTCGAGATAATCCCTCTTGAAATACATATAATTTATCTAAAACTCCAGACAATTGTAAGCACATTTTGAATATAATTTATCCTCGGATAAATTGCATTAACCTTTCAACTTTTAGAAGTTCCAAAAAGCTTTCATAAGCGATATGTAAGGTGAATTTATTTAACTTTTAAAACAGCTCTTAACTAAAGCTTTTATCTGCCAAGTTACATTACATCTGACCAACGCACTCGACCTAACGAAACTTTGCAACGAGACATCAAACATCGCTTAGAGTTTTTAAAGTCTTTCGTTTAAGTTACGCGACATTAGGAAGATTCATTTACTGAAATGAAAACTTAACTTACTTTGTGCAGTGGATGCGGGCGGCACAGAAGCCGTCATCGTGGCAAATGCTGGGGGAGGCCTACGTTCAGCAGTGGTCTATATTAGGCTGATGATGATGATGATGAATGAAATGAAAAAATAAATGCTTATTGCTCACTAAAACAATAGATTCAGTGATGCCTTGACTCCTTAAGTAGGACTCCTGTGATTAAGGAGTCGACTTCCCTTAAACTACTACACCAAACTGAATGTGAAGAAATTACAACTTTGAAGAATTAATAAAAAAATAGAATACATAACACTTTAATTCTCTAGAAAAAGGCTCACATGACACGCGCGTCGGGATTCTTGATTTTTTTCAAATTAACGAACACTCATTACTCGTATTACACACATTTATTGGAGTCGTTTTAATCTATCAGTTTTTTTAACACGTTTGTCAAGCTTGTGTTAGAAGCATGGTGTAATAACAACCATGGTAACATAAGTAAGGAATGTTACCTGAGCATTCACTCGATGCTCACAATTCCTGTTACAATTCGAGTGTGGGGGAGGGGAGGGGGTCGTTATGAAATGTCGGAGCGAGTCACTCGAGTAGAGAAACCGCAAGCAAAAGGGTTGCTGCGCCAACGTTCAAATATTTCGCTTTTAGCATTTATATACTTATATTTGAGTGGATATATGTATGTAGGCTTTGTTGTATGTGGTAACTTTAAGATACGGCGTATGGTTTCATACTTTTAAAGTTTGTATTGTTTTAAATTTTTAACTATATCATAGTAAAAAGCAGACCACTTGAATCAGCAACAGACGATACGAAAAGAAACTTTTTGGCATTTTTTTTTTGTTTTCTGTTAAAAGACACACAAATAGTAACAGATACTTGTAGCGATGTTATTTAAGCTGCGAACCTCAACAGATAATTAAAGTAGCTGGTCTGCGCGGCGGGGTCTGGTTATCTCGCGGTTATCGCGCCCTCTACGTCTTGTTGCGTAAATTTCAACTGCACAACTATATAAACTGAAGTCGTGGCTAATCCAGAAAGTATTTAAATACCACTTTGACTTAACATGTTACTTTGTTTAATTGCAATTTTATTAATTAAATTTTATAATTTCATTGTTGCAGTGACTAGTAACTACTGACATTGTTTCAAAATATCTATTGTACTTGACTAGGACGTTGTCAATTTGAATGTATATATGTGACGTGTAATTTACATTTGCAATAAAATTGTATTTGTATTTGTACAGTCCTGTATATAACATTAAGAAAGTACCATTAGCCTGTTCCACAGTTACTGTAAACTTGAATAAAGATAAGGTATAATTATTAGACGTTTGTTATTTTTAAATATATGACATTACATAAGACCTAGGTATTTACAGAACCTAAAAGTAGCTGAGAATTTAACAGATGGTATTGAAGCAAACAAACTTAAAATGAAGAGGTTGCAGCTGGCACCACGTCGACCGTGTACAAAATAAATCTAAATACACGAATTAGTTCAATCATAAAGTGTACAAGATATTAATAACCTCGCTGTGGGTGTGGCGAGATCGGACTGGAATAATAGACGGATTGGAATAACACTTTGTTTCTTTGATTACATAATAATGAAATCATAATATCGTTAAAAAAAAACTTGGCCTATCTACCGTTGAAATAGCGCACCAATCGTTTGTCCTACCTCCCATACAAAGTTGTTAACGTAATCTTCGAATTCGGAACGATCGATTATTGGATTCGACTGTGAAGCATTCCATTTAAATTGTGAACACAGTGGATACTCGATTCAGTCAGTTAGCCGTTGGTTGTACTAATTGGTATACGATATAACTGCGGGCTAACAATAGAATTGTTACGTCGCAGTTATATTCATAAGCCCTTCGTAAAACTCAGGACTATATATAAAAGATCAGAAAAGGTCACGACATTACAAAGAGCAATGCAGTATAAATTCAAGCGATTCAATTTAGAAGTATCTGTTCTGTATCTTTGACATTTTAAAATATGTAGCAAAAGACAACGAGTAGTGGATGTAAGACGAGCGACGGGATCAAGAGATTTGCTCTGGCGGTGTGTTTGTAGTTCGCACAGGTCGGAGACTGGCGGCAGCGACAGCGGCAGCGCTTGTTAGGTACAGATTTTCCCTGAGACAGCAATACTTGTAGCTCAATTTATTCCGCGAACACCACACCCGTTGCACAATGTTATTTAGACTGAATACATTGATGTACTTCACAAAGTTACACGTTCCACTGCATCCAATCAATCGGTTGACTTTAAATAGATCCCCAACATGACAAGTTGCTCTGGTCGCGAAGTCGTGCGCCGAGCCCCAGTCCTCAAGTTGTGCTCATCAATATGCCATCTCAGGCGTCGGCAGTCTCAAGCGCACTTAACGAAAATGCAAAATTGGCTCGCTGAGCGCCCCACTGCTCCGAAACAAATAAAATCGAATCCATCAATTTTCTTCTAGATATATATTTGACCCAGCGACTCTCCCATTGAGGCAAGCAACTCGGAAAAATTCTACTGTTTTATTTTGGCACTAAATTTATAAATGTTTTGAGAGTAAAAAGATTTTATTTTAAAATCAGTTAAGAAAATTTAATTTTATGCTAATTTTATGTTTCGACTACAACAAAAATTGCACATAAAAATGAGAGGTGTCGGGTAACACGGAAAACAATCCGTCCATTAGCACAGTACCAATTTGACGTCAGATAAAAACTGTCGAAACCCTATTCCACCTGAGCCCGTCCGTTGGTTAATTGCTCGCAAATGACGCGTCAATTTATAATCGAATTCGCGCTAACGAAAACTGACACCGCGCTGCTCCGGACAAAATGGCGCGGAAAAAACGAGAGCTCTTTGTGATTTATTGGCGTTTGACTTTCGACGTTTATACGCGCTTTCATCTCGTTATATATCTAGACAGACAATTAGGCTAAAAGCAATAATGGCAACATTGCCTCTTTGTACAGACGAGTATGTACGGCAATTGTGTAATGACAGCAAAAGAATGCCTTAGTGGCAATTGTTACTGTAATGGCGACGTTGAGGAAATAATTATTACTGGCGACAAAGGTCACATAAAACACATTCTGCTTTAGTAAACCATTTATTCGAACAAAGCAACAAAACATAAAATCAATATTATGACAAAGTTAAACCAGCAACGAACTCCGATTCTTTTTTAATTCCAAAAGCTCACAAAATTGTGTCCCGATAACTTTATACTAAAAGTTCCGTACTGGAAGCGTGTCCAAACTTACCACAACCTTTTTAATACCAGTCGGGCCAGGAACAAAAAGTAACCGCCTGTCAAAATGGTTTTCACGATTCTGAATTTACAAATTGTTCCATTGGTTTGTAAGTCGTCCATTCCAATAAGTATCTTATCAGCTATGAAAAAGGGTTTAATTTGCAATGTTTCAGGATAAAATCAATCTTCTATGGTATTTATCTCAAAGACGTGAATTATTATCGACAGTTTAATTATCTCTAGTCGTGCCACTCGGCCTTCGACAACTATTGCTGACGCTATATCTATTTAGTCCTTTTAATCCAGCCGCAGTGCACACTCCTTAGTAGAATTTTTTATTTTAAAATGTATAGATAATGAGGAAAATACGGACAAAGGAGAAAGAGTCTATGCAATTAGATTGATACTTTTTGGTTCGTTTTCTTTTCAAATTTATTGTTTTCTTCGTGGCTAAGTCGCCGAGTGTACAAAAGACAATCGATCAGGTAACCATGGCAACGTGGGACAAACAAATCGCTAAGTTAACCGACCGGCTGACCGAGATTGCTTCCTATTGTTGCGGTGCGATAGAACAAATCTGGCGCGTGTAATTAAAACCGGACAAGTGAAAGATCCGAACGATTGGACGGCTTAATGAGTTGGGGGGTAGTTGCCCGACCCCCCGGCACCCCCGGCGCCCCCTGCTCCGCGCCGGCAGTGATTACAGACTTTGATTGGAACTAAATTGTTTCTGTGCAATACGGCCCGCGCTGTTTCAATCATCCCAGCTCAAATGACAGCACAATCATTTCAATACCGTTATATCCACGAACCTCCCACCACTATTACGGTCTCTGCATCATGCCGACGACGATGTCTAAGAAAATAAACATTCTGTTCAGCGATCTGTACAATCGATCTCGGACCATTTTAATAAATTTGACACAAATTTAAACAATCCAAAGATATCAATATAGATTGACAGGCATGCCGCAGTGTTCAGAGTGAGACCAAACAGTTTTTGTACCACTTTACATTATGGGATCGTTTCTTGGATCTCGGCATAAGTCAGTACTAGGGTTGGCTCCAAATGAGCTACAAACATGAAATAAATAAACGAACATCCCACGCCACGGCACACTTCCACGAGCAGTATTCGTATTAAAATGCAATCCGCATTCCCTTCGACCTACATTCGAGATGACAATGTAAACCTGCCAGCCCTGCGCAGCCGGCACACGACTACCGCTCTTAAGTACGTGGTAAAAGTGCCATTACCGCGTGCACCTAATTAGGACCTTGTTACAAAAGCACAGTACAAACAGTTTATGAGCGTTTTCCTTTACAAAAGCAAGTAAATGTGTCGCTCGCGTCGGCCGCGATACTTCACATTTATCTTTACTATAAACTTTGAACATTTCTGAAGCGTTATATACTTAAATCATCCTACATCCTGTCAAATAATGGAAGTCTTTACCCTGCATAAGAAAGGGAAAACATCAATCGTATCAAGAAATCGTTTCTACAATCATTCCTAAACTAGATTTAATAATCACCGATGCCTATTGAAAGACCTGCGCTATACACTAGATTGTTTTTTAGTTCGGTTAGGTAAATTTTCATTGTTTCACACATTTCGTGAGTCCGATCTAGGCGTGAACAAGGTCACTTCAAGTCGTTGCACTCGTATCGAATCACTTTGTTATTGAACACGCTCATAATATAGTCATAAAAAACAGACGTAAACACATTGCTTAATTTTTCTTTACATCCAAATATTCCGTATCTATATGCTTTAAAATAATTTACTTAAGTTACGCGTGGATTCATCTTCAACGTAAAGTAAAAAATATAGTAACATCAAATATAAATAAAATATTTAAAGAAGTCTATTCCCAAGCATATAAAAATAAAACAAAAACTTTGAATATAACGGTCGCAGGCCGGCAACAAGAAGATAACGAAAAAGTATTTCGAAGAGGAATCTAGAATATCGCTGCTTAAATAAGAAAAGCTTTTAAAGGTAGGTCTTTGTTGCGCCGAAGCTCGCAGGAAGCTCGACCGCACCGCCGCCTCCGCCTCCGCCGCCGCCACACCGGCCCTAAATAATATAAAAAGCTAACGTCTAGACCGAACTCAAATATTATACCACCAACCAAAGCAACTCACATAAACCGCACTGTAAAGTCGACCGTGTTCGCACACTGTTCCAAATTCCAGCATAATCAACATAAACATTTTTTTTTTAATTAAAATTTCTTTATGAACTTGCTCTCTTCATTAACTTTGTCTGTCGAGGTACATGTATACGTTCCTCGAGTTGTACTTAGAAGGTAAGAAGATGTTATCCGACGGCCACACTCGCGAGTTTTCAAGTGAGATTTATAATAAAAAATCTCTACCAAGTAACTTATCGATCAATTAACGACTACGTGCAGCAGTAAGTAAACATCACAATTTACAGTAAAAACTCAAAATAACATTGTGCGTCTTTGGAGGTTCTAAAGTACATTGGTTTTAAAATTAAAAATCTCGCATATGCTTGTCGACCTCGCTCGAAACTCGCTTAGTTCGAGTAGTAGTGCGGCGGTAGGGGCGGTGTTAATTCTGGGAACTATGCGGGCAGGTACTCGATACGTGTTTGTTTTGTCTTTAGAGCCTCCGCCGCGTCGGGCGAGGAGTTTGGAAGATGTTTCGTGGAAACGAATCGACGTTACAGCGTTTTGAATAAATCTTTAATACGGTCGTGATTGCTTTATTTGTTTGTGTTAAAAAACCAATAGACGTATTACGTAAATATCTTTGTTGCCTTTTGTATTAAAATATCACGCACTGCCCTTTTAATTTGTCCATTAAGTTAAATATTGTCAATTCAAAACTTCAATACTGAAATATGCTCGCGTTCAAATATTGAACGATATTTTTCAAGAGGTTCCATCTAACGTAATCAATAGAGAGTTTTAATTGGCACACGTATAGTTTGTACAAAAAAAAAACACAGCATAAAATATTGGATTGGCAAATATCCAGCGGGATAGGGACGCCTCCCCCCTCCCCCGTACCCAGGTGTCCGGTGAATCATTCATGAGTGAAACGGGACGTTTTAAAAATAATGTACATTTACAAGAACGTATACAACACTGTATGAATCAATGTGCACGTCATTTTAAACATAGCGTGTCTGACTTGACACATTTTTATGTTTCTTCATTAAGACTGACAGAAACGCTAGAAGTCACAAAACTATAGAACATATGCAGCTGAGGTAGGTCGCTAGAAAAGAAAATTCATCACAAGAAAATCCCATACGACAGATGTCGTTCGGTGTAGGTAAAAGATGTGTTCGTTAGATGACATTCTTACACGAATATTAACAATTAATAGTTTGGCAAAATTTAAATGCAAGATAGTATTTGTAGTCAACCGTAGATAAGATCACGATTAGATGATAACGGAACTCGATTAGATTCCAAACCTACTGTTTGAACACATTATGTATTTTTCCTATAAGAGGAAAAGCTTACGAACATTTTGCATTATATTTCTTCATCCTAAACACATTAAATATAATTTTATGTCAGCGAGGACACTCTTGTGCAGGATTCATTTAAAAATAATAAAGGTAAAATTCGCAAGATAACTCGATTAGCCAGTCCCTTGGGCGAGCGACGCAAGTCATTTGAATAGAGCTGTAATGCATTTAAAAACAAGCTAAACAAACGCTGCAGTCGCCATTTTGTATTCTGCGGCCGCGTCGCCGCGCGCCGCTCGCTGGACGTTCCCCGCTCGCGCCCGCGCCCGCGCCCGCGCGCGCCAATCAAAGTTGCCAAATGAAAAAGTTTGCCACAAGCGATCGCTCGGCCGCGGCCGGTCCTCGCGCTTCTTATTTGCTCTCCTTCGCTTTTTTGTTTTTCTTTTGTTCTTCTCATCTTCTTCTGAACAACGAATTATTGTGAGGTCGTGTCAAATTTCTTTGACAACATTGTCGAATTCCCTAACTGTTATAGAACTTTGCGGTCAATTCCATGTTAAAACCTATAATGCTAGATCGTGCATAAAATCAACAGCATTATTAGTAAATTAATTGCATATACAAATTATGCAGTCACAAGATATCCGGTCAAGTTAATTTATTGGCGTAGACTAGATAATGTTGTTTCTGTATAATTATGTCGGCGGCAGCGGCATGCAAATGTGCTGCCAAACCGCCTGCGCACACCTCGCACACGACCAGTCAGCGGTTTACGAAAACGAAGTACAAACGACACAAACACGAGTGGCAACACCGTAGTAGTGCTCCCGTTGTTAATAACACAGGTACAAACACGCGCCTAATTTCGCTTAGGTAGGTGCATCAAACAGTAAACTGGCGCAACAGACAATTCATGATTTAGTGATTCAGTGATCCAGAACTCCGGAGGATGAACAATTTATCTCTAGCAAGGCAGAACACATCTCATTTCAATCTAAAGCCCATTACGTAAACAAAGGAAAGCCAAATTCCATTCCGTTAAAATTAAATAAATAAGTGTTGCACCAAAAAAGAGTTAACGTCATCATGTGCAGTTTGTCTATAGCAACATAATCTAACAGTGTCCTATTTATCCCGCCTAGTATCTCGTAGACGAGGTACTGTGCGCTCCAGGAGCGGTAGTTAACATATCAGTGAAGGACAATGTAGCGATTGTACAGCAGACAATGGCTTAGCGGCGCCGGCATGTTGAGCCGAGGTCAATGACCCGCCAGGTGCGCGGCCAGCGCGACAGCCTGCTGGGACGCACTACATTCAAGCTATAGTATCCCTTCTGTACATTTTGGAGATTAAATTTAGACTAGGTCATTGCATAATTAAAACTCGAATATTATCTCATTTTCTTACACAATGCTTCGAATACAAATGGTAACAGCTAATTTGTAGTGTACACTGCTGCACGAAATAACTAAAACACACAACACGAATCTAATCGGTCCAAGGTTATACTCATATACATGTGACGGTGTGGTCGGCCGGTGTGCCTGTCTGCACGCGCTTTGATATTATAACGCAATATTGTCGAACGAAACATTCACAAATGATTACTTGCAACTTTACTTTAGATGGATGGATGGATCATTGTTAACAGGTAACTCCTAAACAATAACAACAGGCTTAACAGATCTGGTTGTGACTTGACACAGAGATAGATTACTGTCCGTTTTTAATTTAACGTTCTCTCTTGCTCCCTCGGCAATATATCTGTTCATCTGAGAATACAGTGCCTTTTAATTAGCTGCATATCATCACATCATAATTACGTCGGTGTCATCTTAGTGACTCTTTAAATATTGACTCTAGACGAAGATATCACATAACCTGTATCGCACGACAACTTAACACAATATGTCAACCGCAAACATTACGATAACGAATAATAAAGATTGATTATAATTTTAAACGCAGAAAACAGTTAATTCCCCCCATTCCCATTATATTATCAGACAATTAGACATACGGCAGGCTTTCAGCCCTTCACAGTCGAGGCTCCATGCGTTCGAACGAAACGATTTGAATCATCTTTCATCGTGCACACCGCAAATGAGAGGAATAAGTTAACGGTGTCAGTGTTTCCTTCAAAGTACGACGTGGGGACAGAGTAGAGTGGATAGGCACGTATTAAACTAGCGCGTACCACCTTCCGACCACATCATCACTTGACATCGGGTAGGATCGTGGTCAGGTGTGAATTTATTTTTTATGAAAAAAAAAAACTTTTGTATGACAACGACCAACCAATCAGTATATCAACATTAGTCATTGCAACGAGCATAGGTAAAACTACAATTAGACAAGGACAGGCCGCGTAGGTGTGTGCCAGTGTTGACTCAGTCCGCCGCGAGCTGACCGCGGCACTGACAACATTCTTACCTAGTTCTGTACTAGTAATATTCTTGCTGATACAAGGTAGAAATAAACCCAGTAAATAACTGCATTGTTTATAGTTAACACGAACTAGCTGAATCAAGCTTGTTAGGGACAATTTACCGATCATTCAGTTCTGAGTGGGAACAGAATTTAATACTTTGACTACACGTCCATGAATATAGCACCAAACGAACAATGAAGGGAAAGCATTCATTATAAAAATGTTTCTTAATGGATAAATGTTGTACTTATTACGTTATCGACAAATATGAAATCGTGTTGTGGGGCTGCGGGCGAGGGCGAGGGCGAGGGCGAGGGCGCGGGCGCGGGCGCCACCCGCGCACCACGTAAATCACATTAGCGTCTCTGCATACGGGGAAATAATGCAAACATAATAACTTTTACCAAAATTATTTTAATCACAAAATTCTATGTACTTTTTACTTTCTGTCTGTTTTATTCGTATACGCGGTGAACATACATTTTGCGAGCACTAACAAGGTGACATCACGCGTTGTTTCGCAACCAAGTATCAACTTACCAGCTTGTCTGGCAAACAGAGCAACACAACTGCCTTATCAGGCAGTACGACAACTAGACTAGATATTCTTGGAAGCGAGTTAATATTTTAAATCATTTTGAACAGGAAAATAAAAGTGGTCACGTATTTTTCAAAATTATTTCAAGTACTAAAGTTTAGAAATGAAATAGTAAGGATAAAGTATAGTTTGAAATTCGTCGGAGTGTATACATTGACTGCTTCCTTGGTTTTTTTACAAGAGAAGGGGGTAAACCAGCGGTGCGATCACAAGAGTGATCATCGACGCCCATAGACATCTGCAATACTAGAACCACGGCTACGTTGCCGGCCTTTGAGAAAGCGGTACGCTCGCTTCTTGAAGGATCCTTGTTATATGAATCAGGTTGCAGGTCTACGTATTAAAGTAATCTTTGGCAAGAGGCCATTTTTAGTTTGCAATTACATTAAAGTTGAGTCTCGGTATGCATTGCTCATTAAGTTTCGCATAGCTGTGGAAAACTACCAGACGGTTACAATTTATCTGCAATATCTTGGTCGACACCAGCGCATACTAATCATTTGAATTATTCATAGTAATTCTTTGTACAAACACAGTAAGTTCTTGAGGTTTTAAATAAACTAAATAATGAATTAATTGTAAATTGTCATCAATGTTTTAATACAAATAAAAAAAAACGTTAAAATTCTCGAATGGGAAAAAATAATGCAGCTAATTGACTATTAACACGCCCCGTTAACCGTGCGTCATCCCATCTATTGTGTCTGTCACACCCCCATTAAGAACAGATGTTTTATGTTAGTCGGTGATCAGGCAAACGCGGGTAGGTCGACAAAAACAAGCACCTGCCCAGGCAGAAACCAGACAAGTGCGGAAGTGTCAAATGCAGTTTTTCGTGCAAGTTTTTTTTTTGTTTAACTCGAAAATTTACGAACAATGTTATACGAGGACTCTGTATGTTGTTACTGGAGATTGTTTCCATTTATCTTTCCAATTTGTCTTACAATAAAGATTACAATTGTTTTTCTTTCTCCCAGACCATCGACCAGCACTCGCTAACAAATATTGAAACATTTTAAAAATAAACGATAGTTGAAACGTAAAAGAATATGCAAATGCCTGCTGCGTTCCGTCTTGCTGTCTATTGCAAGTACTGTTGTTATAAAAAAAATCAATGTCTTATCACGTCAGACAACGGTGGCCGTTCTCTGTATAGTCCTGGCACTCAGTGTACCGTCGCAACAAGACATACACTGCGTAAACAAAGCGTTCCACAACTATTGCGTTAGAATTTATGAATTAAAAATATAATACCTTTTATAGCGTCATAACACATTATACAAATGTTATTCTTTTCCGTCATATTCATTAACATATAATTACTATAACTGGTCAGTAAAGATTTAGTAGAGAAGCTTTACAAAGCGACTGCGCCTGTAGGCAGTACGACATATTAATATTTTACAGTTAAGTTAAGTGCGCTCTAGGAGCCCGCGGGCTAACCAGTCGGTGAACATCGGCCGTAAGCCGGTTGCCTCGCCATCACTAAGCTCGGATTAAGTTGGTTTTTCTATTACGCTAAGTCCTTTACTGCATTTACGCGATTTTGTAGTAATATTCACACCTACAGTAATTGCTAAAAATAACAATACTGAGTTCTTGTTACACCGATATTCAACTATGTTTTAGTGTTTACTTTCCTTCGAGATGTCGACTCGCTCACGAGCCTTTTACACAAAACGAAATACAAACATAACTTTACAAGCATTCTCCACCATGTATGTACAACAAGCACGTGATTAGTGCGCCCTGCCTCGGCCGCGGCGGCGGCGCGACCACACAATGCACCAATCGCCGCGCGGTGCAGAACGTGAGGTGTGCGCTGAAGTTATGTTAACATTGGGTACTACGTACTGTCCACACTCTTTCTATCAAATTGTAAAGCATTTAATGAAACAAAAAAAGACCATAAGTTTGTTCATTCGACTCTATGCTGATCTCTATTATGTTTCCGTGTATTTACTTATGCCGGAGACGTCCTTTGTTTTTTAAACACTTGTATAACATTTCATTAGAAACTCTTTGAAATCATAGATTAAAACATCTTACATGCGAAGTAGGAGAATTAACGGATTACCCAAATCATTTTAGTACAGGCAAAATGCCCGCAGTTTTTGCTTGTACTCAAATTTAAAACATTTGTAAATTAAAAACACTCTTAAGCATACTGAATCGAAACATTAAAATGATAAACCGCACCGACGTCACAGAACAATTATAAATCAAATCGCAACTATGACTCATCCTTGCAAAGTCACGGAGAGCCCCACCCCTTGGCCAATTTAGGCTATGCTAATTCGGTATTAGCTGTCACGCCATGCTCGGACCCCCGATGGGGCGGAAGACCAAGTCTAGAACCGTAGCCCAAAACCTCGCTGAATACGTAACTAACGACACATTGTGTTTCAAACACCGAGTGATTGTGTTTTGAATGATAATGTGATTAGTTTGGATGAATGACGAGATCTGTTGAGCGGTCAGCGTTGTCATCTCATTCCCGGTGTAGCCAAATCGCGTTATCTGCAGAAAAGTAATGGATACAGTTGTTTTTGGACTCTGTTTCTGAACAGTCTTGTTAGTTTTATAACGTACATTTATTTATTATTATACGTTATATTGTTTTATTTATATTAATATTAGTTCTGTCCATGTTTCGTAAAACGTAATTGTCCTTCTTAGACTGAAGTAATTACTATATTCGGGTTAGTCACTCTTTCCTATGTGCAAAACTTAGACGAGAGCAAAGGAGCCAGATGAAAACCAGCGCAGGGAGGGTGTAGCCCGCGCCTTGCACACGCTGAGTTGGCGCCTCTAATTGTTTGTCTGATATATTTGTGTAACCTGTTCCTCTAATATGGGTGGCAATAAATGTGTGATTTGACGCTTTTAAATTCCTGTGTACATCAACATTATAGTCCAGTATAGTTTAGTCTAATATATCGTACTAGTACAAACGGTAGATTAGGTTACATACAATATTTCAAACGACTGAATTTACTTCAATGACTTCCCTTGCTGAAGTAAAGTAGAAGCTGTAGCGCGCGACTTCATCCAGAACTATGAATTTTTAAAACCCCCAAAATACAAATTGAAATAGTTTAGTTAATTCTGTGTCCCGGTGGAATACCATAGCCTAAATTAGGTTACCTTAGTTTCATCATCATCATTAGACCTTATCTGCCCACTGTTGGACATAGGCCTTTCCCAATGCCTTCCACAGTATACAATCCTCCGCTTCCTGCACCCAACGACTTCCTGCCGTCCTTCCGTGTTAGCTTAGTTTACTCAAGTCGAAATTAAATGAGGTAAAAGATTATATTATTTACGTCTAAGGTGAATATCCGATACGTGAACATTTTGTATAAAGAAAGTAGGACACGGAACAATGAACTAGGCTGAAATATTGTCATCGTGAACTGCGGCGAATGCGAGACCAGTGATTTACTGCACGAGATAAGGAAAGAAAATTTTCCATAAAGGCCTGACTAGACGTAGGCAAATGTCTGACTAACATTTTAGTTAAACACTGCTAAAATTGTTTAAACTTTTTTGTCTAACCTCAAACAGTTCACTCGGCCGTAAAAATACGTTGTTAAATAATGTTAAAAAGATAATATTTATCCATTAATATTCCAGAATACACTAAATAAGAAACTATTAAACATTCTCATTAGTTTGTAGAAACGGTACAAAACCTATTGCGAAGATTTCACACGAAAGCGTCATTAAATGCTAAATAATTAACCTCTCTCATAAAAGCTTCCAGGCGTTCTTTTTACGAATGCGCCGCAAACCCGGTAAAACATATCGACATAATGTGCACTCAAAAGTGTTCATAAAAACGCCATAAGTTTCCGCACCATTACTGCAATGTGAACCGTATTCAGTGCAATTTATATCACTACTAGATCTCGCATGCACGTCGGATTAAAAAAAAAACAAAATTCATAGCCTATATGTTCTTACAGACTACATTCTCCATCTGTGCCAAATTTCTTCCAGATCCATGAGGCTATCTGAAGCTACCGTCTTCTTCCATCCATCCAAACTTTCGCATTTATATTAGGTATGAATTAAACCATTATATATACCAGTTTTAAGGAGCAAGACACAGCTTTCACCCTTTAGTTGGAGAATGGGTTTACTAGAGATGTTACTTAGGATATGTTAACTGCAGCAATATTTAGCCTTGTTATAAGTGTTACTGTACTATATATATACAATGATATAGTGTACATTAAGAAAAAAAAACGATTTTACATGTTTCTGAAAAAAAAATAACAAAAACGAATTATTGAAAATAGATAACAAAAGACATCTCAAATTAAAATAAAATAACTGCTTTTTCTATGAACTAAAACAAACCTCTTTTATTTATATATATGTATACTACAGCTCTGTTGTATATTTCTATAATATTTCCCCTCTTATTAAAAAAAAACAACTGTACTGGCACTTACAAGTAAAATGTAGATAGGAGAAAAAGGCTGTAAAGAGAAACTGCTACACCAGACAGTGTTACTCTAACAACGCAGGTACAATGACATTGTCAAATATTATTTTTTTCAAAAAGGTTTGACAGTTGACAATAATCTTTCATACAGGTATCCAGCGCAAAAGGTCCCTAGCAACTGGTAGTGTGTTTATAAATTGTAGATTCTTGCAGTTCTGCTGCTTTCTTACTTTGTAAAGAGTATGTTCAATTCGGCTTCAAAATAGACTTTAAACTTCCACACTGCAGTAGAAGATTTGTTAGAAAATTTTCTTCCCTTATTAGAAGTCTCTATCTCTGTAAGTGGAGTTTTAAAGATTTTTTTATACAGGTAATGTCAAAAGTGTAACTACTACGTATAAAAAAGCTACGTACAAAAAGGTAAGAAACTCGTTAACTTCATGACTATTTAAGGAGATGAAATTTTCGGTGCTGCGAAACGTAGAGTCCCATTACGCCTACTGAGGTCAAGAAGCGAACGTGTGTGCGGTGTGCGACACTACTCAGAAGCGGTCGGGCCGGTTCTTCAAGCTCGCGACACCCACACACCTATGAACTACCACCTCTACACACCAACAACTGCATAGATGATTATATTCCTCTCCTCGCTCAACTTTATACTGGAACTTTACCCCAAAAATAAACACGCAACTGTACTAAAAATGACAATTTTATAAGTGTTGAACTACATAGATTTAAATAAAAGATAGCTTATATTTTTAATGACAAAACTTTTTCAATAATAACTTTAATTTTAAATCCTGAAATAAAGCGAACTATGTAACAAAAAACAAGAATAAGATTTAGTACCTTCATTGTCGTTGTTTCCTTTGACATTCTGCACCGAGACGGCTAAAATCCCCACGAACAACAGGCTCAGTAATCTCACAATCATTTTAACCGGTCAAAAGCAGACACTGTTCACAGTTTTATTGAAATAACAATTTATAAACTCGACATAATCAAACCGACGTCACGCGCGCCGCGGAACAGCAATACAGCGTTCGGCTTTTCTATCGCAAATGGCGGATGGTGGCGGATGACGGATGTGCTCATCGATTCCATTCGAGTCTGCGCGTTTGCAAAGCCTGTTGCTATTCTTTTTTGTCTATGGTAACACCGTTTTAAACTTTCTGAATATCATTCATTTCATTTTTGCGTTAATTATAAAACCAAGCAAACTATTCTTCTGCAACAAAGCGCTATATAAAAGTGAATTCGTTAATTACTCATAGCAAAATGTCATCCCAAAGGTAAACACACTTTTTAATATTGCATTGTTTATAACGACAATGGTGGAACAGTAAGATAGATGTAGCCTAGCCTAAACAGGCAATAGTAAAACATAGTATTCTTACAGAATACCTATTTATTATAACAGGTCCATTTTAGATTGATCATCAATAATTTATTACGTTATACGTTAACATTGGGATAATGTTTCAGTAACTTAAGTTTGAAATAAAATTCCACAAAATAATGTAACTTTTATAATAATACGTGACAATAGTTTCGTAATTAAAGTGTAAATGTAATGTTAAAAAAGATTTTAATGCCCTAATTTTGACTCGCAGAAAAAAATTACGGCTTTTTATATGGCAAGACTGGAGTTTCGAAAGTTCAATTTCGCATGGCGGACGTGCAAGTGAACTCTGTTATTTGTTGGTGATAATTTCAATTATTATCTTGTCGAGATTCCTTATGGAAAGAACAATTCTATTGCTTCTATTTCTTTGCGGACGTGCATTATTCATTCCTTAACATCTGATAATGTTAAAGTGTTAGTTATAGTTAAAATAGTGAGAACTGCATAGGTTTTTCTCAAAAATGGGAAAATGTGACGAAGCTAATGTCGAAGTTAGTATGGGGGACTCGGCGTCCCCCATGAAACCTGATAATTTCACCTTCACTGTACCTCCGGAGGCACCAGTCTTCGAGCCAACACCTGAAGAGTTTTTGGACCCACTAGCGTACATCAGCAAAATCAGGCCCATCGCGGAGAAGTCTGGGATTTGTAAGATCAAGCCTCCGGCAGTAAGTACATTTCTTTGTCATCGACACCTGAATTTCACCATTTTAGCTCCTATTAGTCAATATTTGTTAGGAATTCAGCTGTAGTTTGTGATTTTCTAACCCTAATGGTACACGCTAAGAAATGTCTTGTGATGCAACAGAAGTAACTAGTTGTTCGTAATTAATATTTTTGTTCTTTTTGGTTTAGTTGCTGAAAGCAAAATAATACGTGTCAAGGTATCCCCGTAGTGGTTATTTAGCTATGCATCGCGTTTAATTAGTGACGAATGCACTCGCATATTGTTGAAACAGTGGTTGCCATTTTGTGTCGTGCCCTCCTGCCTACTAAACTTTAGATAAAAAAGAACTGTTGCGAGTTTTTTGTCGTAACTAACTGTAATGACAACTCCGAACACGATATCTGTACAAATTTTCTCAAAAACTTGCAAATATGAAACATTCTCTTTATGATGGAACAATGCATATTGGAGCTGAAGTTATTTGCATGTGCCTATAGAACATGTTGCACGTATTATTATGCTGAATACATTTACATGTGCCTTGTATGAAGGACCTAGTATTCAAATAATTTTAAATCTGTATGGCTTACCTTCAAAGTGCCAACATTGGATTGTGCACATTTATAAATCAATACCAGATGCCTTCACAAACTTTTGTATTGACATAACATAAATGAAATTGCATAACTATCATAGGTCATCAAATATTCTCTTATGTTCATTTTTGAACCAAGTGCAATGACCTTAAACTAATAATCATAGTAATTTATACATATTAATTGCTTTTTACACCATTTTATTTTTATTGTTACAGTATGTAGATCATTATTTCAAACATTCCTTTGTAGTTTGTTGCATATTAAAACATTGTTTATCATTAAATTTATAATTATGAGATATTACATTTTAATTATTTGTTAAGAAAAACTGTAAAAATACAAATTAGTAACATTGTCAATTAGTTATATACTAACTTTTATAAAAAACAGTAATGTAAATTAATGTCATGTCCATATTTTTAAAAATTTAGTGTAGTTGTTACTAATTCTAGACTTAGTTTAATTAATTCAGATTTTTAGTGATTGTGTAATCTCTTACCATATAATACTACTGTCATGTTAGATTGTTCACTTCAAAATAATTGATGGACTAGTTGAAGCCACAAGCCCAGTTTAAATATCAAAATATGTTAATGTCACACAGTCGAACCTGAAAATGACATTATCATAAATCAATGTCATAAGAAATAAAAACTTTTTAAGTATCTCTTACATTCTTAAAACACACTATGAAAGTTTCATCCAAATCTGTGCAGTGGCTTAGGCACATACAAGGTAAATAAATACAAATGTTGATTTCATTTATATTTACACTGTTGTCCGGTAAGATACTGCACAAGGACTTGCTATATCTTGCCATTTTAAGACAGTAAATGATAAAGTGTCGACCACAATGTCGATGCTCCAACAACTGTTTCAAGTTTACATTTACAATATTCTTGTTATTGTATTGTATTATGCAATAATTATCATTTTAATAGTAATGTTTTACTTGTAATGATCTGTCATTAGGCTTTGTTATGTTTCATATCTTAACTAAATATTTAAACAGGTATTTTTTTGTCTCATGCATTTGGTATTCACAAATAGGAGATAAAACTTTTAAATAACAAAAATTGATGCATCTACAAAACTAATTCTCATTTGGCAACTTTGAAATTTTGTTTATATAATGTTAATTCAATATATTGATGGAGTAATTTTTATCAAAATATCAGTTTATTACTAGTTCAATAACCTTAATATGGTAATTATTTATACTAACCTATTGATTTATACATTTTGCAAACTTGTATGCACACCTTATCTTGCTCTGTATTTGTAGATTATTTAAACAAATGCCTTTTTAATTTGCCTATCTACAAATAAAGGTATTATAGCTGCAGCTGGGCCAGAGTGTGAGCCAGTAAATTTCTTCATGTCTGTCTACTTTAGGCTTTTTATTGACAAACCTTGATATTTTTAAGATCCCACTGGACACCATCCAGCCATCATTTGAATCTCCCGCATTGTGTCTGGTTGCTTTTGGTATGCTATCCAATATATGTGTAACCATCTGTAGAAATGTTATTAACAAAGAAGGTTTTCATAAACTATGTAATAATTACATTGAGAAACATTGCCTAATCTTACATCTATTATTTCTAAAATATATTTAAAATCATAAAGAAGATGTTCCTATTTATATTTCTGTAAACAATTGTGCCTGAGTCTTAGTGCGTGTTTTCTAATCTTACAAAATTCAATACAAAAATACACACACATTTCACAATGACAGTGTAGCGAGTGCAATATCAGACTAAAGACATTTTTTATCCAATGTTTTGAATGAGAGACTGAATTAGATAGAGGCACGTAGAATTACATATGTGAGATAAAGCAAAGTATCGTTGTAAAATAAGGTAAGCTAATATTTTAGGGTTATATGAGAAAAATTGTTTTACTAAAAATTTTCTTGATACTTAGCATAAATTGTAGTTTCACTTATAAAAACTAGTCGGTTTTGACAACTTACCTGTGAGTTGAGCTGTAAGTAGTACTAGTTAGTAGTTGGGGCTATGTTTTCCCCAACTCCTCGACTAGCATGTATTTTGCGTAAGCTGTAAGTATTACAATTGTAGTTTGTTCATAGTTCAAAGTTATCCTTGGTGCTTGGTATGTAAACCTGCTCCATTTCAAATCCATTACTATCAAAACAAATGCTATCGTAGTTGCTACAACTGCCATCTTTTATCATTTACTATTATCTATTATTAGTTTGATAATTCGAAATTATAGAAAGATACTTATCTCTTTTCCGACTGAGCTCTAGATTAGGACAATGTATATAATTTTAATATTCATTGTTATTGTAATAAACTATATTGTTTATATAAATTAGTTCTAAAACTTACATGGTACTTGATGAATACATGAAGCCAGACGACTGTGTACTGTAGAAGGTATTGGGAAACGCCTGCCCAGCAGTGGGCAGACAAGGGCTGCTGGTAATGATGATTATGATGATAACACTTGTGATATCGTCTCTGTCATGTAAATAAAAGTGATGACTATGTTACTCCACCATTAGTGAGTAGGACATTGTTTCCATGTCTATGTATAGTAACAACAATATAATTTTTTACAGCACTGGCAGCCTCCGTTTGCAGTGGACGTGGACAGGTTACGATTCACACCTCGGATACAACGGTTAAATGAGTTAGAGGTAACATACATAGAATGATTCAGTAATATTAAAAAATTAAACTACCCACCACAGTAGTTGTAACGATTTGCCTGACTGCTATCACTTATTGTAATATTTTTGTAAAAGAATACTAAAGTGGCATGTTAAAATGCGAGCAAAAAAACAATGATTAGTCTTCTTTTGTTTGTTTAACATGTGCTCTTACACAGGTTGAATGTGATGGAATTATTATGATTTCGTGATTGTTAAGTTTTTACTGAATTCAGTCTATTATTATTTTTATCTTTGTTTACCCAAGGATCAATGCTTAAATTTAAAACTGAATTATTTAAGTGCAAAGCAAAGTGCCCATTATCCTCCTATCCAATTTAATAATTTCCATTTAATTACCAATACTGTCCTAAATTATTTATTCAAACCTCATCAAACAAATGGATTAACGATTTAATTAATTACATTGGTCTACTGACACGAAGTTAATATGCAAATGGGAATATTATTTGCCAAGTATTTTAGTAATTGTGTCAAGAAATAAGTAGCTTTGAAGCTTTCAAAAGATAATTTTTTTCTTCATATGAAAAAGTGCAATATGTAATGTAGTTAAGTACTGAATATTAACTTATATAATCAAATGTTGTTTATTTAAGCAGTCCTTAAGTATAGATTTTTAATTAATCTACACTAAGAGACACTTAGTTGACAGAATGTGGCAGTTAGATGGGTGCCTCTAACACTGCGTTAACATTGTGAATGAAGTGTTAATCTTAATGCAATTATCTTTATTAGGCAATAACTCGCGTGAAGCTGAACTTCCTCGACCAGATCATGAAGTTCTGGGAGCTGCAGGGCTCCGTGCTCAAGATCCCCACGGTGGAGAGGAAGCCACTTGACCTCTATGCGCTGCACAAAATTGTTAAAGAAGCAGGTTAGTTACTATATCCATATAACTGGTTCTTTGTTGTATGTTCAGGAAAGATGGATTACATTTTTATTTGTACAATTAAATTTAGTTAAAAACATTGTGAACTCATAACAAGATCAACATTTTTTCAGACAAACATACCAAAGTAATCATTCTGTTTCCAAGAAGCAAAGCTTGCAAAGATTACTTTCTGCTGTAGTCACACAAGAACACCCATATGTATTTAATTTCACAAAATTGTGTGTCGACACAAGTTTTGTAACCATTGTTAGCAATTTTGTTTCATTGACATTATTGATTGAAAACAGTTGATAATACTAAGTGTTTCCCAAATATAGAGCCATGACTAATGGAAGTAACAAAAATCTATATTCATCTTTCCGGTTGGATGTGCGGCCGGAACAGCTCGGCCTGTGCCGCTTTGTTTCAAGCTTGAGTGTCGTAAACCGCTAAGTTGCGATTATCCAGGTGGCTTCGAGGTGTGCTCCGCGGAGCGTAAGTGGTCCAAGATAGCGCGTCGCATGGGCCACCCGCAGGGCAAAGGCATCGGCTCCATCCTCAAGAACCACTACGAACGCATCCTGTACCCTTATGACGTGTTCAAGAACAGTGGAGCTGTCGGCGATAACAAGGAAACGGTAAGTTTTTGTATACAGTGGATCATGAGCCTAAGGTTGTCCACTGTTAAATGTAGGCCTAGTACTTCGAATGTCACGATGGCCGGTCCACCGCCCGTATCCAATGAAACTTTGACCAATTCTTCGGTCCAAAAAGCTATTTTTATAATTATTTCTGTAGAAAATCGAAGTAAAGCATGAGCAGACGCCGGAGAAGGCAGGCGCGCGCAGCCGGTCCAGCAGTAAGTGCCCGGCGGCGACCCCGCCCCCCGCGCGCCGCTACAAGAGTTCGGAGCCCGAGCCCGAGGCGGAGGGCAGCCGCACCGAGGGCGCGCTGCCCGACCACGCCGACAGGAAGCTGCGCACGCCCAGCAAGGAGGAGAATGCCAGCGAGACCAGGAGGAGTTAGTACTGATCAATTTATATTTGTGTGTGTCTAACGGAAGGTCGTAGTCTCCTGCTGCGGGCGCGCGGTGTCTGTTGTAAAAATTCAGACAACTCACGCTACCACAGATGAGTTAAGTTTCCTTGTTACTGGTATGACCGATCTGGTGGAGGGGTTGTTCCCGAACAGCCCCCCCTTCAACCCGCCGCGCATGAACTCCTCAGAGAGTGAGGAGGAGGACGAAAATGCCCCTGAAGCTCGTTGCGTCGCGGTGTCACATGATATTCATGCTCCCGCGGCGCCCACAATGACTCAGAGGAAAAAAAATGGTATGACCGATCTCGAATTTTACGTTGTATTGAGATGTTGTATAGTATCTTGCTGTTGAGTTGGCACGCCGGGCAGATAGGATCACCTGTTCCTGACGTGCTATATCATAAATACTGGGTTATAACTTTAACTGTGTGCAGGTCCTCGTGAGAATAAGTGGATGTCTTCTGGAGGTAGCTGTGGCGTGGGCCGGTCTCGGCGGCTGCGCGAGCACCGGCTCAGCAACATGACGGTTTCGGTGACGCCGGCGCCCGCGCCGCCCGCGCATCACCACAACCCCGACGACCCGGTCTGCATGCCAATACCAATAAACATTATGCATATAATGAAATGAAACTACAAATCCTTATAAAAAATAATTTGTGTGTGTGTGTGTGTGTGTGCGCCAGTTGGCCAAGTACATGTGCCACGTGTGCGGGCGCGGCGACGTGGAGGAGCAGATGCTGCTATGCGACGGCTGCGACGACTCCTACCACACCTTCTGTCTCGTGCCGCCCCTCGCTGACGTGCCCAAGGGCGATTGGCGGTGCCCAGTGTGCCTCGCCGAGGAGGTATTGTAATTCAAAGTTATCTCGGGGGTTGACCTTGACCCGCACACTACAGCTGTATGTTGGTCGTTCAGGTATCGAAGCCGGCGGAGGCGTTCGGCTTCGAGC
>JAODUI010000016.1:4833056-4843728 GCA_027563995.1 Papilio gigon | reverse complement strand
TGTGTCAGTGCGCGGACGCGGGCCGCGCCGCCAGCGCCACCCGCGCCCCCCGCGGCCGGCCCGGCGCGCCGGCATTTTGACATACATCTTGTGAATCATCGGAACCTATTAGTTTAGTTTTTTGGATGGAAAATAATAAACTATCGGCGTATCGACCGCGTTATTTATTAACAAGATGGCTGTTAAATTTTTATGTTGTAAGTTACGGCGGCGTCAATTGTTCTGCCGACGCCCCATTGATCTCTGCTTCAAAGTTGCGACTGCGTCCGCACACTGCAAGCCAACCGCGAACTAGTTGGTACCACTGTGAGGTCTGCTGCCGGCCGAGGGCGTGCAGTGCGCGCGCGCAGCGGGTTATATCTGATCTGATGTTAAATGTCTATATAAACGTAAAGGCGAGCGGGAGCGTGTGCGGCGGCGACTGTACATAGACTAGGTAAGACAGAGAAGTCGCTCGTGCAACTGGACGGGCGCGAGCGCTGCGGGCCGCGCGGCGACGGCGACGGGCGCTCAGGACCGCGTGTGGTTGGACAGAGCGACGATATCATGTACCAAATAATATAGAAAATTATAGAAAAATACTGTTGGCTTTTAATTTTTCAAATAAATTTAAGCTTCCCTCTTTTGTCTCTAGAAGTTGACCTTTAAGAAACGCGACGGCAAGCGCTACACAACCGACCAGGCGAAGGTCTCGCCGAGGTGGTTGCTACAGTGACAATCTGTCTTCAACAACTAAAGGATGTAGACTCCTGTTATCGAAGCAAGATAAATATTTTTCGTAAATGTAAAATATAAAATATAAAAAGTACTTATTCGTAAATTTGGACTAGCTTAAATTAAATATGAATACGTTATGAGAACTATAGTACTGCGCTACTGCAGCGCCGCAGGGACAGCTTGCTCTTGTACGCCTCCACGGGGTCCATCTGCAGCGATTGGCGCGCCTCTGCCTCCTCGGGACGCAGCGGCCGCCCGCGGAACTCTTCCTCGATCTGCTGCAGGGTCTTGCCGCGCGTCTCCGGCAGCAGCAGCCACATCACCGCCAGGTTGTAGGTCAGCAGCGCGGCGTACAGCACGTACGTGCCCTGCAGCCCGCCGGCGTCGACCAGGTACGGGAACGTCTTGAGGGATACGAACATGAAGCTCCCGCCCGTCATCAGGCTGATGCTCCCGCAGATACTCCTGTGCTCCAGCGGGAACACTTCCCCGGCTATCACGTTAGGCAAGGGCACCATTCCCACAGCCACCGTGAAGAATTGGATGTTGATGAGCAGCGCCGGCAACCATATAGCATCGTACACAAAAATCCCCTCGTTCCTCACGTACACGTAGGCGGCTATGGCCAGGTGGCTCGCGACGCACAGCGCGCCCGTCGAGAACAACATGGTCCGTCTCTTTGTCCTGTTGATGACGTACACCGCTACACTATTCGAGATAATTCTCTGCGTGTCCAGGAACACCATCCAGAAGTGCGCGCTAGCGCCGGGTCCCATAAGCAGACCTATGACGACGGTGCAGTACGCCGACATGGTGGTGCCCCCGGCGAACTGCATGAGGATGTTTCCGTGGATCATCAGAATTATCGGCTTGTAGAACTCCTTCTTGGTCACCGTCGACCACATCGAATCAAAGCGGCTACCTTTCGTCGCCCTCTGTCTTATGATAGCTTTCTCGTAGGCTATCCTGGTGCTGATCATGTCTTCGAGCTCGTCGTCCTCCGCGTGGCCGCGCAGCCAGTGAAAGACGGTCCTGCACTCCTCGAACCTGCCGTGGGCGACGAGCCAACTGGGGGACTCCGGGATGAACATGGTCATGATAAAGCTAGTGTAGGCGAAGAAGGCGCAGACGAGCGCGGTGAGCTGCCAGCTGAGGAAGGAGCCCACAAGGTGCACGAAGAAGATGCCGAACGCCTGCGCCAACGAGATGGTGGTTAGGAAGGCGCCGCGGTTGCGCGGGCTGGTGTACTCGCCGATGAGCACCGACCGCAGCGTGGTCAGCAGCCCGCTGGACAGACCTTGCAGGATGCGGCCTATTATTATTATCTGAAAACAAATTAATGTAATCTTGTAAACGACTTGTGAATTCGCGACAAAAAATACTCAAGTTTGGGACGAATGTTATTGTCCTGGTAAATATTGAAACTTTCGGTGGTCTTTTGTCATATCGTGTAAGTAAGTTTTCCATAATACTGACTTGTACACTGTCGGCCATGACGATCATGAACCAGCCCACAAGGAAGGGTATGCAGACCGCGTAGTGCGCAACCTTGCGGCCGAGCCGCTCCGTGACGGGCGGCGTCAGGAAGTAGCCCAGGAGCATGCTGACGGAATGGACTGATGCTGTGATAAAAATGATTTAGGTAGACTATAAGTTACTGAAGAATGTCGAGCCAAGAAAAAGATGGCCAATCTTTTACAATTTTTCGTAAATCTATTTGAAACTATATGTCTGTCATGCTCGTTATATTTTACCAGTTGTACTTGTGCGGCTTCATCCGCATAAAATGTTAGCATAATTAGGTTTAAATCCCCGACGCAAGCATCTGTCGTGGTCGTGTTAATGACTTTTGGCAACAATACAAGTTAGGAGCATGCAGTAGTCACGAGGTCAGTTTTGTTATCGTTAATGCAGAAGATAACTTTTATAACCGAAATTAACGATTAGGCTATTAAATTTATCTTCCCTTTTTACAACATGCTTAACATAAATACGTCAATAGTAACCGACTTAAGTGTTTCAAATATTTTCAAACTATAGAAACACATGACTTCTACTTGGGAAATTCTTGTTAAGCAAAGACGTTTAACATTGCATATATCAACAGATAGGACATTAAAATCGTTCGCAATGTCCGTTTTATGATATTATATTCTCACGTAAATATTAAAGACGCATTTTCATTAGACAGCCGGTAAGCGGGGAGTCCCCGCATGCGGTATAACATAGTTAACGACTAATAACAATGCATCTTAAATTCTTTGTACATCGATTTCAGATGCATACATACTAGTTTCGCTTAGAATGTGATATCAAGATGGCTAACCGATCCAGGACTCCGTGTCTTTGGCGACGGCAAGCGGCGCGCCCGGCTGTCGCAGCTGCGGCAGCAGGATGGCGGAGAAACCCATAACACACCCGTGGCACACTATGTTGATGCATACCGCCGCCGTCACAAAACTCTGACAATGACATAGCTTCGTTAAGAATATTAAAAATACATAGTAAATCGTATGTTCGGTTTGTTGTTCCTAGATTTCGTAAGGACACAACATACAATGACACAGGCAATGGAAATGTGGATTGAAATGGATGGAAGCGTTGCTGTGAGTTCAAATATACCACACCTATAGAAGTCACGTACGTTATAAACTATTGTATAAAAATCCAAACACAAAGCGAGGTCTTGTTTAAGTAGGCAGAAGAAGTATGTGGCAGAGAAAATGCATAAAAAAACAAGAAAACAATCAAATATGTACATAATTAGGTCATCGGTAATGTAAGACAGCGTAGGAAACTCAAAAAACAACACAAATGTGCAGACAAAAAAGAGTACGGATATGTTTCCTACATAAAAAATAAAAAACAATGTACAGAAATGAATACTTACTTGTTTGACGAAAGGCGAATAATTACTTTTGGCGGCCGACATTTTTAATAGAGATGATGATTAAAACTAAAATGTAATAGAGGAAGGCGCGCGCGCTGCACACGGGCGGCGGCACATCTTCGGCGTCCGCGGCTGCGACTGCCACTCGACCTGAC
The DNA here is from genome assembly GCA_027563995.1 of Papilio gigon. Lineage (NCBI taxonomy): Eukaryota > Metazoa > Arthropoda > Insecta > Lepidoptera > Papilionidae > Papilio > Papilio gigon. The sequence continues at coordinate 4,839,966 of JAODUI010000016.1, read as the reverse complement.
ACATAGCTTATCGTTTTTTAACTTTATTGAAGCTTACATAACGACGATAAGTGCGAGATATGTGGCGCGCACAGATCTGCCCGATTAGGCCAATCAATGACAGATTTGCCACAATAATACACATATCCGATTGTTGTACTGAAGCTAGCGCTATGATGGGACAAAAACATATGTCGAGACCGGTAATCATCATCGTCATCACCACCCTGCAATAACTTCTCGCCGTCCGCACTAAGTCGTCGGACCTAATGACTATATTTCAGTAACAACGGGTCGACTAATTAACCTTTTTTCTAACTTTAATTAATTTCGTTTGTTACAATTGCACGCGCTGCATTTGTGAAATGTTTGTTGGAGATTATGGCACTAATCTTATCTGCGGAAATCGGATTAGGAAAAACAAAAGAATCGCTGCGGCCGACATGCACTCATTCAAAATCACGGCTTAACTCGTCCACAGTTCGGTGGAGGTACAGAATAGGGCCTGCGCAGGGGGAGTGGACTGACGCGTTGTGTTCGGGACATGAGGTCGGTCGGTACCTGCGCCGGATCCAGCTAGTGCAGTACCTGTAACAACTCATTAAAGTTGTATATCCATTTGTTTTGAGTTCGCTTTGGCAATTGGGAATATCTTTTAATACAGTAGGTGTCGCGCGTTGTCAAGAAACAAGATAATTATTATCAAAAATATTACTCATTAATGAATTATCAAGTATTAGAATCTCGTCGCTACGACGAACCGCGCTGTAATCGTTCTTATTAAATATACCAATTCATAAAAGATGATTACATTCTACTAGCCGTCTCCCGAAGTATAAATAATCTGTTTCCATTTAATTAAATCATTTTATTCGACTTAATTATAACCATAATAAAAAAAATATTAATATAACTCCCTTTTCAAGCACTATCACAGTGAGAGCCATCTCTCGGAACTAAATGTGAAACAATCCAACTTTGTACGTTTGCAAGTTATTTGGCATTTTCTATTCCTTCTCTCGAAGTGTTTCAATTTCACTAATTTGATTGTGTTCTATACTGTTGGTGTTGTTTATTTGATCGGTTTCAACATCATCTGTGTCTTTAGTGTCCTTATTCTTAAATTCATCTTCGATCTCCTGCAACGTCTTACCTTTCGTCTCCGGCAAGAGATACCATATCACGATTAAATTGTACGTCAGCACGGCCGCGTACACCACGTACGTGCCGTGTAAACGAATCGACTCTATCAGACCGGGGAAGGTTTTAAGGGTGACGAAGATAAACGCGGCAATAGACACGACGCTTATACTTCCTCCGACACCTTTGTACTCCAGGGGGAACACCTCTCCAGCGATCACATTAGGTAGCGGCACCATACCAGTGGCCACCGAGAAGAACTGCAAATTGATCAATACAGCCGGCACCCAAACAGCATCGTAATGCAGCAGATTGTTAAGCTTCAAGTAGACGTACCCCGCGATGGCGACGTGGCTTAGGACGCAAAGACCGCCGGTCACAAACATCATAGTCCGCCTTTTCATTTTGTCTATTATGTACACGGCGACCGTGTTTGATATTAACCTTTGCGCGTCCAACGCTACCATCCAGAAGTGTGCGCTGGCGTCGGGGCCCATGATTAAGCCGATAATTGTGGTGGAATAAGCAGCCATGGTGGTCCCGCCGGCGAACTGCATCATAGCATTGGCGTGCACCATCAAAACGATAGGAATTAAAAACTCTCTCTTCTTAACTACTTCCATTATTCCATTGAATGAGATTTTCTTCCTCACGTGCAGTTCCGCGACTAGGTTTGTCTGTATCATCCTTTCCAATTCATCATCTTCATCGTGACCTCTTAACCATCGGAAGACTTTCTTACATTCGTCGTATTTCCCTTTAGACGCCAACCAGCTTGGTGATTCAGGGGAGTAGAGAGTCATGAGTAGACTTGCGATGGAGAAGGCGAGGCAGATCATCCCGGTCTTCTTCCAGCTGATCAAAGAGCCGATGAGATGGACGAAGAATATACCGAAAGCTTGAGCCCAGGACACCGACATGAGGAACGCACCTCTGTTCTTAGGGCTCGTGTACTCGCCCACGAGTACTGAGCCCAAAGGTAATATCATTCCGAACGAAATCCCTTGAAGAATTCTCCCGATTAATAATGCCTGAAAGTGAAAGATACGATGTTTAAAGTTTTTTCGCTCATTGTGAAGTAATATTGTGAATGAAATGCAGTATTTGATCGGCACGCTTCTGCCGCGGGCGCGCGGTGTATTAAAGCGTTTTGATATGTTAACACCACTATAAAGATATTGCTTAAAACTATTTTAGTTGATGCAATTTACAATAGTTTTAAAACATAATTTAAAAAATTTATTCGCAAATAGTCTAATTCCCGATCAAACGGTCGAGAGTTTGAATCCCGCCATTTGACTTTTATCGTAAATCATATTCTAGCATAAGTCTAGAACTTAGTTGGTACGAGCCACATGAGATAATTACGTAGAAACTGATGTTTTTTTTACTATGAATTCTACTAAATTACCTCAAAGCTTGATGCAAATATGGTGGCGAGCCACCCGGCGATGATAGGCAGTGTGACAGCGAAGTGTGCCACCTTCCTGCCCAGCCGCTCCATGATGGGCGGCGTCATGAAGTTGCCCACCAGAATGGTGATACCGAGCACTGACGCTGCACACACACATGTCAATATACTACTTTACTATCACTTCTCACAGACGTGGGAATGACATAAAATTAGAAATATCTAAAAATTGGCTTAGACCAGGTGGTTCTTTCTTCCTCCAAGATAGCTTTTTTCCAATTACAACAAAGCGTTCGCTGCTACATTATCTTCTCCTGTTGACGCGAAGTCTCAACAGGAGAAGTCAGTCTCCTCTTTCGTGGACTCCAGAGGATCAGAGGGGTTCGGAAAATATTTGCAATTTACTAATTTTAAACACGACACATGTTATGTCGTATCAGTGAGATAATTTTTGTATGAGGTAGTGTCCTTGATGTGTTGTGTCATGTTATATTCAATATTTCTACTTGAAAATATCTTTTAGGTAATGTTTGATTCACGACGCGTTGCTACTTCCTTACGATGAGAGCAAATAATGATCTTAGAAACACGTTGTATCACGTGACGTGAATAATTGTTTGTTAAGACAGTGTAGAACTCAATCTAAATACTTGCCTAGCAAAAGATGGATGTATTGAATTACACGATTAAGAAATTAGAGAAAACTGAGACGACAGAAGATGAATCGATTTGTAGGAGAAAGAAAAACTTGATGCCGACGAGTCGTAAGGACCCTTAAATAAATCCTCACCGATCCATGAGCCCTGTTCGTCAGTGAGGGTGAGCTGCGAGTCGGGCTGACGCAGCTGGGGCAGCAGGATGGCGGGGAAGCCGATGATGCAGCCGTGGCCCGCGATATTGCTGCACACCGCCGCCGTCACGAAACACTGAACATTTCAATTGAATATTCATAGTAAAGACAGAAGAACAGTCGGTCAGATATTTTATTTATTATACGTATGATAAAGATTATTGAATCTAATAAATTATCTTATGACATCAAAGTTCCTCAAAAATGATTTCGGATTAAGATTCGTGTTTTGTCACTTATCAAATACGTAACAAATGCTAAAGTTTTTAATCTAGTTTTAATTAATTTAGTCGACGTATACAGGTCAGTGACCTGGTTGGAAACTTGTCAAACTCACTTGTTTCAGGAAGGGCGATGCCTTTCTTTTTGCAGTAGACATTCCGAGTTAACTTCTCACACCAGTTTGCATACTCACTGTGTTATCACACTAATATTTTGAATTACAAATTCGCACTTGTGTTAATAAAACAGAGGTGATACAAGTAAAAGTGTTTGCTCTATTTGCGTACATGGCTTGTGTTCACTCCAGTGGTTATTTCAGAAGCACTTGGAGATAAGGCTGACGAATGATAAAGTTGATTTTTTATCACCTTATCTCTCTATACTTGTACAATAATAGAAATAGGTAAATACGTTCGCAAACTGAAGTAATTGTAAAAGTGCCAACACTCCAGTACTAACATAAAATAACTGATAGGTACTACATTATTTTCTTGATTATATAATAATGTTTAACCACGTGTGTACATATTTTATGTAAATATTTTAGATTTTAATTAATCCTAAAGCTATGATCAGAAACGTCACAGTTGCATTACGATTATTCATTCCTGAGGTCACCTGGTGAACGCAGGCCTTCGGATGGGGGCATCGATTACCAAGATGAAAGATTTAATCTATATTTACATGTGATGAATCAGTCTTAACTCTGTATTTCAAAACAAAATACTGTTAACTCTCCTGTTTAGAATTGTAATAACTATCGTTCTCTTAGTTTTTTATGAACTAAAAAGTGAACTAACGTCTTCGGTCCGATGTCACAAGACAAGGCCGAGATGCACTTAATTGTGATAATTATGTTTCTTGTTGCTACGAGTTTGAAAAGCACATTATTTGAATTAAATGTATGTTTACGTATTAAATTAAGTAAATAAAAATAAAGATATCATTGTTCTTCTGTTTTCAATATCGTCTCTGGAATCGTGGACATAAAATATCCAGCTTTTTTGGTTTGAAACTTATTCTCATGAGAATATTTTTGCAGCACGTACTAAATTCTGACTGTTAAGACCACTCTCTTTATTACTTGTTACAATAAAACAGAATTTTTCAAATTGGGCGATTACGCCGGCTTAGGGGCGTTTGAAATCTAGAGGAGGCGTTAAGGAGACCATGGGGGGGGCGTTGATGTGAGTTAGGGGGCGATGTAACTTGTAATTCCATTTAGTTTGTATAATATTTTAAATTTCAGTAACATTAAAACCCACTATTACACTGTTATCTTACATTCTCTTACGTAACCATCGTTTACTATTTCTATATATTATAAATATAAAATATTACAAATTTTAACCAGTGCTTAATTATAACTAACTAACTAACAAGAGTGGCGCAGCGACCCGAAGCGTGTCTTGGCCTCCTCAACGTACGCTACGTGATAGGCTACGCGGATGACCTTGCTTTACTAGGAGCGGCAAGGGAAGAAGTGGCGAGGGCAGGGAAGTATTAGTGCTGAATTATAAACTATATTTATAGTAATGAAGTTGTGGTTATTAAGTTTTATGGGTGTATGAAAATGGAGGGCGCTGACTGATTTTCAAAGGGGCGATAAAAGAAATAAGTTTGATAATCACTGCACTAACACAATGTCTACCGTGAGTTTCCATTGCCTAAACATCTCTACAATAACATCTTGTTAACACTCTCATACCCCTTGGACAAACAGACAAACGTCTGCAGCTGTTCCGGTGAAGTGGTGCTCGTAGTTACATGAACGTCTGAAGTATTTCAAGATACCGCTCTAGAAGGCAACAGGTATATTAGGAAGTACGTTACGGGGAAATACATACAAACGACTGCTTATAGCACGACCAGGAAAATCGAATACCAAGAAGGCCTCTCTATTACACCAGCTTCAAACGTGTGAAGAAATTACATCCATATTATCCGCATATCCAGGTTTTTTATATTACTGGTCAAGCTATATCTCAAATAATAATTATTAATAAGTTACAGTTGCTATTTCCAAATGGCAAGGATTTGTTAAAACTGTAATTTTCCTCATCTTAGGACATTTGCATTAAGAGTAAAAGTAATCTATTAGTACTGTTAAAACTGTTTCCTTAAATAAGGCCAATAAATTCTACAGTTGCACACGTTCAACACCAGAGGGACCGCAGCTGCAAAAATCTTACAAGCGATATAAGTAAGCAAAATGATTTTAAACGATTGAATACAACTTCGTGTCATTCGGTTTGTCATTTAAACAAGAACGCAGGCTATCAACCTCAATGTCACTGAATAAATTGATGGTTTTTTTCAAAACATATATAATTACTCATTACACGTTTACTTCCTTTATTCAATACAACAGTTTCAACGTTTTTTAAGCATACGAAATGTGTTATGAAGTCGGAGTTACTTTTTACTATGATCATTGTTAAGATAACCTAAAATATTTGATCCGACGCCCATGGACATCAGCAACACCATAGGTATCGCAGATGCGTTGCCGGCCTTTAAGGAAGGCGTACGTTCTCTTGTTGAAGGACCCTAAGTCGTAACTGTCTGGAAATACCGCCGAGGAGAGAGTATTCCACAATGCGGCTGTACTATGATAGTATTAACAATGATGCACACATTATACTACGAAGATGGTAACAAACATCTTTAGCTTCAAGTATCCGCGACTACAGTTCTAGTCAATATTTCGAGACCAAAGGCGTTCTAAAAACGTTTTTTTGTGCTAAATGTTTTACGTCGTATAGATATTTCATAGTCACGATTAAATAGGTACTATTTTGTTTAACAACAATTTATGTAAAACATATTGAACCGTTGAATTATTGTACACATATTGTCATAACATTCACGTCACCACAACACACTCGTTTAACACACGCCACTCAAACAGCTGTTGATTTAACACTACACGTATTACTTTGAAGGAGCGAATTATTTTTTTGCAACATAACCTTGACCGGATTACAATTTATTCGTGACGTAGATGTGACGTCAGAGATGTCGGATACATTTTATTTATTAGGTTTGGTAACATTATGTAATTAGGACAAGATGAGGTAAGTAAATATATTAGAAGGATTTCTGTCCGCAGTTACATTTATTACGGCAACTGTACACAGACTTTAAAGGAAAATTAATTAAAATGAAATTTAACTGACGGCCCGACGCTAGTTGTACTTTTCTTGCAGACATATCGAAGTTGCAGTTTTCTAAAGCGGCCGCGACCGCTTGTTGGTTGGCGACTAGGATAATTAGTAAAGGCGCCATCTTCTGGCGTAATAGGTGAA
>JAODUI010000016.1:4813248-4823317 GCA_027563995.1 Papilio gigon | reverse complement strand
TTTGCATCTCGCCGGCTCGCCGCGGGAGGGCAACACTGGTCTGATCATCTTCCTACTTTGTTCCCCATAGAATTTGCTAGACTTTTAATCCTGTTGGTCATTAATAAGTAAACAAATTAATGAACATTACCGATAACCAATTTAAAAAAGTTGCACCGTCACAAAGTCTGATCTTGAACGCTCTGCACTCACCTAGTCAACAAACAACTCTTTTCAGCTAAGATGTTCCTAATTGATTTAAAATTACTTCGACATCAGGTACATCGACTCCAAAACCATTGGAGAAGACACCTCCTCGTGCTCTGACCACTATCGACGGCGAGCTGGTTAGCAGCATGATCCCGAAGGAATCGTCCAGCGTCCTCCGCGTTACTCTCGCCAGCATAGAGGAGGCTAATATCCTGCTGCAGAACGGCCTCGACTTCTACGGCGCTACGTTCTTCCCGACCGAGCTGGCCACGCCCGCGCAGGCCGCCAAGCTGATCAAGCCCAGCAGGTATATCCACAAGAAACTCTAAACTTCTAAATCATCGTACCGCTACACCACACGTTGATTTCACGTTTTATTTAGATTTTCCCTGCATTTGTAATAGAAATTTAATTTTTCTTGTTTGATGAAATAATTTTATATGATTATTTATTATTAATCGGTATCGTATCGTAAACTGTAATATTCAAACATAACGTGTAATTAATCTCACAAAAATGCATAACATTCAAAACGTGTTTACTTCATTAGTCTTTGAAGAATCATTGAATCAAATTATTTTTTAGATTCATAACTTGACAGAGAACCAAAGCACGTAAAACGTTGCCAAGAATAGTACCCATCACGTAGACAATTTAGAACATTTCAACACAAATTCATATCACGCATTGTAATCGGTTCGAGTTTTCACTGACGGTGGTGGAAAGTGGCGCCCTCGCTTGCTTTGATTTATCCTGTGTATTTCGAGCTTCCATACAGCGTTCACAGTATTGTAGCTAGCCAGCACCTCACTTACAACGTATCTCTCATCCTCAACAGAGCGTATCGTTCCAGAGTATCCGGGGGCACGGTATCCGCGAGGGTGCGCGATCTGCTCCCGGTCTTCGACCAGCAAGGGTTCACTAAGTTCGCTCCGCCCGCATCCAGGCTCGTTAAACCACGTGCCAAGTAAATATCTAACCAAAATCCTTAGATCCTTTTCTACTAAACTGCTTGTTACGTGACTGCCATTTATAGGTAATTCGCCAGTAGAAACATTATACATTGCTTCTAGAAATAGCTGAGGCGTGTAAAAAAGGGTCTTAAAATGGAAGTGGACATTCTCTTTATCTAACGCTCATTAGATCTTTGGTTGGTGAAGAGATGTTTTACTTGTTTAGTGTCATTTCATGTTACGTCCATGTTCTCCTGTTTTTGTACTTAATTAAAACATATCCCGAGTACAGTTAGCTGCTGGGACTAAAGTATACTTGTATTAAAAATAATATTAAATGCTTTTGTGTCATTTTTTCATTAAGCCTACTAAAATTTACTGCTTATCTATTATTTCGTATAAAATGCATCGATGGACATCGTTAATGTATGTAAAATGCATTTATTTATAACAAATGTTAACTTGTGCCATTTTAATTATATTTACAAGCCAATGTTTATTAATAAAGATATATTTGATTTAAAATTTGTTTTATTTCTTATCCCTCTGTACACATTGAACAATTAAGATTAGGTCACCTAAACTCCAAAGTTGGCGGAGGCGAGGCTGGCTGCGGTAATATTAGTCTTGGTGACTTGACTTGACTACACGTTCGCTGCGGCATCAACTTTTGCATACTTTCCGTCCCTGCGGTACGAGGTGTCATCAACCCGTTCCGCACGGTCCATTAGACCCCACATCCTTAAACAAACTTACGTACTTGGCACAGAGAAGGACACGTTTTTCCTTGCCGCACTACAGGGAAGTTGCATTAGGGATGATTTAGACCTCGTTTCGCAGCGAACGTGTTAAGGTCCTATATCCCCGTAATGTGGTCGCTCCTCAGTATGCCACCAGCTTGCTCAGTCCTGGGCTCTGCGCTTGGTCCGGGCCACCTCACCCCGTTCGTGTTCGTGTCGGCGTCATAGGCAATAGGAAACAAAAGCAGCCTATGTAATAACATAAATTTTAATATGTATAATGTATTTAATATTGTATACAGACTATAATATCACAGATAAATAAATTTAAGCTTAAAGTTAATAAATGATATCGTTGAACATATTTACTTAAACTTAATGAACACTAAACTTTGTCGCTCTTAATGCCTTTAAACTTATCTTCTATCTCTTGCAAGCTCTTCCCCTTAGTTTCTGGCAGGATGAAGTACAGTACGACGGTTCCGAAGAACGCAACGACACCGTAGAACAGGAATGTGACAACTTCTCCTAGACTGGACATCATGCCGGGCGCAGTTTTGACAACGACGAAGAAAGCTAAGAACGTCGTTGCTGAACTGATTCCTGAACCTAGACCTCGGACTTTGGTCGGGAACACTTCGCCGCACATCATCCACGGCAGAGGCACCAGCCCGATCGATATAGCACATATGTATATCATCAAACACGACAGTGGCAGCCACGACATGTCTGTAGGCTTGCCTTCGGTGAAATATAAGAACAATGCAAGCCCCATCATGGACAACCCAGTCCAGATGCCGCTGATAATACACAGTGGCCTCCTGCCGTACTGCTTGCAAATGACACAAGCGACTACGGACATCACGGTCCGCAGCACGTCGATAGCCAACATGGCTACATAATGATCCATCCCCTTCCCCACCGCCTTCTCAACTATTTCTATAGAATAAAACGCAATAGCGTTCACGCCAGAAAACTGACAAGTTATGAAGAATATAATCATAATAGCGAGAGGTTTTAATAACTCCGGACTCTTCAGATTCACAATCTTTTCCCTCCACGTCGGCACTGGCTCTGAATCAGTTTGCTTTCGTTTCTCTATTACGGCTTGTAATTCTGCCTTTGCCTCTTCGCTGTAACCTCTCAGCCAGTAGTAAGACTTTACTCCCTTCTCAACTTCACCTCTGCATATGAGCCACGTAGGGCTCTCGGGCACTGCACTTAGTAATATCACGGAGAGAATTGGAAAGAAGCAGCAGATGACTGCAGTCCACTGCCATGAAATAAAAGTTCCTATCAAATGTGCTACAAGAATTCCCACCGCGATCGCGAGCGACACGGCGGCGAGGAAGATTCCTCTGAATTTCGGTTCAGATGTTTCTCCAATGTAGACCGGTCCTAAGGGCCCCAGGAGACCGACGCAGAGACCAGTCAGGAATCTTCCTATGAGCATCAGAAGGAGATTATTAGCGCAGGCTATGAGGATCCAGCCGATCAGCAGGGGCGCGCAGACGATGTAGTGGGAGTTTCGTCTGCCGAACTTCTCCATCATCCAGCCCGATAGAAGGCAGCCTGGCGCCATCGGGAGCGCCGCCATCGCCGCTGGAGAGTGAATACAAACAAGTTAGAATTTGAGAGAGAGCTACGAAAAGACTGCAGTTTAAATGAAAGTGATTTTGTTATATGTATTTACATTTAAAAATGTAAACAGTTTTGTTTGTTGACCTCTAGTGAATGTTGTTGTCATGTACATAGTCGGCTTGTGGTCCGAGAAGTAAATAAGAGATAAGAAATCGCTGTCGCTGTACCACTATGGAGACACAAACAAGATTTATACGACGGTCATATGACAGTATATGTTTAATTGCATCATATGTATGTTTATATATGTGAGGACAAAGAACGATTATGAAGCTGTTATGTCGATTATTTGACTTCAAATTATTACGTACTTTATGTAGTTCACGAGAAATTTAAGTACGTCGACAATTTTGACCTCTTTACGAATATAACTTCAACAAATTTGATTCTGTAGTTATGATAAGTAATTTAAAAATATACAAAGAAAAATAAATTCTCTAGTTATATAAATGATTCGACTATATAGGCAACGAAATCATTTCTCTGCACGATGTAGCCACGTTTTTTTTTTATATCTAATAAAAAGTGCAAACAGTCCGACAAAAAAATCACAAATAAGTATTAAAAACAAGATCACGAAAAGATAATTTTTCGTGGCAAGAAGTGATTGCCAAATTACTTTAAAGCCTCCAAATTTTACGATTAGATTAAACTGTAGCGTTTGGGCTGGTCAATGTATCAAAGCGAACAGTCAGGAGTCCATCTCAATTCTTCCATGATATACTCTGGTATTTCCTATGTCCACAAAATTCGTAGAACTGTGTTATCAATTAGCGACTTATTTGCCTTGTCTATATTTGTTTCATTTCAGTTCAGTTTCGAATGACTAATGTCTGTCGGTGGATTTGAATGGATCTTTCCATACATAAATCATTCATTCATAAATTAGCAAATGGATGATGTAATTTATTAATGTTCCATTCGCTTTAGTAAAATAAACAAGAAGAAACAGGACAAGCGAATATTAAGCGAAACATTTCCTTACCAATCCACGACGCAGTGCTCTCGTCCCAGGGTATGACACTGTCAGGTTCCTTCAGCTGGGGCAGCAAGATGGCGGAGTAGCCTGACGTCAGGCCGGACGAAAACGTCATCAAAATGGCCGCCGAGGCTGCTAGAGTCTGAAAATGAGTAAAAGGATATTGGAGATTAAAGATTAAATATTTCCTGATACTAAGAGCCGTTTAATGGTCAATTAGAATTCCTTTATTATGTAATTTACCAAGCGATAGCTCTGAGTACACTCAGTGAAGCAAATCTTAAAAAAAAGTCATAGAACAAAGATTTCTTTTCATTTCTACTGTGCGCATTTATATTGTCATAAATAACTTAATTAGTAATAAGTTTTTTTCTAAATCTATATTTCAAATTTTACTTGAATGACATTTAAGTAGATGTTTTGCTTGACCGGTCAATTCTCGTAAATGCGGAGGGAACAATGTCCTTCGTGTTTGGATCAAGCAGTATTTCTCGTGATGTTATTTACGAGCATCGTGTTCTTTGTTAGTTTGATAGTACTATCTCAGTTCATTGTACCGATATATTCGCATGCTGTAGGTAGCTATGCAGATGGATACTATCGCATGTTCAAAGGTCTCCCGTAAGTGGGTTGCTGCACAGACCGACGAGCACATTGTACTTTATGTCTGATTTTATATTAACCCAGATTTACTGAGTGCTAAGTGTTAGTTACAAATAATTTGAATACAGTGCGCCGCTGCTGTATAAATTATGTTTGTTTTTTTTTTTGAAACTATTGCGAGGAATGTTTTAAATATGTTAGAGTAAATGACACGTATATGTCAAGGAAACCCATACAAGCAAGAGATGGAAAATCCAAAGACACAATTCAACAGGTGTAATTAAATAATAATAATAATAACATAATCACGTCATGCGTATTGGTTCAAGTAATTATAAAAGCCTAGCTACCCTCCATAACTCCATCCGAGTTTTCTCAGACTATGTTCTATATCTTTGCCAAATTACGTCCAGCTCCATGAAGCCGTTCTGGAAATATCTTCTAACAGACATCCATCTAAACTATCGCATTTATAGTTACACTGATAGTAGACTATAGAATTAATTTATTAGAATTTTCGTGAGACATTTCACATCGGTGTCGGTACCTAAAACCTGAACATTAACACCAGCAACGCTTCAACAGCGAACTCGTCGACGTTGCCGGCGCCCTCTGCGCCCCCCGCATTGAGCGACGGGCCGCGAACGCGCTCCAGTACCAGGAAGAGCCCACGATGGTCTCGAAACTAGACGGTACCGACACCGATCTACACGTGAGTTAAGCCGTTTTTTTATATGTAGACTATAGAATAATTCAGTAACGGTATGTACAAGTAACATTTTGACGTCTCTCAGTATGTCAATTAAGGTTACTTATGGTGTTCTTACCTGTTTCCATGCCGGTGAGAATCTGACGACAGTTTTAGAATCTGTGAGTAGGGGCGCGTCCTTGTCGGTCAGAGTTAGTTTATTGTCCTTGTCGGTGAGAGCCAGGCCGTTGCTTGAGTTCGATATCTTGATGTTCTGTATGTAGTTTGATCCTTTCGTGCTGTTAACATCACTGTCTTTGTTTGTGTCGCTGTTGTCTGTTTGCATGTTGTCTTCGGCGGTTTGTTCCTTTTGTGTCGGTGCGTCATCATTCGCTTCCGGCTCTCCTCCCATTTCTGCCTGAAAAGGTTTTATATGTCAATTATAATGGATAGTGCACATTTCATTTTAGTCATTTACGTTAGTTTTTGATACTTTGAATAGTTAGATGTATTCGAATTCAATGGAAATTAGATATCATAATAAACGTATCTAAACAATTTCACCTTTACAAGACTGTAATCATAGACTTAATGAAAACCTGGTTTTCATTAATCAATTTCAACATTGAAACGTTACAAAATAAAGGCATAAACAATAGACAATATTGCCAGTGACATGTGTAAATATAATTCCTGGTTTCCATTGAATTCGTCTATGAATAGAATTGCACTTTGCAATAATTAGATTAGTGCCTTTGCAGATTTTTTGTTTGAGTGATATAATTACAATGATTATACAAGATTGTTTTGAATAAAAAGTAAGGATGGAATTACGTCTGTAAACAACGTGTCATGTCAGTTCATTTGTCATACACAATATGTATGAACTAGTTTGAGATTTGAGTAAAAATGATCATGCTTCACATGTTTGTATTTATCTCTGTTTGCGTCATTCTGTGCGTGATTCCGATGACTCTTGATCCGTTGAGATAAGGGCGATATTTGCTTAATTTTTTTGTTTATTGCCAGATGAGGCAATATTTGGAAAGATGACATGAAACAAAATTATTTATCTCGTAAACATTTCTTTTTATTTTAAAGTAAAGATTTTGTTTTGTATGCCGTCCGTGTATGGCAACATTCAACTGCTAATCAATTCCGATCGTTTGAAGCACGCGTATTTCTGTCCTTACGGGCGAAACCTACTTTTTAAAATATCAGTAGGTTCTTCTTAATTTACTAACATTTCTCTTAACCATTCTCGGCAAGCTTGAAAAAGCTTGTGATAGGATATGGTTCATAATAGTCGGGGAGATTCGACACGACCGCTAGATTGGAAGTCCGTCTCTTTGATCATTAAGCTATTGGCGCTTCAAATCTGTAATACTTTTGTATATGTTGTGTCAATAATTAAGTGTTAATTTAAACTGCAAATAAAACAAGGAAGTGAATTGCAGTTTACGTTTTTTATAGTTTTATCGAAATAACCTTAATTGAGACAGATAAGCACTTTCGCAGCGACCTTGTGGCGATGTTATGTAAGATGGCGACAGTTACTGTTAGAGGTTAACGAATTAAATACTAGATAATGTAAATAAATAATTTGTAATCTTGTATCATATCATTCACTTATATTTGAACAACGTATGTACAGTGTTGTGAACGTATGTTTGCGGCCAGGTAGCAAATATATTGTGCAATTTTTAACGAAGTCGATAACTACATGTTTATGTGAATAATTACTAATAAATTAATGATAAGAAGGTGATATATGTGCTTGTATTACTATGTATGTATTGAATAAAGATGTGTGAGAGGTGATGTGGGAGGGACCATACAGAAAACTTTAAGCTCTACCAAACAAAGATTATGTTATTTATGAAATATTTGACAAAAAAAGCTTTAGAGGTCGTTACGATTTGCACTTGAATTATTATTTCTTTTATCAATAATAGTATTTTAAAGAGGAAAGTATAAAACTCAAAAGGTACTAAAATCGATTTCAATAAATATTAGATTATTACTAATATAGAAAGCTACATTAATACATTTTTTTCAAATTCCAACCGGAGGGAATCTGCTAACGCTCATATTGAATCAAACTCAGCCTCCATAAGTTCGATTTTGAAATTATGAAATATATAATAAGGCCATCGCTTCGCTGGCACTGGATGTCGTGTTTTAAAAAACACAATTTAACATAATGTAAATATCAAGTTTATAATAGTGGTATTTACCCAGCGCGCGCCATTGTGCGGCGTATCTCTATATGACAATGTTGTAAATATAATATCGTAAACATAACAAGAAACATTAGCCAGATACGTTTATTAAAGATGAAGCAATAACATAAATCATTAACATGTCTCCTTCCCTGTGTCCCTCCCCTGGCTGTTGAAGATAGGAGTTACATCTGCACAGAACATAGACGCAAGGCATCTGTAAATGCAGACGTATATCTATCTCTGTTCTTTTTAAATCGCACAAGCGAGATCGCAATATGTTTCTGTATATGTGCTCTGGCAGTAGAAACCTGCATGAAAAGCTCAACTCCAAGCCACTCGAGTCCAGTGCAGTTAACATTGACACTCGTAGTGTACTGATTACGGCCCATAAGAGTCTTGTAATCTTCAGCCATTTTTTATTGATCGATAAAAGATAAGATAAACGAATTATTTTAGTACAATTACACCGCGCTGCGTAATTTATAGATATCCTGAAATCATTATGTTCAATAAAAGATCATAAACAGCTGATTTTTTCTTTCATGTAAAATAAATTGAACAAAAAGTTAATTACAGAACTGCCATTAAATTATTAAAACTTTCGTGTAACATTTCACTATATTACTTGGCTTAACTGACGTGTAAATCTGTATCGGTACCGACCAGTTCCGAGCCCATCCGCGGCTCTTCTTCGGGGTGAGTGGAATTGGTACAATCCCGTTTTTATAAATAGTATATTAAACTGCCACAAATGAAATCTTTTATTTGTTATTTACACAGTTCCTAATTTCTTTAATTAAATCTTTACAATAGGACCTCGCAGCGGTGTTAAACGACTGTAACAGCTTTTCCCAGTCTTTAGTCTTTGTAGAGATAGCAAAATATGGAGCAGCAGGCCTTATTAAAAGTACAAAGGAGCAAGACAAGCATATTGATTGTCACTTAACCTACAAACGATGTTGGAGACTAGAGACCAAAGAACTAGGAAAGACACCTATCGATTTGATCCATTGTATGCAGATATATTCTGGTTCTACTTACAAAAAATAATACAATGCACTTACTATGATCTTGAACAGACAATGATAGCTCACTAGCGCCCTCTGTCAGTGTCAAAAAATGTGCAGCTGTGATTTTTGCATGTAACTATCTATGCTGCTGCCTCTCTTACAGGTACAGATATAGTTGTGGCAATATGGTACGTAATCTTTCGTCTCAAACTTTATTTATGAAATTTCGTATGAGTCCCTCTATTAATTAAGATTATTAAAATATTGCAATGTAATAAATAATTACGTAGAACCTTATATCTGTTGCAAGGCTGTTTCCCTTTTAAATAATTACAAAATGTCATTAACGATTTTTATTATTTAAAATGAAAAGTTGTTTGTACTGCCGTATCAGGAGATGTGACCACGACCTGGCCAAGTATAATTAAGCCAGGTTTAAGAACGACTTTGTATTTATTAACGAAATTTTAAAGGCTAAATTAGTGAAGTCAGATTTTAAGCTTTTATTGTGTTACTAACATAATGTCGGACGGTTTTGATCCAGGAACCATGGATTCGAATCAATTCTAATGTTATGAATTAATAATGCAATGTTATTTCGAATTATTGCAAGTTTATAGTAAACAAAATACTTTAAAAAAAAAACAGTTTAGGTGAAGCCCTTCGTTATAATAATGTAGTTAAATATTGGTATTTATTGCTGTAAAAGATAAACTTTCTTCCTCTTTGCACATAAATTTACAATTATTGCGTGTAAGTTGTTACTATGTGAAGGCGGGCGAGTTGTTATTGATAAATTATAGTTATTAATATTTCTTGATTTGTATAATAATGAGAAGCAGTGGCGGTCCGCGCTCCTCGGATTTAATACGTAATACTGTCTTGCTTTACATCAGACTTAGTAAAAAAATATTTAAATTTACGAATCAATTGAAAATTAATACAATACGAAAGTCTCACGTCCTTCACATCGATGGTAGTAAGATTAACGAATTTTATCTTGTACTGTTAACTGCTTGTTGCTATTGTCCTTTTTTATTA
>JAODUI010000016.1:4797653-4808687 GCA_027563995.1 Papilio gigon | reverse complement strand
GTTAGCCTCGCTAAAACTCGAGAACGGCTGAACGGATTTATTTTATCTTGGTCATGGAATGTTCGTGGAGGTCTAGGGAAGGTATAAAAGGTGAGAAAAATTAGAAAAACCCCCGTGAAAGCCTAAAAAATAGCCCTTTTCCATTTCCCATACAAGCGTTCTTGTCCGAGGAGGAAATGTTTTTTTTTGTATTTCCTAATAAATCTAAAAATCTGTTTATTTATCGTCTTTAAGGCGAAACGGAGTTCGCCGGGTCAGCTAGTGTATAAATAAATCTTCATCACATTTATTTGATTTTAACTTATTTAGTAAACTGTCGAGTTAGTATGACGAGTCAATTGTTAATTTCATCACGTCTGTTAGATAAACAACTACGGGTTATACAAAAACAAAATATTTAAGACTGCGGCGTTGAACATGTCACTAAGTCTATGTAATCCGTTGGTAAACGAGATCTCCGAGATAACATTCAATTACCATTATTTCACGTGACCTATGGTAACTTTTTGCAGTGTAGTTGACGTTTTTAAGGAAAAGAAAACGACGTGATGCATACTGTACATGTCTACGAAGTTATACAAGAAGAGAAAACATGAATACATTGGTTAAAATATTAATACACAAAATTTCTTAGTAAAACAGTTATTTTTTTATCTATGTTGTTTTAGTACATTAATGACTAATGAAAGATGACTTGTTCCCAAACATTACCAAACATCTAGTGTCAACTACAACCAAGTTAAAGGTGTCAGCAGTGCCCTAGAAAAGATTAGCTGTTTTTATCGAGGAAAATGACGCGCCTCAAAATCGTTTTTTTTTTGTAAAGAAAATGCGATAGAAAATTATTGCACGGAAACAAAAGTTACCGAATAATTATTTATTTAAGGCAATGAAATATTATAAATTTCAATGAACATAAAACAATTAAGTCGTAAATAAAATTTATCTAGAATTGAACATTATCAAGTATTACAAAATCATAAAAAAAAACTACAGAGGTTGTCAAACATTCTGCAACTCGGAACATGGTGGCAGTCGCCGTGCAGAAAACAATGTTAGGAATACCTGCCTAGAGGCTCACGGGGACGGGACACTGCTCAGGGCGTAGCTGATCTTAAGCCTCCAAGGTATTTAAAATACATAAGATGCATTTCTGCACGTAACATTAAGCGTGTCTTTCTCGTTCATCTATTCGCGCGATTTCCATCAAAGGGTGTATAATGGTATTTAGTCACGAAGAACCAGTGATGTGTTGATGTAGAAATAAAACACAATTATTTATCGATATACTTATGTCAAAATATAATAATACTAAACTTCATTTTTTTATAGATTAAATCCATTGTCAATCACAGATTGTAAAATCATCCTTGTCTTTATCTATCAGTATTAATTTAGATAAAATAAATTGTAACAAGGTCTTATATACTTGTTTAAAACCTTCATATAGTTAATATATCCAAGGTACACGACGTATATCATTTCTTATCCCTTCAAATTTTTGACTAGTCATCGTTATGTAAGTCCGTTTTATGGCAAAAAAGGCAAGTCGTAAGAGCAACTCGTTGCAAATTATATTTACAACGATTAAATTGCATTTATTTTCTCTTATTATTATAGTTTACATTTTGGATTCTACGTCACAGTCATTTTTATGTTTCTCAGAATGTGAAAACTTCAACAATTTCTCACTGACCATATTCAATGTAGCCTCATCTTTCGTTTTACTTTCATCCCTGTACCTACCATAGACAAAGTACTCTTCGATCTCTTGCAGAGTTCTATCTTTTGTCTCTGGTAATATAAAATAAAATATCACTAAAGCTACACCCATCACTGATCCAAAAACAGCAAATGTTCCATAAACTTTAATACTTTCTAATAAATGCGGTGTAACTTGCAACCCTATTAGAACTGCGATAGACAGTACAAGACCTGAGATGGCTGTGCCCGCGTCCCTGTGAGCCAACGGCCACACCTCCCCGCACAAGGACAGCGGAATAGCAGTACAGCCTAAATTAACAGACACAAAATATATAACGAACAAGGCTATAGGAATTATAGAGTTACCTCTTGATATTACTCCGTTTGCTGCAAGATAAAGATACGTGCAGACACAAAATAATACGAATAAAGCAGAAAAGCCTGATGTAAATAATAGTGTACGGCGTTTGTACATCTTCACGAGAACAGATGAAAAAGTAGCGCTTCCCGTTATGATTATATCTATAGCCAAAGTGTAATAGAATGACTGAGATTTATCTCCGGTCACTTCTGAAATGATCTGCGACGCGTACGCCGGGAACACATGTCGACCGCAAGCTTCTATAAGTATCCCGCTCACGATTATAATATTCAATGGTTTAATGAAATCTCTCTTCGTGAATTTTAACAAAAGTACCTTTAAGTAATCTTTAAATGTCATCTTTTTAGTAACCAACGGCTTCTCTTTCTGAGCTTGTATTAATTCGTGTAATTCTTTCCTTGACTCTTCGCTGTTACCTCTCAACCAGTAGAAAGCTTTTTCACTGCTTTCATATTTATTTTTAGAAGCCAACCAAGCTGGACTTTCGGGCCAAGTGCAAATAATAACTAAGGAAATTGAATAAGGGAGCATGGCCATCAGTGCTACGCTTCTCCAATGGTAAAAAGTTCCTAGAATATGGACAACCATACCACCTAAGCAGACGCTAGCAGTTTTCAAGTTTAGGAATGTTCCTCTATTATTAGGAGATGTGTATTCTCCTATAACGACCGCTCCTAAAGAAACAGTCGCACCCGCAGTGAATCCTCCCAAAGATCTACTGAGCGCTAGAGTTGTGACGTCGTTGGCAAAGTACATAACCAGCCATCCTGCGAGGCCGGGTATCAGTACAATAGCATGAGCTTGTTTCCTTCCTCTCCAGTTCATTAGAAATGCTGATATAAAGAAACCTGGGATTCCTGATATACCAACGCACGAAGCTGAAAAGAAAACACACAACTTCAACCGTTGGTCTTCTCACTTAGGGACTATTGTTAAAAGCATTCTAGTGTAAGTCATAATACTTACACAACCAGGAGGCAGTGTTAAGGTCTATTTTAATTTCGGAGTCGGGAGATCGTAAGGCCGGCAGCAGGCTGCTGGTGTAACTGAGCAGCATACCCTGTGCAAGCATGTTCAGCAGAACTGCTGATACTGTCCATGTCTGAAACAGATTACAATAAGATAATCTTTGCACTCTTTCACGTCACCTTTCATTCATTCTTGCTGGGATGATGCGGCAGCTTTCTCTTTGTATATTCTTTATTTCTCTTACGGAAAATAAAACACAATTTTTTGGTAGAACAGACAGCAATGGTGTAACTGCCATCTTCTTGTCTTGTCATGTCTCTTGAATTAGGTCAAAAAAATGGAATGGTCTTACCTTTAAAAATTACAAGAACTATTAAATAATGGTTCTAGCATTTTCACAATCTCGAGAAACACTTTATAGTTACGCAAAGTTTAGGTCAAACCTACTTGTAAGAAATTTAATTACCTGTTTGATAACTGGCAACATTTTTCACAACTATAAGGTCACTCCTTGAGCGTTAGACGAAAACTGTTCGTCGCGCAGTCGCAACATTTAGATAGCAAAATATCGGATTAGTTGGTTTATAGTACATCTTGTTAAGGCTTGCCTTATCTTTTGTATATTTGTGTATCGACACGCACAATAATCTTACATGAATTAGGGACAACTGACATTCCATTATATCCACGTGTAATAACACTGATTTTTATACAATACATTGGATAAAGAAATGTGAGCGCGAGGGAGGGGGCGGTCAATTCCTGTAAGTAATAAAAAATACACCACACTTGTTCGTCGGTTGGCGATTTTTAACTACCCCGTTGTAATCGATGTCCAAGGAACAAAACTTGTTATGTCTGTCTCTAAGACTGTAGTAGCGACTGGTTCAGTTCAGTACTAACCTAACTCGTCTCTTCTCTTGTTTTTTAAATCATCTAAATATTTTTCTTCAACTAATATGCGAGTTTATATTTATCTGCCCACCCTTTAACTGCTGTAATAGCTTCAATAAGGTAACATTATTTGTCACAACTTAAGCCAATAAAGTTTATCGTAATTGTATAACAATATGATTTAATATCTTAGAGATGTCAGCGCGCAGGATTTGTGGACAAACAGCGTGCTCAGATAGAATAAGCTTTTTACGACTGGAGTATAAAGGAAAACCTTTTAATTAAATCACATATATTTCCCGTCCATCATATAATATAGTAGCGGTAGCCCCTAGTCATTGTATCACAGACAATGTAGACTTATTACGCCGTAAGATGGCGCTTTTGCAAAATATTTTCTAGGCGCCAACGAACTGTTAACTGTCATGGCGTCTGTAAAAAACTACTAACCTCAAACCGTGACATTAAATTCATTTTTTTAAAACCTTTTAATTAAACAGACATATAAAACACTAATAGCCTAAATGGTTAAAGGCTTGAACGTCGAAACACGAGGTCGAAGGTTCCAATTCCGACATTATGCTTGTGCGGTGCATATGCAACAAGTCTAGTGCACAGTTAGAATGGTTAAAACATATATTAGAAGAACTATCTGTGTATATATTATATAAAAATATTGTGCATTGTGTGTAAGAGGACATGCGTAAGAGTGGATTCAAATATAGAGATACAGTTATATAGGAAGAGTATATACTGTGCTGGTTCTCTGTTCTATTATAGAAACACATTCGTGTATGGATTGTGTGACAGAGGATATGCGTAAGAAGTGTGTGAGTTCAGATATGGGCTGACGGAGATGTATAGAGTATATACTGTGCCGACCCTACATATGGGAAAAGTGCAGGTTGATGATAAAGATTCCTCGAGTGAACTGAACGCTAGTGGACAGTTGTTTAAACACATTATGAACAGTAATTTGACGTGTTTATAGTTGGCTTTGAAGCGTATCACGAGTTTTTATGTTTTGGCAAACTGTCAGGGTAATTTAATTCTATCTATTAACGCCAATAGATATGTGAAAAAAAAACTAATGTTAATTTGGTCTGAGTAGACAGTAACATGATTTTAAAAGAAAAAAAAAGAAACTTCGAATATTGTCTGTTAATTATTTAATTATAACAACATTTTTAAACAAATTCGATTATGTTATACTTATGTTAATTTGTTCCACTCCCTTACAATATTAAGTACGTTCTAATTATTATAATATCCACAGTTTATATATTCAAATAATTAAATAAGATATAGTATATCACAAGAGACCATACAATGGAAATCACGTACCAACGCGTCCGTCCGCGGTGTTCCACCTAAAAGCTATAATCGCTTGATCGTTTCGTACGTATAGCGTCGACTGGGCGGGCACAATAGCCACTACGGTGCAGTTTTTAAATATGTTTGTAAGAATAAAGTTGGTCAGTGGTCAGAGCAGGTCGACGTCTTTTTACTTTTTACCGTTAACCCGCTTTTTATGCTTCTCTTTCGTCAATTTGTGAGAAACGGCAGAGTTCGCGGACAAGGCGTTATTTATAAGTGGAACACCGCGAACGTTTGCGATTGTACATCGAGTATTTTATAATCTCAAACATTTGTATATTTTCCTGGACAGTGTCATGTCGCTTCTCACCTCCATCTTTAGAATCCTATTTACATTGCACACATATAAAATATACTCCTACATACTTGTTGGGTATTTAAAGTTAACTTTTATAATTTAAATGACCGGACTACTGCATCTTCTGTCTTGGTTCATATATTTCATAGAAGTCAAAGATTGAGTAGACTTCAGTTCCTCCGGGGACATCGGTCGCCCTCTGAACTCGTCTTCTATTTCTTGCAACGTCCTGTCCTTCGTCTCCGGCAAGAACCACCAGGACATCACCAAGCAGTATCCAACCACGACTGAGTAAATTAGATACGCTCCATGTATACCAAAGTTCTTGAATAGATACGGAACAGTCTTCACGGTGATGAAGAGATTTGATGAGAGGAATAACACGCTGAAGCCACCGGCGAGACTTCTGTATTCTAGGGGAAATACTTCTCCAGCGATGATGAAGGGAAGAGGCACGGTTCCTGTAGCGATTGTAAACATATGAATGTGGATTAACAGGATGCCGATGAAGGAATGGTCGTACGGCAACATTTGATGGCCTTTAGCGTAAGTATACGCAGCGGTTGCGATAAACGCGAACAGATTTAATCCAACAGTTACAAACAACATTGTTCTTCGTCTGATCTTCTTGATGACGTACACGGCGACGCTGTTGGAGATGATCCTTTGCGCGTCCAGAGTTATAACCAGCAAGGAGATGTTTGCGTCGTTGCCGATGACGTGGGAGAAGATGTCGAGCGTGTACGCCGCCAGAATGTTGGCGCCGGCCCACTGTCCCAGCGTGTAAATGTGGATCATGATGAATATAGGTTTATAAAACTCTTTCTTCTTAACCGTAGTGCTGATGTAAGCGATTTGGGATTTCAATTTCGCGGAAAAGGATTGTGATATGTTAGCGTCAGCTTTAGATTCTCTGACGATTATGCTCGTTTCGATCATCCTTCTCAATTCTTCGTCCTCGCTTTCTCCCCTCAGCCATCGGAAGACTTTCTCGCTGTCCTCGTACCGTCCTTGGTCTGCGAGCCAGCTCGGAGACTCGGGGGAGTAAATAACTATTAGCAAATCCACGAAGGTTATAATGGCGCAGACTAAAGCCGCAGTCTGCCAGGCCAGGTAGGATCCTAAGGTGTGGACGACGAGGACTCCAGTGGCTATAGTTAAGGATATGGTGGTAAGAAATGCGCCTCTGTTACTGGGACTGGTGTACTCCCCGATAAGTACAGGTCCGAGGGTGTCGCTCATCCCCATGGCGAGGCCCTGGAGAAACCTTGCGATGAGGAGCGCGGTGATGTTAGTGGCGGTGATGATGCAGAACCAGCCCGCGATCATGGGCACGATGCTCACCAGGTTGGCCGTCCTCCGGCCGTACTTGGCCATGATGGTGGGGATTATGAAGTTGCCGGCCACGAGTGCGAAACCCAGAATGGAGGCTGGAAATTAGGATAAGTGTGATGTAGTTTTTGATGATTTAAAAAATAAACATGTACATATATAGGTCTAAGCAAAGATTCGCGCTAAGTAACATCAAACATTAAATAAGGAAAATATTTAATGTGTTTCTTGTAGAAGTGATTTGGGAAGTTTTTATATTACTTGGCATAAAATACAAAATCTTGCGACAAAATCTCATTATAATTGAGATATAAATATTATTGTTATTTATACTTAATGAACAATGGACAAGTTTTCAATTGTATCTGTGAGAATTTCTCAAAGCAAAATAAGAAAAGTCAAAAGGATAATTAATTACTACCAAAATATGTCACTGCGGTAAACGGAAGACTGTAGTCACTGCCGACCTCTCTAGGTTACTGGCGTGAGTTATGTTATCGTTTCTACTGACCTATCCATGAGCCTGAGGTATCATCGATAGGTATGATGGAGTCCGGGCGGCGTAACTGCGGCAAGAGGATGGCCGCGAAGCCCATCACCAGCCCGTGACCGGCCATGTTCAGTGACACGCCCAGCGTCACGAAACACTGGAATTATAAATGGTACGATATTTAAAAAGATTACAATCTTTACATTTGTATGAGATCTGCTTATTTTGTTTAGTTCCCTTCGTAAAGCAGTTCTCTATATTTGAGTTCAATAACCAACACAAAGGCTTTATATTTTTAATTGCACTTGTTACTCAAAACACAAATTTATGTACTTAATGTGTGCACGACGGCTGACAAACACGAACAGGGGAGAGGCAGAGTGCAGTCTAAAGTTGCATCGAATAAACACAGATAACATAAACTAATTGTCATCATCAAACGATTAGTAATTTAAATTAGTTTATGTTTTATTAATTATTTTAAATTATTTATCGGTATTGTTATCTTTAATATTTTATAATATTAAACAACGTAATCTATGGTTACCATATGCAGCTGCTGATGTTCAGAATAACCTAAATTAATATTTGCATAGGTACATTTAGTTATAATAAACGTAGTATAACCTTGTATTAAATGGTGCGACTCCCAAGCGGATATGGTATATCAAAAACATAGTATTGTGTTCCGATATACAACACACGTGTTAATGCTAACTACATAAGTGCGTGTCACTAACTACACTATGTCGATCGCAACTCATAACAATCATTACTTGGAGGTGACATAAAAAGTATGTTTACGAGGATAATATGTTATAGAGTTAAACTGTATGTCAGAGGTGACCAACTTAGTGCTGTATTTTTTTTCATTTAGGTTTGCCAACAAAATATGTTCAACCACTTTCACATATATATCGACTCAACTATATAACTATGAATATAATCTTCTTCTAAGCAAACACAGCATTCATAGATAATAAAAACAAAACTGTAAACAACCATAAGAAAAAAAACATTAACCTTACTTAATCGACTTTTATAATAAAACTACTGCACTAGTCTTGCCTTCTCGATCGCGCTCGTTTACAAATATTAGAAACGGTAATAATACGAACTACATTACTTTAAGAATTAAAATTCAAAGTTTGGGATAACAAATAGAAAAGAATTTGGCACATTTTATATCCTTTCCTTTTAATTATATGTTTAAAAATTTGACGTTAACTTGATATATCTGGTTCATAACTTTATTGTTATAAAAAATATTAACAGATTTTCGTTCATTTATTAATATTTCTTTCACCAGACCAACTGAGCTAGGCTTGTGCTGGTACATGGTTTACAATACTCGAATCGCGGGATTCGAACTCTCGACCACGTGATCGGAAATCCGTCCCCTAACCATTAGGCTATTGGTGCTCAAATTAATGGAAATAATTAAAAGTCATAATTACTAAAACAAGCCATACAAAGAAATGCATCACACTTCCGTGTGTCAAGATAGTGACAATATGTATGATAACATCACAATCATACAAAAATATGATGGATGAATGATCATATTGAACTATCGAACGTCTTACATCAGATGGTAGATATGATTAGGGCTGTCAACCTTCAAGAAACGTAGATCTGTACGATAATCTTTACTTACGACACGTGTACCCTAGAATCTTAATTCAAAAATCCTAGACGAAAATACTCTAAACGTGATGTTCCAGCTCTAGCCCGAAGTCCTCGATAACAATCCTGCAGCAAAATATCCATGCAAACACGATGAGGTGCCGGCCCTAACTTTTGACGCAAGATGAGTGTCGAAAATGCGTAAAATAATCCACATGTAGATCGAAACGACCTCGTCAATTTGTTATCCGACAATAAAACACGACAATTGCATGAAAGTTTTTATCGACATTTACACGTTGAGATAATTTTTTTGTGAGCCGTACGTCTAGTTACATCACGTCGGGCAACAACCGATCTCCACATGAATGAATCAGGTCAAAGGATTAAGAGTTTTGTGTAAACTACGTAAGGTTTATTTCGGTACCTGTTTTAGCATGAGTTTTTTAGACATATCTTTTACTTCTCGTATGGACAATTCTCCTTTTGGAATTGCCTTAAAATTCTTTAAACAATGATTGAGAGCAAGTTGAATTTAGAAACCAAAGGTAGAATGGAAGCAATTATAGTTATTTGCGTTATTGTTTTTGAAGTAAAAATCTAATAAGAGGTCTTAAGATTTAACAAACATTAAGTAATGACCATTTTAGTGTAATTTTTACTTGAAATAGTACGACTTATAAATACTTGATACTGAAGACAAAGGCGAGGCGTTTTTATGACGTATTTTCTTTGATGGGGTAAATTTACAATACAAAATAACATTTGGATAATCAATTCTACCTCAAACTTGTATAAAACACATAATCAGCTCACTACACCTTCCAGCTGAGGGGCTCGCAGCCTACCCCATTATAAGGGGTGACTAGGCCATAGTCAACCACACTGACCCAGTGCACTTCACACAAATCTTTGAATTTCATCACCGACATGTGCAGCATCATGATGCTTTCCTTCAACGTCAGATCGTTCGACATGTAAAATTCGAAAATCGAAAAACACATTGGTCCATGGCGGGGATCGAACCTGGACAATGTCGTGTACGGACCGGTCCGGCCAAGCGCCTAACAACTGCGCCGCCGACGTTCTTAATTTGGTTTAATACAGATGCCACTTGTAACAACCATAATCCTGTCACAAGAGCCCGAGCAGCGGAGCGCCTCGACTTCAACTTTTTATTGTCACTTCAAATCGACAATTGAAATAATTAAAATGTATTGTAATCAAAGGAACCGCCTTAATGACAAGGATGAGTATTAATTAATGACGTCACTACAATACAACATTTACTGAGGCTAACAGTGTTGACAGAGCCTCTGTCATTTGTTATCAAAGCGATGACGATCATCATCATCACAGTTCTCGTACGCTTTTAGTTAATTGAACCCAGGTTGTCACGAGAAAATTGAAAAGTCCGAACTTCTTTGATAAAGTATCTCCAAACGATATAACAGATTTCAGATAATCTGACACAGTACAGTCTGGAAGAGCACAGACTACTTTGTTTTTATCTTAATTCCGCGCAGACGAAGTCGCGGGAAGTAGCTGTAAATAAATCACGAACGGAGGGTCACATTAATAAGCTATTTAAAAAACAATGAGGAAAATCTCTGACTTTATAATACCGCTTGTGAAACAGACACGTGTAACGTGCAACGCGACCAAAAACTCTTTATTAGTAATTTTAAACACGGTTGCACTTACAAAAGAAACAAAACATTACTAGCTATCTGAATCCGAACTTCTCATTTGCACAGACACAGACAGAGATTGCAGTAAAACAGGTGTTATTTGTCCTATATGTAATACCTCAAAATAGCATGCGTAATTTTGATTTTTACCTAAAATAGCGAAGTGTCCGCAGGCCACTAGTATCCGCAATTACAGATGCATGCTTAACTTTAATCGTCAGAGGAAACACACACGAAGAAATTACCCCTTCTATGCTTCTCCATAGAAAGG
>JAODUI010000016.1:4773711-4789126 GCA_027563995.1 Papilio gigon | reverse complement strand
ATCATCATCATCATCAACAGCCCTTGTCTGCCCACTGTTGAACATAGGCCTTTCCCAATGCCTTCCACAGTATGCGGAACATCTTATGTATCAGAAATTATTTTTTACATTGCCTTAACAAAAAGATAATATCAAAATGACTTACACCATCGTCGGCCCAGTTGGAGACCATAACGAAGAGCTGCATGGGGTATCCGTTCTTGTCACCCTTAGGCAACAGCATGTGATGCGGCCACCCGCAACCGCAGAAGTCGAACTCCGCTGCCTGCGCGGAGCCCGGTTCACCAGGTCTAGCGTTCTGGTTCATGAAGGTGCGCTCGAACGGATAGTGACGGAGGAATCAACGCTGCGACGACGGATCGTGTTCTGTCCAGGACGTACTGTAACGAAATATTGCCTTATTCAAAAAGAAAAAAAAGTTCAAGATTCAAAACATTCTGTCAAGAGTGAAACGATAGTTTGGATAAAATAGCTTAGAAGATTCTAATATCACTTACGGCCTTGCGAGAACTTGTCCAATTCGATCATGAGCTTCCTCTGTTCGTTGAAGGGGAACCTCTGTCCTTTCTCGTCAGTGATTGGAGCCATGAATATACGCACAGTTCCCATAGCAGCTTGCCCTGAAGTGTTATCTACTTCGATACTAAAAGAAACAAAGAACAAATAAACAATAGGATTTGTAAAGCTACTGTTCTGCTCTGTCCCCTTAATAGAGGGGAATACATGAAAATAAAACATTGTCATTCTTACACATAATTGTATTCTTCGTGTTGCAAATGAGTGAAACGTGCTAACACACTGCCACGCGGAGTAAAGTCCAGGCCGCGTCCCAGATCTACCGTACTCTGCTCCCACTGGGTCGCGAATGTGTTCCTTCCAGCTTTGCCTTCAACCGATATTGATGATACCCGAATACCCGGGAAATCCAACTGAACACATAAATCAAATACAATTAAACAAATAATTCAATCTTAACCTATCATTGGACGGGGACAAACCCTGGATATGGACATAGAACCATTCACAGACAACAACAAAAAAATTGTTTCTTGGTATCATGATAATATACATTTATCATCAATTTGATGTCCTGTAACTTGTGCATCATATAAATTAATACTTCATACTATGTTGGTTATATTGCTACTAGTGTGATCTCCATCATCATCATAATCTGTCTGTCTTTTTCCTTATGTAATGTCGGCACAGTACATCTCTATCAGTCGTTTTATCTGAAATCACACCCTCCTTACGCATATCCTTTCTCTCACAACCCACACTTCGGTCTTCCTCTATTTTTGTAGGTACATTCAATCTCACTACCCTCTTGTTACACATATATAAAGATGTTGATTGTTCCGTTTGCTGTGGTTACTAATTTCTAAGGATTTTTACCCTGTCATTGCCGTAAGGTGACAGTTTGTTTTTGTACAAAACGAAGACATCGTCAACGAAACAGTGCCAGCGGTAGAACAGAGGGTCACGCATTGTCGTAGTTGGATCTCCCATTACACCGAATTGCTCCTGAAATTTTAAAAAAAATCAATAAATTTTATAATTTAAAAAGAATTAATTGCATTGGTTTATTTAACAAAACTTACCAAGTTACGATGATCCGGATCATGAGCGTAGGACGTGAAAATGTGACCCATGTTATGTAAATCACCGTAGTAAGCGCGATTGGGACTGAGCATTGATGCTTCCATTAGATCACCAAGTATATCAATACCCTTCTCATCATCGAGAGGCATTTGACGTCCATTTGGCTAAAGAAAAATAATATTGAATTACTCTAAATATATAGTATGTTATAAATACAGTGTCGATCACAGATAAACAAAAATTTACCAAAAGTATAGATTGTTTATCTATGGCTTCAAGAATTCGCGCCGTCCATGTTTCCATCTCTGACACGTCGATTTTGATTTGATCTACAGGTCTGTCGAGATCTACAATTGCCGAATCTTCGAACCTTTAAAGAGATCCATTAATTACAAAACTTTTTCATACTTCTATTAAAAAAGTAAACATTAACCTGCCTATTTCCCTTATGTAGGGTTAGCAAAGTATGTACCACTCATCAATACATCCTAAGCCATATCTGAATTCATTCTCATATCAGGCACATTCTGATTTACTTCGGTCTTCCATAACTTTCCTATACATCCCCATTTTATCTTGTGATCATCTTTATTTGTGTAATCATAGTCTGTTCACATATTTAAAAATAAGTAGCAATTAAACTATCAAAAGTAGTAGAGTAGGATAAGTTGCAATGTTCGTATATAAATTAGTTACTATGAAAATATAAAGTTCCAATTCGATGTTACAGTTTAAAAAGAAACTCAACTCGCAAGCGGAGTCTGCATTATTACATTTATGATGCTTACCTCGGAGGCCAAGATCTGCTGGCGCCTTGAGAGTCGAGCTTGGGGAAATAGGCTTCTTTGATTTTTTCTCTCAAATTATTACCAAAGGGAATGACGCGAGGCAAGTTGTTACAGAAACGCTCGATGTTGTATCTGGAATAAACATTCATAATGATTGTTTTAACAAAAACGTGTTTCAGTTATTTTTTTCAAAGCTTGGAGGAAGATGAAAGGAAGGAAGTCCATTCTATTATTATAAATTATATCCTAGTACAAGCCTAAAGCTTAGTTGTAGTATAAGAAATATTAGTAAATTAAGAAAAATATGGCAATACTTTTATAAGAAATTAAAATGACCTGGCAATGATCTGCTGGTGCATGTAATAAAGAAGTTCTCCGCGTCTGTCCTTAGCGACAATAGCGCGGTCCGCCGACTCGAACGGGTACACCAGATGCCAATGCCAGTGGTGAAGGTTGATGCCGATGTCCTCTCGGAAGTATGCCAAGCGCTGCTCAGGCTCCGCGTCAGATGCCGTGTAGTTTTGTGGTATCACAAGCGGTAACTGTTAATAATAAATATATTACTTGCAACATCATTTAAACGAGTAAGAGGTGATTGAAAGGAGGTGAAACCTACCCTGGGACCGGAGGTGACTACAGTGGAAACCTCTCGCGCGCGACGGAACACTTTAGGATCCACGAACTTGTCCGGGAATGTCTCAGTAATAGTCGGGATATTTAACCCCTTTGTATCGGGTCTGTAACAAAAAAGATATTTTAATGATAGTTTAATAAAATCTTAACAGTTACTAGTTAAAATTTGTTAACCAAAACATAGTTTGAAACTTCAATAGTGTTTCGAGATTTGTATGGGCCCAATCTATTTCTCTATATATATTGAAACTAAAACTTACCTGTGCAAGAGAGCAACGGAGAGACAATAGTTGAACATATACGGGTTAATGCGAAGTTGACAGTACGAACAGACAGATATCAAATCGTCGACGTTGCGCATTCCTGCAAATAAATTATAAATTTTGTCAAGTACTATGAAATAGTCCACTGAGTAGGTGAAATAAAAAATAACGTACCTAGAAAAATGTCAATCAGTTTTCCCGCCATCTGACGGTGCTTAGGTACAAACAGAGAGAACTGTTCGTTGAAACTAAGCTGCATGGGCAGGTCTATATTGGGCAAGGCGATGTTACGCACGGGAATGGCCCGAGCGCCCTGCCCAAATCTATTAGATAGACTGTTACTCAATGACTTATATTTCTCGGGCTGTAACATGAAAAAGCTATAATCATCTCCAATTTCCGCTAGATGTCACTATAAAGAAGAATGCAAAGATAAATATTAAAAAAAAACACTAACGTAATAATGATCAGGGATCTCAAAGACCGCCTTCTCGTCACCCTTCTGCATGAAGCACGGCTCCGTCGGCCGGTCAAAGAAAAGAAGTAAATTCTTCTTGTTATCACTCATTTTGTTAGCTGTATCTCTGAAATCATATACATCAATCTATACTACCGGACCAAATAAGAAAATGTATTACTCTTTACATATTTTAGTCCTCTTTCCCTTCCCACGTTTTTCTTGTGGATTCGGCGAAGGAGGGGACCCTCAGGGAGGGGAAATATCAAATTTCAGTGTGTCCCCTCCTTTGAGAATTAAAGGTGAGCAACGTATCTAGAATTGCAGATATCCATAGACTGAGTTCACTGAGCTAATTTAGCGAATTCGGGTAGCCACTTGCCACTTTACCGAAAAAACTTTTTACACAAATGAATATAAAAATGTGGAGGAAGGAATTGTTGGAATGCAGGCCACGGTTGGAGAACAGGTGTGTGAGGCGTCCTCCGTCCAGGCGGACCGACGACTTGTGCTGGCAGAAAGATTTTGGATGCGGAAGGAAGACCACATTTGTTAAGCTAGCGCTTGTCATCTTTCGACTACATCACCACTTATTTAGCGGGATAGCGGTCATGTACTGCCTTATTTACCGTAATGCATATGATATGGAAAGCATTGAGAAAGGTCCGTGTCCAGCCGTGGCAGACTAGATTTGATGATGACAATTAATATAAATTAAAATAAAATTAATTTATATTTATAAAATCACAATATTTCTCTTACCGTTTCCAAAAATGTTAAATGTTTGAAAAATAAATTCAATGAAACCTCCAAGGGGCCGTAAACCGTGAGAATCACGGCTTGACTGGTTTCTATCGCATTGTTTTTTAATATTTATGCAAAAATGCATTTCGCTTGAACATGTCCTAACCAAGGTCATATTATGTTATCGGGTTCCGGATGCATTTTTGCATATAAAAAAAAAGTTTATAATTAATTTGCTTTAATTAGATAAAAAAAGAACATTATTGAACATATATATTTTTTTCTAATAGCATTTGCTTAATAACATAGTGACTTGTAAAATATTTTCAGGTGCCTTCAAAAATCGGTGAAAATTTGCAAGAATTTTTTTTTATAACATTCATAGTAATGTTTCTTTAATTTTCTATTTCTTCACTATCATTAGTTGGTTTGGGGACTCCCAAACCTGGCCGTGTGCATATTAGTGTCGTGTCCAATTATATAGGAAGCGGTCATACAGCGTTCTTATCACATTCTGCGGTCCTCCTATCCTAACATAACAAACTTATTAATAGATATTCGTGTGACCAAATCATATGTCATATTTCGTATACAATAGAAGCGACATCTACTGTCACATAAGATACAATAATTTATAAACTTCGATAACATAAGAAACAACATAGTTCTCTCCATCGCCCGCTGAGCGACTCTGAGCGGGAGAACTATGCTCGTTGTTTCTCTAAGGGATAAAATCCGAAACGAAGTCATTCGACGGAGAACCAAATTAGACGACATAGTTCTCAAAATCTGTAGGCCGAAGTGGCAGTGGGCCGGTCACATCTGTCAGGCCAGCGACGCCAGGTGGGACAGGAAATTGCTGGAGTGGAAGTCCTCGTAGTCATAGGTACTGGAGACGCGCCGCCGCACCGCGCGCTCGGATCGCCGCACGCTGGGGGTCCCCGCGGGTACGGGGCTGATCTCGGCTTTAGGGGTTTCGGTCACCTGGCATATTACATTAATAAGTGTAGGAAAATATTTCCAAATATAAGAGTAACATCATTGAATGGTCACTGAGGCCTAAAATTTAGCATAAGTATGAGACATCGACGCTAACAAACACTTCTAAATTCAATACCATTTTGTGTAACAAGCCTTTTACTAGCCATTGTTCGCGAGGCTTTTTCTATGAGCAGAGACATAACCGATCGTCCCTTAGTGGAAGTCCTTAAGGACTTACATAGGTGGCGGCGTACTGGTGCGCGATGGCGGCGTCGTACGAGGGCAGCGGGGTCGCGGCGTGCTGCACCGCCGGCTGGTACGCCGCCACTTGTTCTGCCGGCACCGTCGTGTACGTCGTCGACTGACAAACATGCAAACATACTATTATGGACTTGATTTGACGACATCCTTAGCGTGTTATGAAGAATTAAGGGGTTAAGACTTAAAGTAATGGTCGCCCATTATTCGAATTAAGAACAATTCATAGGGCCAACGGCCTAATGGTTAAGGGTACGGATTTCCGATCACGCGGTCGAGAGTTCGAATCCCGCCATTCGACTATTGTCGTAAACCATGTCCCACTAGCCTATGGCTAAGATGGAGTGGGAAAAGAAATACTAGTAAGGTAACAAAAATCTGCTCTCTCTCTAAAATTTTGTTTATAAAAAAAAATTAAATACACACTTTTCCATATTAACTGGGAAGCCTTCAAGAGTACAGTGAATAGGCACATACTAAACTAGCGCTTACCATCTTTAGACCACATCACTTGGCATTGGGTGAGATCGTGGTTAACCGTTAGTTTAGTTTTTTATAAAAAAAAAAATAATAACTGTGTGTATGTTAGATACCTGGTGGACGGGTACAGCGACAGCCTCGTCGTACCGATGGTACTCCGTGGCGTAGGGCAGCTCCGCCTGGTACGCGAATTCGGGCTGGTAAGAGCCGGGCTTCGCCCCCTCAGAGTATTGGTAATCTTGCTGGATATCTTCCGCCGAGTACATGCCTGAAAGTCACAAGGAAAACCCATAAACAAACTGCTTTAGCGCGTCAATCCCGTGTATGCAAACTTAACTATTGTCTGTGGCACTACTCTGCTCTCTAGAGAAAATAAAGGACAACAGACTCGATACTACATTACTACAGATATAGTGAGAAAACATTTTCTTTCGTAATTTTTGAGAACAGTTCGTATTTATCGTGCTCTCTCTAACAGCTTTCGGTCCAATCTCAACAGTGTTCCGTTAAAGATCAGGGTTTTCCCAAAGAGAAATAATTTCTCACTACATCTGTACTTACTAAATTTGTGCTTTGAATTAAACATTAGTGACCTGGTCCATAATTCAGATCTTGACCTTCAATCCTTATATTGGTCTGTAAATTTTCATTGGTAAAAAGTAGCTGTTCCTCGTGATAATCTCCGATGTCCTTCTTGGATATCGTCCACTGCTGGAGAGGCTTCAGCGTGGTCCGGTCTGATCTGATGAGATGTGACTTGAGGATGGAATGCTCTGGCAGAGTGTACGGAGGTGGCGCCTCCTCGCGGGACGATGAAGGGGAATTACTGCTGAAGAAGATTTTAATAGTATCACATAGTAGAATTATTTCCAGACTTCATACGGAGACCAACTCTGGGTTCATGCTCTGGGAGCGTAACTAATCTTAATTACAGACTATATATTGCGTTGTTAGATGTATTTGAAGTCGTTATAATCGATTTTGACTATAAAAGATTTTAAAAAAGTGCTATAATGAAAACTCACCTCATTTTAACTTTCAATATCTTCTTATCTATCCTATCCACATATCCATTGCCGTCGTGATAGCTATGCTCCTCGAAATTCTGGTAAGTGTATTTCTCCGGCAATTCCTTATTGTCTATAATATATTTAGCTTCCGGTAAACCGTTGTATTTAACATCTGTCACATATCTCTCTTCAAAGACAACTTCTTTATTGTCTACATAGAATTTGTCAGCGTAGACTTTCTCGTCAGTGTATTCACCGTTTTGCCCCATGTGCATTATTGGCTTGGGCAATGTTAATTTCAAGGATTTCTTCTGTGATTGTTGTTTCTTGGAATTCTTATTTGGTGAATTACTTTTAGGTTTGAAATCCTGGAATATGACAAAATAACATTATAAACACACGTCACTTGAACTTTATAATCATTCCGTGGTTTTATAAACTGACTGAACATATTTTTTTTTTATTTCTTATATTATTAATTTACAAAAAACCTTGAGCAAAATAACAATCACAGTTCACAATATGACGGCTTTATACTATTATCAATACTAAATCATCTAGATGACACACGTGCAAAACTTCCTGTCAGTTTACAATATGACAGATATCATAAATTATAGGAGTTGACAATTTAACGGTCACATAAATCTTACTTTATCTTTGTTCGCGCTCATTGTCCTCTTCTCCAAAGTTCTGAGCTCTTTGGCAAGTTCTCGAACCAGTTGCCCCGAGTTGAGGCACTTTGGTACATTGTCCCGTTTTGTTGCGTCCGTCTAAAAACGCGATATTTGAAATATGAAATACATTCTAAAATCATGAAAAAACGTTGTCATAAGCGAATAACACTAAGTTTAAAGGGTTGAGGAGTAGATGTAGAAAGTGAACATTTTCATTCCTTATATTCCCTTTATATCTTATTAAGGTGGAAAGGGGGAGGGGACTACAATTTTTCCCCCAGGTTACACACTATCAAAGTTTTTTGTGCAGGCAGTACACACACCGCTTTTAAAGTATGCCACTCTTTAAGCGCGGCGGCTAGAATGCGCGCCCCACGCAGCAGCAGCGCAGGGAGCGGAGCGCCCGGCCCGGGGCCCGCGGAGAACCCCAGCTCGCTCGGCGTGAACTCCTCGTCCTGGAAACAAGAATTAATGTCATCAGCTCATTTAGAAGAGTCTGAGCCTAACCCTAGTTATAGCTAGGCCTAGCGCTTAACGCGTAACATCATGATGTTGCCTTTCACCGTAAGATCGTCAAATAAACAGACTTTAAAACTCGTAAATTGGAAAACATGGTAATCTCGAAAACGAACCAGTAGATTTCAAGTCTGGTCTCTTCACGGAGACACCGTAATCTTGTAGATTGACCAAGGTTTGATTTTTTGGTTTATATCTTAACAACGGGGGATAACAAAATGAAATGTTATTTCGATGTAAAGTACAGTGTTCATACCATGGACTCCTCGTTGTGCCGCCTGAGCAAGGCGAGGAAGTGCGCGGCGGCGTACCAGTGCATGGGCTCAAACAGCGGGTAGCGCAGGGTGGTGGGCGTGTCCGCGCGCGTCTCCAGCTCGTAGGATCTGGAAAAAAGCGGTGTCTCTACACGACTCTCGATTTCGTAGATCCTGAAAAAGAATTAAATTAAACACATTTTATTTGATTTCAAAGGACAATCACAATTACACAGCCAGAGAAGTATTAGTTAGGAAATAGGAAATGTTAAACATTAGTGTCCTAAGCTAATTACTACCGCACAGAGACATCGCTGAGAGTACCATTTAGCGACTTAAAGTGCGGCAGTTAGATTATTAAAAAGACAAAAACCAATTATCACCAAACACAACATGCTAATGAGTTTAGGTTAATTTTATTGAGTTAAAAAACATATTTAAATAACTTTATTCGAAAAAATAGTTGATGGTAACAAAGACAGGTGCTTCCTAACGAGAGGTCGATACTAAACCACGTATTCTAAAAAATGAAATAAAAGGAAGCCTTAGAAATTAAAGTTACTTATGAAAGAAACATAGCAATTCACAATAATTAACTTTTTTTAATTACGGCAAGTTTTTTTTTATTACTGGCAATATGTTACCAATTAAAAAAACACATGTTTAACTTTACCTCATAACCTTAAGAAACACGGTTACTATGCCGAAAGGTTGAAAAGAGACAGAAAGAGAAGAAGACAGTAGGAGTGAAGACTCACTGCAGCTGCATCTCCACCGCGTACGAGTGGAGGAAGTTCCCGCCGAAGACAAGAGAGTCACAGGGAGTAAGCACCGCGTGTATCCAGCCAGCAGGGATGAAGAGGGTCTCTCCGGGACACACTTCCGCTGTACCGTACCATTCCACCTGGAAAATAGTCACTATATATATTAACTAGCAGTTTATATAACCCCTGTAACCTGGTGGAGAGTAAGCAGAGATTACAAATTTGTACATAGCATGATCGTGACCCTCTTGCACAGCACTTAGTGTCATCAAGTGCATCTGACACACATTTAAGTCTGACTTACATACATCTTAAATCTTTTGATTATTTTTGAGTTTGATTTTAATGTCAATTAGGTAAAACATTTCCATATAAGTTCTATTTGGTATGAAAAGTCAGAGGACACATACCGCATCACCAAAGAACCTTTCGTTCTGCTGGTTGGCCGGCGTCCACTGCTGGTACAACGCCAGGTTAGTTGATGTCGGGGGTATCAGGTAGAATATCTGAAAAAACAATTTGAATATATTAATTTATTTGAGAAATGCTGTTTTGAGTATTAAATAAACACAACATTAACGTTTTTTATAAACTTCAACTGCATAAAATAGTAATTCGATGGTTATGTAAAGAGTACTTTAGTGTAATACAGTTTCTGTGCGTGCTGGACGCCAAGTTCTAGTACAACTATGGTGAGCGTACCTTCCGTCCATGCAGCACATGATACCAGACGCTGGTGCCACCGAAGTCAATGTGGAAATCTGTGTAGGAGCCTGCAGAGGACATGAGGCAATACTTCTGCACGCAGGGCTTCGGCGGCCGGTCCGAAGTCGGCCATACGCGCTCCGCCCAGTCCAACGTGCGAGCTATACAGGGCGGTTCCACTAGCGGAGACATACTGGAAGAAACAGCCCTTAAGTTTAGAACATGCTACCTCTAGTGGCAACACAAACAAAATTCATATCTGCTTAAGTTTTTAAACTATTAAAACTTTCGTGAGACATTTCACTATAATACTTATACTGACACCGATTTACACGTGAGTTAAGCCGTTTTATAAGTAGTATATGTTTAAGTTTTATACAAAATTTAAGACATAAGGAAATTTTCGTCTAAAATATTCATCCATCACCTTAACAAACAATACAGTACAGTTTAATAAATAAAATCAATACTAACTTGGTTTCAGAAAACTCTAAACTGAGAACATTGAGTACTTTCTCGTCCCGGTGCTCCGGGGGGCTCTCAAAGTAATCCACAAAGTCCCCCAGGGGCATACGCATTGTACTTTGCTTTCTTACATCAATTACTTCCACCTGATGAAATAAATATATCTTGTTATATGTTAATTAAAGATCTATAAGTGTATCTCATTGTGACACAGCTTAGTGATCAAACGGCCTAGAATATTTTTCTGCCATAGTTGAACAAACAGCTTGTTGGCTGGAAATTCCTAAACATTTGCAACATTTCATCTCATTGCCAATATCTGTGGACAGTTCTTTTGTTTTATTTTGCCATAAAGCTTTGTATACCTCTAATTGTGCACCACAAAACCTCAGCACAGATCTAACTGTGAATGTCCCAGGGTTGGGCACTTTGATGTCCAGACCTTCGGGTGTATGGAAAATGACTGGTCTTGTGAAGCCTGTGAAAAAAAGAAAAAGGTATTGAGCCACTACAATATTTAAAATCTCAAAGACAATACCGTAATTGCTGTTTGTTTTAACACTTTTTCTAACCATTATCTTTGATGAATTCTTCAGTGAACTGGTGACCCCTCATCCGCTGCAGGGCTGCCGGCGCCGGGCGTAAAGGC
Organism: Papilio gigon; assembly: GCA_027563995.1. NCBI lineage: Eukaryota > Metazoa > Arthropoda > Insecta > Lepidoptera > Papilionidae > Papilio > Papilio gigon. The sequence goes on along the minus strand of JAODUI010000016.1, from coordinate 4,777,880 downwards.
CGCGTGGCCAGCGCCCGCACCCATGCTGGAGACCCCACCTGTGATGGCCGAGTCTCTGAACCTAACTCGTACCGGTCTGCTCTGTGGTTGTTTGTTGGTATCTTTACTGAAATTTATTGCAATAACTTTATTTACATTTTCATCTTAGCTAAATGTATCAGTCCAAATAAACAATGCCTATGGAGTATCACTTATTACACAATTTTATACAAAAATTATGTTTCTTACTTTTTTATATTATAAATGCATAAAAACAATTGGTTGCACACTATGAAGGATTCATGTTATGTAATGAAATATGAAATTGTTATTTTTTTGGTACAATTTTACTAAAGATGTGATTAGAAATGATGGAATGAAACAAAACAAACTAGTTTATTAAAATATAAATCATTAAATATTATAAACCATGTGATTTTTCTCCACAAAATTAAGTATTTGTAAAGGAAAACACATTTAAATAGGCCAGCCTTTGATTTTGATTTATGTTATAAAATAAATTACTATTTAGAACAATGTAACAATAACCATTGACAGTCAATAATTAACCTATCCCTGGAGATATGGATTATCTCTTTGTACATCACTAGCATTAATTTGATGATGAGGAAATGTCTAGAAGTAGATATCATCACGGATAATTAGTATTTTTGACACTACAAGATAATGAGTGAAACATGTAAATCAAATATTATACTCACACACAGAGGGTCCGTATGTTTGGGCGCATTTTGGACAATGATACTTGTCGATATCGTCCGAATGATATATCTTTACATCGACACAACTGAAAATATCCACAAACTTAGTACACAAACTGCGTTACAAAATTAATCATGTATGCGAATTGTTTCGATAAAACTAGATATATTTAGGATAGAGAATGTTTACTTGTGTTTAACAGTATAATTCAATGAACTGTAAAATGAATATATTAAAAGGTAACTTTTTAAACGCGTATAAGACAAAATAAAAATTAATCCATTGTAAAATCCATGGTGACCACACATGTAAACAAAAAAATAAAACATTGTTTTTCAATTTAATCTGATGAAATATAACAAACTACTTATTCCGGCGCTATAATGATAGCGTTTAGTAACTTGAAGTAAATAAATAATAGTAAATTCCACTAAAACAATCACGACTGATATGATGGCCGAACAGCAAGGTGTCCGTCATGTTGAAACCACTTTTTTTCACATACAACGAGTGTTTATCACAAAACTTGATATCGTTACGATATTACCTTCCATGAAACCACTCGCGGCAACAATCACATTCTATCATAAACTGTCCAACATTATACGGCTGACCACACAAACAATAGGTTTCCTTCGATGACGCCATTTTAATGGCGAATAGACAAACTTGTGTTTTCTTCTCCACGTCGCTTTGGGTATACCATTACAAAAATTATTTGATAATTGCTAACTATAGACAAGAAGAGTGTGACGTGTATGACGAATATCCGGCTAAATTATGTAGCGAAATTTTAAAACGTTTTCTAAAAGTAGATCAAATTATGTGTGTTCGAGCACTATGCTTTATTTTATTTGAACGATAAAGTGCCCAAAGTAACATTTTAAATCAGTAACGTAATAATTCTATTTAAAGTGCATAACGTACATAAAAACGATGTTTTACTTTTTATGTATGTTACAAATGTCTTTCAAGCAATTTATACCAAATAAAAGCAACAAAAATTACCAATGTAAACCGTGTTCTCTTAAAATGTAAAGTTTTTCTTTCCCTGAACATACTTTTAACAAGAATTAGCAAAATACATATCACAGACAGCAAAATATTGCAACGCCTGCAATTTTTTTTAAAAAGAATTCAGTCGCTTTGTTTGCTATTATTTTAGAACACAAATCTTCATACATTAGGTTCTGCTTACCATTACAGCCGATTTATTAATTGTTAATACTCTTTTAAATATAATACATTAAAAAAACATCCAATCAAAATGTAACATAATTATTTGATAATTATCATCCTTGTAACACGTGGGCATAAACATCATAAATAAGAAGGTTGTTTCAAAGTTAAATGAACTTTAAAACTCTTTGCTTCCTTGTTGTTTTTTTTTAATTCGATTCTTTAGCACAAACGTGATTCCGGGAAAATTGAACATTACTACAAAGGATTGTGTTTTTATAGAAACTGCGATTTGGTCAATTGGTACTCGGCACAATTAAATCTAAATTAGGTACGCAAGAATAAAAATCAATTCGCGCGTGAATAAGCAGTTTTAGGATTGGATTCAGTAGCTTTATGGAAATAAATAGTAAAATTAATTTTAGTTATTTTAAAGAATAAGTTTTAGTTTACAGGTTATTCGCTAATTTCACAAGATGGCACTGTTATTAATATGAATTTGCGCGCAAAAACATTTTGATAAACCTTGTGAGAAAAATCAATTGACCAACAGTTCGGTAAAGAACAGTATAGCAAAGATATTCCGATTATAGAATTTACTTTTTGTTCAACGTTATTTTAGTACTGATTTATATTAATTGCCAACACAAGTGTAGTCAGAAACAAGCAAGTTTACAACAACGCAATCGATTTTCCTTAGTGACCGAAGTTATTTAAACATCTAAAGAAACTCTAAAAGCACAAATGACAATTGTTATCTATTGAACTTGCATTTCTGTAACCAATAAAATGGTGTACGTAACTTCCTGATTATTTTTTTTTATCTAAAAACTTCAATTCATTTTTTTGCGCTTTGTCAATTTAAGGTTAGTTTGAACAATTATTATTTTTCAATAACGATTGATTCCATTATTTGCACGTTTTATTGAATTAATAATTTATTTATATAATATATGAATATCTCTCGTATTTTTAAAATATAACATATTGAGTATGTTAATATACGCTCTGTTATAATTGTATGCAATCTTTCTTTATGTTGGATGGATTAAATGAGTATTATTCTAATTATTAATATAAGGAAAATAACAGGACAGTAACAGATTAAAAAAAAACAATTTGAACAGAGCGCAAAGATAAACCATACGGTGATTATTTGCATCCATTGTTGTAAAGATATAATTATTCTAGGTCAAGTTCGAGCGAGCCCAGTTCCCACATTGCCAGCTACTAGATTTTATATTGAAATATAAATTGAATTTTACATTTGTTGAATATCACATAGGAAAAAATTGTAACTACAAAATGTGTTCACTCACCTGGAACTCACTGGAACATAGTCGAGTCATTGTGTTTTTATATTGTGACTAATAATTTAGACGATAAATAAATTATACAGTCACGCCTGTAACACAGAGGTACAGGCAGAGATTACGGATTGCCTTTTAACGAAATAATGGTAATCATAAACAATCACCCGTTTACAAAATAGCGACACGTGTGAATCGAAACTAAAATATTTTCAAAAACGTACACTGTATTTACGTAAACAGACTTTGTATGGACAAATCATTCCTCCATTTATCTACGTCATAAAATAAATTAAAGTCGTCATGATTTGTTTGATATGTTCATAGACAAAAAAGAAAATAAGACGGTCTTGTCTTAGTCAATAACCCGTTTAATCCTATACCCCAACTTTCTGACTACAAAACTATCCACTAATTTCAATGTAAATTGAACTTTACGTCAGTGTGTTGTGAGTGAGTTTTAATTGTCGATATCTATGTGCCTAAACTAGCAAATCATAAAGGTTATGTCACTAAGCATTGTGCAAAACGGCACCTTGCACAACGTGTGACGCCGGACCAACAGACCCATCGTTGCGTTGCATGTGGCTGCGTAGTGATGCTTGGCATTTATTCAGATATCGACGGGGGAAAGAATGATAAACATTTGTCTACGACTAGCACGACCGACTCTGAAGTATTTATATTAATACCATTGCGACCTGTAGCCTAAACAATTGATCCGATTGTAATGGCTGAGGTGTCAATCGTTTTGTACTTTTTTTAATATGAGAAGGCAAACGAGCGGCGAGATCACAAACGTGGTCGTCGACGTCCATGGACATACAACACTAGAGGAGCAGATGCGTTGCCTTTGAGAAAGAGATACGCTCGCTTCGTGAAGGACCCTAAGTCGTACTGGTCTGATTTTTTTTCCTATATGTCGTAGAGAACAATTTGTAGTTTTTTTTTATTTACACGTACGGTTTTTTTTTTAAA
>JAODUI010000016.1:4758766-4771457 GCA_027563995.1 Papilio gigon | reverse complement strand
TGATTTAGGACGTAAATAAAGAATCATGAGAATGTAAAGCAGATGCGTTGCCTTTGAGAAAGAGATACGCTCGCTTCTTGAAGGACCCTAAGTCGTAATGGTCTGAATTTTTTTTTCCTATATGTCGTAGAGTACAATTTGTAGTTTTTTTTTTTATTGACACGTACGGTTATTTTATTAAATAATTATAACAGAGTAGAAAATATTGATTGGTTGGAGACGTTTGTTGTCGGAGGCCAAGACACGCGGGTCGCTGCGCCACTCTAGTTAGTTAGTTTAGAAAACATTACAATATTGATCACTCAGACGTCATGAGACATGATGAGATATCAATTTCTCTTAAATTAAAAATATAATCGATTTTAGCGTGAAGTGTGTTAATACGTAACGCATACGACACTAGTGTTGAAGATTTCGCAAGTCCGATGCATCGAGTGGCCAGTCGGTCGCCGCCGCGGGAGAAATCGACCGTCGACACTTTCCCCTCACTAGTGCGCTAAAAAAACAACAAATATAGATAAAAAATAATAACATCCGCGTTCGTGTACGTTTTCTTATGTTTAGAAATTTTTCAAATTGATTTGAAAATGTAAATTGATTTTTTTTCGGATTACTATTGTCATATTTGGTGAGTATTTTAAATTTTATAATTTGTAAAATTCAGATTTTTAATGCAACAAAATTCTTAATATTATGAAATAAATTTTACAACTAATTTGGATTTGGTTTGTAGTTAAATAAAGCTAGATACACACCTTCAGTTTCAACTCAAAATGTACAGTTAAAAAACAGATATGAAATATTTTAAAAAGATGTATATCTTTATCATATATGTTGAATATTCGTATTCGTTCGCATCCGGCCATATATTCGTTGAAGCCGCACGCGCATTACAAGATATAAAATTACTTGAATTTTCAAAATTGCAATTTGCAATTGCAAAATAGAAAATGAGGCATATTTACTATTTTCTTTATCAAAAAAAATAGATGTAAATCATAGTTAAATTGTTTTCACATAAGTTTGATTTTTAATCGCGAGTCAATTTTCCAAATATTTTGTATTTTAAATGACATTATCTTACACAAAACCTTCAAAGGTCTTTTTCCCGTCACTTTTGTATTGCGGATCTGGCATCTATAGGTTATGTCTATGGTGATCAATAATGGGTCAATATCATACTTTCTTTTACCATAGAGAATTGAGGACAAGGGCGGAAGACTAAGTTGTACACTCGTCCTTTGCTTGCCATTGTCAGCATCGTTGTGAATCAAACGCTGCCTTCATTTGTTTTTATTATTACAAAAGAATTGTCTCTGATCACATAAAACCTCATTGCTAATTTATAACGTTCATGTATTTTTAATCTGTCTACACGTTTGTTTTCATTTACTCAGTACTGTTAACTGTTGAAGCAGGCGACGCATCTACTCCAGTGTTGCGGGTGTCCATGGGCCTCGACGATCACTTCGGTGTTACCACCGCTCGCTTGCCACCTTCTCGTATAAAATAAATAACCTATCTGTATGACAACAAAAATTAATTTGAAAAGAAAAAAATAAGAAATGCATTTTTTTCATCTTGTAGTCGGGTTATTTTATTTTTTATAATGGCAACACCTATTGTTTTGACGGGATATTGTTATAAACGAATGAAATCTTACAATGATATTTATACAGTCAAACACACGCTATATTGAATACATCATCATCAACCTGCCCTTTTCCCTTCGGAGGGTCGGCACAGTATGTACTCCATACATCTCTGTCAACTCATATCTGAACTCACTCACTTACATATATCTTTCACACTAACCATCCATACCTTCTTCGGTAATAGAGCTACAAAGACATGAATTGTAATGAAGTACGCAGTAAGGATAGAAAATTCATCATGCTGTTCTCCCTAAGGAGGGTCGGCAGAGTATCTCTCTTAGTCGTCATATCTGATTTCATTACCGCATATCTGCACACAATGTAACCGTGGTTTGTTCCATCTTTGTAAACTCTACACCAAAGCAGGGTTCATAAAGTTTTAAGAGAAACTGTTTACATACAAATATAGTTAAACCCCAGCTTCCTATATCCCAGAGTTCAATGACCTCGCAATGAATAATTTCTCCACACAGCGTGACCACGCCTTCTCGGAAGCACTTCCGATGCAGCTCGCAGTCCTCGACAGTTAATAGGCTGTCTGATGTCATACGGTGGCATGAATTATAATTAATAACACCCTGTATATATCAGTTCTCGTCCGGTTAAATTGTGCATTTAAATATGGTCTGTAAAGAGTTTCTTTCTTCAGTTTAAAAACACTGTAGACGTGGTCTATAAACCGCGGCCCACGACGGATACTTGTGCTGCCCACGAACCTTTCAAATATCTCGTTTTAATTGACTTAGAAGTGTGTCCGCGGAATCGGTTCTCATCCGAGATAAATATTTGTGTAATCCACTAATATAACTATCGTATTACGAAGAAGAAAACCTTTATTAGAAACCACGAATATTTTTAATACAATTTAAAAAGATGGTATTCAGTTGTTTCAAAATCAAAAAATAGTTCTATAAACGTATATCTAGAGGGGAAACGCGTTGTAACACCTCAGGACACAATTAAATAGACTGGTTGTGTCAACTCAGTTGCACGAAGGTGCGGCTCGAAGTGATACCTCACATTGTCCTATATGGCTCTTGGATAGAAACATGTGACAAGCACTGCACTATAGTGTAAGCAAGTGCCGCCATGTCAACAACCACAAAACATTATGCAGATTATATTTTAAATAAAAAAATCAGCTAATTAATTGATGACTAATGATACGAGGTATATAAGAAAATATTATAAATGCCTTGTCTGAGTTATATATTGAGCATTTTTACAAGACACATAAATCAACAATGTTGTTAATGGACAAAAAAAAATTACATCTAGGATAGAATGTCTAAGAACGAATTGTCATCGTAAGAGATTATAATGTAGTCACAAAAGATAGTTCCCGTTTGGATAACAACTACGTTCACCGTCATCATCATGGTTATCACCATCGTCGTCATCATCATGATCGTCATCAGTCTGCCCACTGCTGGACATAAGCTTTATAGGCAACTATGATCATATCTATAAATTACTCAAATTTAATTCTTATTAATATCAAAAGTAGAGATTTTGAATTTTTGTATGGATGCTCTCAACGGCTTCATGGACCCATGTCATGGTACGGATGTAGAACATAGTCTGGGTGAAAACATGCTCGTAGGCTAATAATTATGTGTTTTAATTCTGCGCAGACGCAGTCGCACGCGACGACTAGTCATTTATAAAAAATAACAAATCTGACATAGAATGAATTTCAAACAGTAAACATTAGTTACTAACAAAAGACTTCAACGCATCTAAAACAGGTAACACAATAATAAGTCAAAAAACCAAGGTCATCACAGATTTTAGAAAACAAAAAAATATCAAATATATGTTAGTGGCTTTCAAAATTTTATTAGTTATATAAATTACAGGTGAGGAAAATCTAATTAATTATCAAAATGTTAGAATGTCAAAAAGTAAAAAAAATTGTACAATAATTATTTTGAAATATTATCAATAATGCAGTAATGGATGAATAGAATTTTATAAATTGCTAAAAAAAGTAATTGAACGAAAGAAAAAGACGATAAAAAGTTTTGTCAAAAAAGAACTTAAAGCTTAGAGATTTCTGGATAATGCATAACTTTAATTTCTCTTAACTAGTTTGACGCACCGACCTGAAGTTTACCTTTGCCTTCGACGGCAGTCCTGGACTTCGCTCCCGAAGATTTTTTTATCCGGACCGCTAGCTGGACTTATCCCCCCCCCCCTCCACCTCCCTAAGCCTAGACACCTCAATGAAGTAATAAAGTACATTATTAATTCAAAACAAATTGTTCAATTCTATTGAATCTGATAAGCTTCAATCTGTTGCGAATTATTAATGAACTTGTTGCGCATTAATAAGTCATCATTACTGTAATTATCATTATTTAATAATGATCAAGTTATTACGAGGTGATGACTCCTGCCCTCTAGAAGCAACGCTAACTACATTTGCAATATTAGATAAAAACTTAGTTTTAACCTTATGTGATCTTCCAGACTGTTTTACATCTGCTGCTTACCCACTTAATTATATTCACGCGCAGCACCTCCACTATATCTCTGCACGGTCTATGTTAAATTTGGGAGAAATCCATTTACTTCGGTTTCATTTCATAACATTAGTAAGTAGTAAAGAAAATACCTTTTCCACAGAAGGCTACCACCGTTAAAGCTGTACAAAAATTTAGAAGCAATTTAGATAAAATATGTGCCCTTCATCTTTTTAAATAATTATTTACTATATAATGTTCTTTACACAATTACTCAGCACATTTCCCAAGGTACTAATTTGTGGTTACATTATCTTTAGAATCGACAATTGACAGTCAAGTTTTAGGAAGGCGCTATCGTGACATGACATAATATTTCAATTGCTGTTTGTATTAACAATACGATGACTGTCAAATTTGACATCAGTACCGATTTGAAAGAGCAATGAGATTCGAAGAAGAATAAAAAGTGACAGTCGAGTAAACGAAGCCTCTAGCACAGAAGTGTCTGAGTGAGTGCGTGCATCGCACGAAACATGGAGTTACTTGCACTTGCTCGTCTTCGCAGCTGCTAATACTGCGGTCTCTGTTACTGTTATAAATCTATCAAGCTCGTGACGTCAGAAACGGGACGAGTCTCGGAATGACAACAAATTTATACTTGAAGTAATAGTGTATTATTAATATATCATAAGACCGTTGATTATTCAAGCAATCAGTTTAAATCAAAAACTGTCATCAACATCATTATCAGCCCTTATCTGCCCACTACTGGAAATAGGGCTTTCCCAATGTTTTCGCAGAATGTAGTCCTTTTGCAGCATTTTTTTTCTTTCAAGTGTGTAATTTAAAGTAGAATAAATTACGAACCAAAGTAAAAGTTCTTGTCAAAAGAGGTTGACGTCTGTTACGTATTTCATAAATGAAACAATTTTTGAAGGGTCTTATATCGGTTTTGGTAATCATTATAAGTACCAACGCGTCCGTCCGCGGTGTATCACGTATAGCTACACTCGCTTGAACGTTTCGTACGTATTGAGTCGACGCGGCGGGCACATTAGTCACGAGGATGCAGTTTTTAAATATGTATGTAAGATAAAAGTTGGTCAATAGTCAGAGCAGACTGACAACTAATTACTTTTGTACTATTATCACGGTTTTTATCCTCCTAATTCAATTCGTGAGAAAGGTCAGAGTTTGCGGACGAGGCATTTTTTTTAGTGGAACACCGCGAGCGTCTGTAATTGTACGTTACATAAAAAAAACTCAATATGATATAATGCCGAAGAATCTGGTTTTAATTTTATAGAATCCAATAATCATTGACGTAGTTAACATGTGTCAGGGGTGACCAACTTTACTGACATAAGTAAAACAGCGTAGTTCGGCACATGTAGTATTTTTTACTTAACTGAAATGAAATTATTATTATTAACTACTTATTAATATCAACGTAAGCATTGCGTTGTAGCATTTTGTATTTTTTCTTCCTTGCCATCATCGTTGTACCATTACTCGCGATTGAACAGTTGTCCACCTCTGATATGAATTGTAATATAAAAAAAATATTCAACTGGACCTTTATAACAATGCATAAAGTTACTTGTTTTGCAATTATAACGTAACAATAACTTGATCGACCACATTTTTCATTGTTATTTTGCGTTGCGATTCAAAGAACACCTACTATTGCATAATAGTGTGCATCACGAGATATTCTAGAAGGGATCACGACGCGGTCACTCACAGAGAACATCTCGTCTTTCATTAGAAGTGTTAATACTATGGTGAGCGTCTCGCAAGCGGTACACTGTTGGTCTACACATTGACATGAATTAAGTCTAAGACCGCTGACTTCCGGACAGCCTGGAACACTGCATACTGTGGAAGTCATTCGAGAAGGCCTACGTCCAGTGGGCAGACAAAAGCTGATTTTTTACGAGTCAGAATGTATGTTCTTGTACTGAGCGTTAATGTGTTTTTTTTTTGTAAATCATTAATCATCCGATTACGTTGTTAAACGTTAAAAATAGTGTTGCATAGAATGTATGTGCGTAATGAAAAGTGATTGAACCAGATTAATTCAATGCAAGCAAGTAAAGAAGATGCCTTGACATATTGTAAATCGGAGATTTACGATTTACTACAGAAAGCATTCTCCTAAGAGCAGATTAAATCTAGAAAGCATATCGAATCATCCTTTACTGAAATAGAGAATTTTGAGTAAAACTCCTGGTAAACGGAAAGAAATACTAAACAGGGTTTACATACCGAATTAAAAATAATAAAAAAGTTATGCTCGCCAGTAGTTATTGTTCATATTTCTAATGTTTTGTCTTCCTAAATTGTTTGTTGTTTGTTTATGTACAAAGTTTTAAATAAATAAATTTAAAAAAAAACAAAAACCAGACTACTTTATTTCAGATAAAATATGTCAACTGTCACTTTTGTGTTTGGGCGTTATTCATAAATGGCGGTTCATTTCTGCGTAGAAGTACTAAATTCTGAATTAATGTTTAGAAGTTAGGATCATGACACTAGTCGCTCGTAAATATAAGCACACGTTACATTGAATTGGAAACGTAAACGAGGTTATATTTGTATTGTTCTATTTTCTATTCATTTTGTTGGGAAGTAGGAAGAAAATCAACAGTTAATTTAATTAATAGTCATTTACTACATTTTAACAATACGTGTACAAATGCGGAGTTCTGATTGCTTTCGTTTTATTTCCTTGTTCGTTCGAAATATTAACCCGCGCTTTTTAGATCGGCCATTTTGTTTTCAAGGTCAACACTGCGGGATATAACAATGTCGTCTGTACGTATTAGGTTTAGTCTGTGCCCAACGTCCGTTTGGTGGTCGACAGAGAATGGAAAGTGCCCTTAAATAATATAATTTAATTTCGTGCTTATTTGTGATAGTGCTATTTATATGGTAATTTTTATGACTATTTTTTTTTAATATTTCTATATGAAGAAAAAAAATATTAATAAAAACAGATGCGTTCTGAGTTTTTTCATGACATAAATTGATCAGTAATCTTTCAATGAATTCTGGTACGTTTTGAATTTAGATTAATTCAAACAACATAAAAAATGTCAACGAAATTTCGAAGTATCGTTGTTAACTTGACACAAACCGCTACAATATTTAAAGATTCAAGTTAATTAGTATGTTTTGTAAAAAATATAAAAGTAACTATTTAATTTTCTTAGTGGTACTTGTCTCAAGAAACTTCAGTTATATTTTCCAAGGCCTGAAAGCTCCCGTCTAAGATTTGAATCAGCGACCTTGATTGTAATTGATTTAGTAAATACGGTAACTACTTCCTACTTTACCATTGTACTCGACAATAATCGAGATTGTGTTGATTATAGCATCTACTTCCCCGCTTACAAGTTTTCATTGCGTCTGTTACAAGGTAATACATAAGACATCGCATTTTATAACAGCAATGGAAACTCGATACAAATTGAACCCTTTTCCCGTATTTATGTGTTTTTTAGTTTAATAATTAATTAATATTTTCTATAACCTTCATCAGGCCTATATCCAGCAGTAGACAGACAAGGGCTGACGATGATGATATGCTTGACAATGTATGTGAAGTTTAAAAATGATAGGTTAAGTTCAGGCGGAACAAACTTTAGGAAACATTTGAATTTGGTTCCAAGCGTGCTGTGTCGGTATGAGGTGTATTTGCGGTACATATTGGTTTTCGTGTGCAAACACAGTTAAACGAGTTTGGCGGTTTGGCGAAATTTCTCCACCGCTACGAACTGACAAAATGTTTAATATTTGACAATCGGTACATCTTACGCACGGTGTAATGTATGTAGATTTTATGTAATTACGTAAATATTTATTATATGTATTTGAAGGCAGTATTGATTTTCTGGACGACTTAATTTGACTTCAAAGTATGTTCCTCACTTAACTGAACAATACCTTTTGTTAATTGAAGCATTAACACGCTGTAAAATACAATAAAAGTAATCCGATTAGTGACTATTTTAGAAAGATTAGGACCAACGGTAACATAAGAAGGTAACCGCCAGATTTCATCGGAAATTTAGCGTTACAAGTTTACATTTCCAGTCACCCAGAGACAGACTCCAAATAAGCTGATGTAAGAAAAATATAGATCTCCGACGAACATGTCGAGGAAAGAGCGAAGTGGTAGAGATATATAAAAAAGCTGTACCCATACGAAATAATACCTAGGATAAGCGAGAGACGGCATGTAAACAAATCTTATTTAGCATTTAGCTAGTTAAAGTTTGGCTTTAAAAATCAAGTGATATAAAAATGCATTGGTTGCAACAATGCACATCACCAACCTGCCCTTTTCCCTATGGAGTATGGCCACAGTATCTACTCTATATGTCTCTGTCAGCTCATATCTGAACTCACACACCCATATCCTCTTTTACATATTCCACGCCTTGATCGATTTTTCTCTACCTTTATAGCCATCCACATTGTTTCAACACTGCACATGTCCATTACAAAACGTTCATAAATAATTTCATACAGGCTTGTTGGAAAGAGTTACGGCCTCTTTGTACAGTGCTCCATTTAGTTATTCCGCGTCGGTCCGCCCTTAGTTGCCATTCAGTACGGCGTCCGGCAACGCGTTATGAAACTTGTCCATGCTCTGTATCTACCGAGTAACCTAACCTACTACGTGGTAAAAAACCAATGATATTTAGTAAACCTTCTCCCCATCCTTAGTAACAGTTTAACAGGGAACTAATTAAGTAGTTAAGTGTTGGACAGATCCTCAATAGATATGTTTTAAGTAGTTTAGTACTGTTTTAATAAATAATATCAATTAAATAGCAAAGTTTAGAAAAGTTGAGCCGCGTTTCAAAGTTAAATTTTCAATAACTCTCGAAGTTGAAAACTACTAATGTAAAACTGGAAGTCTCGTTTTCTCTTAATACTGCTAGCGGGGTCGACGCTTCTGCTGACCATCGTTTTACTATTCCAGGTGCAGCACTACATGAAGGGCCAACGAAATGAAGCCGTTTATTAAACAGGTAATTCAGATCAGATTGTTCTCAACCATATCTCGCATGCACCTAAAGCACAAATGCTTTGACTTTGGTCCTATTTTATCTTACGTTGGCACTTCTGGTCTTCTAAATTTTTCTTCTCTTCAAACCGTTATGAAAAGAGCAATAGTCAATATTAAGAATATAACTGTTTACGCTGCAGGCTTTCGTGGTATCCGGCGCAGCGCTGAACATCGCAGGTCACGGCTGCGCGCACGGCTTCCCCGCGGTTCTGTTCGCACAGCTGAAGGCCGACGGCGGGCCAGTCACACTCACCGACCATGACACCTCCTGGATAGGTGAGACATTTCGTCTATATTATTTATTACAGTAATTTTAAAGTTACTTAACTACGTGTGCTTTGACCTTGATTCCTTCGTGCAATTTCTCAAGAGGATCACAAAGATTTCCAAGTTACGATTTATCATTACTTTTATGATATCCTCTTGGACTAATGAAATAGTTATTAAAATAACAATATAGTGTCTATTACTTAACAGAAAACTAATATGGTCTTTCTCAATTCCAGCATCCGTTGTTGGCGTGATGGGCATCGTGGGCAACTTCATATCTCCCATCCTCATGACAAAGTTCGGTCGTCAGAAGGCGCATCTCATCAGCACGGTGCCTGCGCTCCTCGGCTGGATCGTGTTCGTCCTTGGCAACACTGTACCAGCTTTCATTCTTGCCAGACTGTTGCATGGCCTCGCTCTAGGTCTAAGAACACCATTAGCTGCAATATTAGTAGCCGAGTACACCGAGCCAAAGTATCGTGGTGCATTTCTTGGGACTTTTGCTATATCCTTAGGTCTAGGGATTTTGCTGTCCCATGTTTGGGGCGCGCATTTGACGTGGAAAATTACTGCCGTAGTTTGCTCCATGTTCCCGTTAATAGCGATGAGTATAATAAGCCTGTCGCCGGAATCTTCAAGTTGGTTGGTGTCGAAAGGAAAATTCGATGAGGCCAGAAAAGCATTTGTCTGGGTTAGAGGTAACGGTGAGGCGGAGAAGCAGGAGTTGGAAGCGTTAATCAAAGCTCAGGAAAGGGAGCAAATACTCGAACACAGTACAGTGAAAGTTATTAAGAAATTTAGATGGAAGCACATTATGAAGCCAGTTATAAATACGCTGAAGACAGTGTTGAAAATATTTAAGAAGAAGGAATTTTATAAGCCGTCTATAATAGCTATAAGTATGCTGATAGTCTTCGAGTTCGGAGGGGCGCACATGGTGCCCGCGTACGGCAATCTGATCCTCCAGGCGGTGCTGGACAAGAAGGACCTCGGTGATGTGACGTGGCAGTTCACTGTGATAGATTTATTGAGAACAATATGTGCGCTGTTAGCTATATTCTTACTAAAGAACTACAAACGAAGGACAATATTGTTTACCAGTGGTGTAATGACTGTGTTGTCATTGAGTGCTGTATCTGTTTTTATGTATTTAAGAAATGCGGGTATTTTCACAGAAGGCTGGGTGCTGGACGTTGTACCGATGGGTCTGATGGTACTGTATACGTTGTCGTTCTGTTTAGGACTAGTTCCTTTGAACTGGGTGATATGTGGAGAAGTATTTCCCTTAGCTTATAGAAGTCTGGGGTCCACTCTGTCTACGTCATTTTTGACTCCATCCTTTGTGGTATCTATGAAGACTGCCCCTCACTTGTATTCCTCTATCGGTGTGGAGGGAGCATTTTTAGTATATTCAGCGACTTTAACTGTTTGTTTGTTGATAATGTACGCTTTGTTACCAGAAACAAAGGATCGTACATTGCAGGACATCGAAGAAAGTTTTAAAGGTAAAAAGAGTCGAGATGTCGAAACTCAATTAAGTCTTATCAATAAAGATGATGTTCCAAAGTGAGGTGCTGAAGTGTTACTTAATGGAGAGTGGAAGAGCGTACAAATGTATTTAAAATTTAAGTTATGTTTAAGAATGTACAAAGAGAAAATAAATGATATTGTGATTTGTAATTTTCATTATCTATTTATTATGTTTCTTGAGAAAATCAACATATCCTGGTGAAGGACCTCCGACGGGTCCGAAACTAGTCGGTGCACACACGTGAGTTAAGCCGTTGTTATTACTAGTTTAAAACCTGATGTTCCGATCGTCGCGAAAAAGTAGTAAAATAATGGATTAATTAAAGTGAAAGTAAGAAAGGTACAATAAAATACAGTAGATTTCAATAGACATGAGAAAGTATAACATTGGTTTGTAATGAAGGCAGAACACATAAAACCGACTGACAAACAATTCGAACACCAAAACTTTTTAATTCACATCTTTTGCTGTGAATACTTTCATGTGTTCAGTAAGGCAACATTGACGCGAAATTACGTAGCCAAAAAGGTAGCGTCTCATTTACTGCAGCCTTGTCCTATCTCTAATGAGTTTCACTATAAATAGACCTTTATTTATGGTTTTTTCAAAGATATTTCTACCGTTTGAATAACAACCTTCATCTGTCAGCGCAATTATACGAAGGTTTTAAAGAGTTTTAATCTTCAACTGATGACGTATTCAGACCGGTACCTTCCAGATGAATAGATGGAAATTATTTATTCAAACAAATGAAAGTAATTTCGTTTCAGTAAGTTTCAGTCTTTTGAAAGGGTTTAAAAATAGACATTTCTAAGACAAAATTATTTACAGTTTTTACATAAATATCATCACGATCGACCTGGATGAGGGTGGCCAGGGTTGTCCCGCAACTTTAAACAGATCAGTGGACCATCTTGCAGGTCTACCCACGCTCGTCGACATATCTTAGCATATCTCAGCCCCATCGGCCTTTCGATCTGCAGGCAATCCAGTCCAGCCCACCGCCACATAAGGCTTAAGTTATGGTTAAGTTATTATTATAGATTACAAAAATAGTTTGTCTTTATCATTATTATTAAAATCATACGCTTTTTTTCTCCTTAAATAAAGTTTCGTATCTCAAGTTAGGTACAAGTCCGCTAAGTCAATGCCGTACGTGCCCAAGTGGCGGCCGACCGCCGCAGCCTTCCCACAAATACTACGGCTATTGTCGGAAACACGAAAATATCTAATGAAATACAAAAATAACTTTACCTAACTTACCTTTCTGGTGATATTTAACATTAGCTCCCTTTAGTTTTCCTTTTGAACTTAACTAGAATAAGTAACTTACTTAAGTGAATTAAAAAAATACTAGATTTTTATTATTCCACTAACAATTCTTGTAACCATTCCAAGTAAGCTTGAAAAAGCTTATGTTAAGATATGGTTCACAATAATAGTCGAATGGCAGGATTCGAAGCCACGATCGCTAGATCAGTAATCCGCACTCGTAACCATTATTCTATTGGCGCTTCCAAACTATTGATATACTGAGTACTTTTCAATATAACTAGTTTCTGTAACTGAAATATTTTTTGACATCACTCAATTAGTGTTTGTGATAATATCACAGTCAGTCGCGAGGCGTCAAACCGGTTACTAGTGCGCAAATACGAAAGAGTTACGGTAATTGCAAAAAAAAAAA
>JAODUI010000016.1:4726105-4753787 GCA_027563995.1 Papilio gigon | reverse complement strand
TCGCAAGTCAACGTTTTTCAATTAACACTGTAGGTGTGTAGCTAGCGTAACTTTTTAATAATTGAATGCAATTATTGTCGCATGGCCAGCAATTTGATTAATGCACGTCGATAAGTGCAAGGACGATGAGTCTACGGGGGGTAGTTAGTTTTAAACATTTAACTAAGTACATTGCTTACGTTATCCGTTATCTACATATCCCTGACAAATGTACTTATTATTACGATAATTAGAAATAAAGTGCATTCCCAACTAATGAGTAAATGTGAATGTAGGAGATAGAGACGTGTGTCTACGCCTCTTGGCAGTTACGTTGTGAATATATATATTTTATGTATGGGAGAGCGGGGCGTCCTCACTCCAGGTGGACAAACTAATTAGTGCGGGCAGGAAGTCCCTGGATGTGGAAGGACTGTGGAAGGCAATGGGCAGACTAAGGCTGATGATGATGATGACATATGAATGTGTGATACAAATAGATAACTTTTTATGCCTTCCGCACCCGCCGGTAGTTTGTCCACTATTTATAAAAAAAATTACTCAATGTCTTGAACTATTTTATTTTTTACTGTAACTATGAGCCATGTATAGTCTGTGTTGTCGAATGACGTCACAGACACGAGTTTGTTGGTATTTTGACTTAGTCGATTAAAACCCGCGGAGTGGCGGGGACTGTTTTACTATGTACGAAGTTATAGAGCAGGGAACTAGATTATTAACATGCTTTTTTATATAAGACACCGGCGTTTTGATTTTATAACAACTTTAAGATATATTTACCTTTTTTTTAAAGGCCCACAATGCATCTGTCGTTTCTTTGGTTTTGGGGATGTTCGTAGACGCCGATGGTCACATCTGTGTGATCAACTTTTGCCACTTTCTCTTATCAAAACAGTGACGTGTATAAATATATTACCTTATAACAATTGAATTAAATAATAGTTGTAATTAAAGCTATTAATAATTGGATAAAATGTTAGAAGCATATAGAAGACGAGTATATGCAAATGATAAAACTTGGTGAATCTGTCCACTTGACGCTGCGGTCAAGATTGAATAAATTAGTATCTGTAATGAAGATAATATTCTCCATCCAACCATACAGACTGACTTTTATCAATTCTTAGTTTCAAGTTAATTAGTATGTGAAAAAAAAAATCTTAGAATCAACCGTCCTTTGCTCGAGACGTTAAAGATGGAAGGACGTAAAACTTTTTTTGTTCACTAAAGGTGAATTAGTTTTATGCATACTGTGTATACCGGGGAGGATACACGAATTATATGAGACTCTCCCCCTGAAACCACCACCCCGAGATGGTAGGTTACGGCCTGCAACACTAAATCCCTCCGTGCCCACACGTCACAAATAGGACGCCATATGCATGTATAAAATATGTGACAACCACGATCTACTACACACGCTCTACTGACCGCCCCGGGAATGGGCCCTCTCCGCGCTCGAGGACGCCGCACCCTGAGGTGCTCCTCGAGGAACGACCACCACATTGAGGTTGGCTGACATTGCCACCCAGGGCGTAAAACTAACCTAACAATTTTACTGAGATATTTTGAATGCTTTGGCGGGAATCGACGTTTTTTGTCTATCAGGTAGAAACAATCAGTAGCAAATGTTTTATTACATATAGAAAATGCTACGTGATCCCGCGCCGAACACTTTCATTTCCCCATTTAATATGTGTCGAAATGTCAAATGAAACTGAGATATAGGGCAACCTCGTTGATGAAGAGATAATCTGTTTAATATGACTTTTATTGGTTGAATGTTTTGAACGGCTTACTGCGTGAACTAGATAAAAATGCCTCATTATATAAGGTTTTAAATACTCATTGTTACCGACGGCCATTGACTACATTTTAAAGCCTTGCCGTTGTGTGGTCGGAAAAGTTGGAACATTTAGTTCTACGAATAAGCCCAGTAATCCAAGATGTTCTGTAGAAAAGTTACTATTTCGTAGTAAATTAAATTTATATTTATTACAGGTTTGTGCAACAAAATGGTACAATTCTGGAACAATTTTAATTAAGATTTTTCAAAGCTTAGAAGCGAAATGTTTATTTTTAAACTCATGTCACCGATATCTCGCACTGTATTATGTTTCGTTATTTTAATAACTTGTATTTCGATGGCATTGTCGTGTCTCGGTGACCTATTTAATTAAAAAAAATCTGTTGACATTTTAAAAATGCAATACCTCAAAGCGCTCGACAGTTTTATTGCTCGTTGCAAACTCGCAGGCGCACGCGACCTGGTTTTATACTTAATGCAACTCAAATAGAGACCAAGGAAACAGTTTTATTCCATAAAATATATATATTATTAATTCTTAAAATAGCTCATTTTGTAGCAAGTTTGCGGAATAATTTATGTTAATGATAATTATAATTCAATTCAGTTCAATACTTTTCAATTTCACTTCAATTATAATGATTTACCTGAATATTATTTAAGTAATTGTCTTAAAACCAGATAATTGTTACATTATTCTATTTTCTTACTCTAATTAATAAGTTACTAAGTGTACAATTTTTGTGTTACATATTAATTATTATTAATTATTATGGGAATTTAAATATTTTGTCTCCGTCTGGCTGGTTATAATACAATAATAATAATTTTTATTAATTTTATTACATTAATATTTTCCGAACGCAGCTTGTGTCCGAGATATTGCTTTCAACGATTCTGTGGCAATAATTTGAAAAGTTGCATCTCCCTTTGTATAAGTTCTTTTGTATGTTTTACAATAAAAAGATTTATCTGTTCATACATTAAAATACCTGACACGACCTACATTTTTTATATATTTCAATAACCAGCGACCGCGTCTTCGTCCGCGCGGAACATGAATTCCAAAACAAAACTCAATAGGTCTATATAACTTCCTTTCATTAATTTAGAAATTTAGCGAATGAATTTAGAAAAACTATTTTAGACCTAACATAGACAAAAAGTCTGTCAACTTTGTCTATGTCTAGTAATTTTGAGTTGATCTCCTTCCTCTAGTGTTGCGGATGTCAATGAGCGTTGATGATTTCGCCGCTCGCTAGCGCAATCTCTTATAAAAAAGTTTTTTATTGTTTTCCACTTAGCCACTTAGATGTTTTAAATTTTTTAAACATTGACCTTGAAAATGAAACCTGTGTAAATTAGTAAATGAGAAATGATAATAAAATATTAACAGCTATGTTTAAATCGATAAGCACACTGCAATGACATAGATCCACGAAACATTTCGTGATCGCAAGCCGGGGAATCCATTTGCGAAGGTTTTAATGACGTCGCGATTATTTCTCTCGGCACTTGTCAATTAAACAGAATATCGTTTTTTTTTTTGTAAAACGAGTGCGTGGTAAATGGAAGACGTTACTTTTTATTGCGAGAAAAATGTAATTGCGAAAACATATCTGTTATTTATAACACTATCGTTACACAGAGTTGGTTGAATGATCATTAAGGATAAATGTCGTGAGAGAATCTAAGGAAAGGGATTGCTTAATTCATTATTAAACTACTCTGAGTGTCGCACGGAGAGACTAGTATTTATTTAATGAAATGAAGATGACAGGAAGAATAAAAAATACGTCAATTTGTCTGTTCGCAACTTTGCTATTTCCGTGCTGCAGGGGACGTGCTGCCTGATGAATAACTTAACCTCTTCCCCATAATAGTTTCTCGACTTGTATTCTTAAGTAAACATAGATAAGAAAAGTGCTGACATTGACGACCGTTAGAACTACATTCCGTTATAATTATCCTTAAGATAAACTGTATTGTAAATATTTTACGTAAAACAATTTTTTATTTGAACTCGTAAAGGTCAGGGATGAAATTGGATGTTTATCCATTTTCTTAATTTCGGCTTTGATCCAAGCAAGATTTTAAATATGTTCATTGTTATAGGGCTACTTTATTGACATTTCAAGACCTGCTCCCTGAAGACCCGAAGCTGTATGACAAAATGCGACCTCCGAAGAAGAATGATCAGCCTACTATCGTTAACTTCCACGTCACAGTCATGGGCTTGGATTCTATTGATGAAAATTCTATGGTAAATGAAAAATACGGTATTGCCTCCAAATATTTAAAATAAGGATAAACATTTGATTTTAGTTCAAAACCCGCTCTATTAACTTCAGTATTAACTAACCAGTTGTCCAGTAAATTAAAAATATGTGTGTAGCCAAACACTTAAAATCTGTCTTCACATATAAATGTTAACTGTATAAATGTTACTGCTCTACAAATACTGTTAAACATTAATTACCAATTATTGAAACAATGTTTTATTAGTTATTGAGATCCATTTGAACAGGTGTGTGGGTTCGAATAAAACGTATGTTACTATACTTCATGTTTATTACGATATATGTACATCATTTACGTAGTTTTAAATATAAATTTATGTAACCAGGTTACGTAATTAAAATTGCTTCCACTGGACGAGGTGGCCGAGTGGTTAAGGCGTTGGACTGCTAATCCAATGTGCTCTGCACGCGTGGGTTCGAATCCCATCCTCGTCGATACATTTTTTTACACTCATTGTATCAACTTTTTTTAGAAAGATTTAATAATGCTTATTAGAAGAGCCGGTATCTGTTATCTAAGTCGTCTCCATAATTGACTATGAAATACAGTTTTTTTCAATAGACATATGCAGCCGACATTTTCTTCGCGCAAACCTGGAAGGACTTCAGACTGAGGCTACCAGAAAACATGACTTCGGAGTATAGGTGATGGTTCAATGTTTTATTCTTGGAGATGACGCTTTTTAATTATTTATAAGAGTGACAATGTGATAAAATATGACTAAACATACTGTAATTTCTCCTTATATAACAGTTCCCAAAATCAGTAATAATAGTTTTTCAATAGTTTTGTTGGCTTTAAGGCTACTAGATCTGGACTGGCTAAAACACATGTGGCGTCCAGACTCCTTCTTCAAGAACGCCAAGTCAGTGACCTTCCAGACGATGACGATCCCCAACCACTACGTGTGGCTGTACAAGGACAAGACTATACTGTACATGGTGAAGTTGACGCTGAAGCTATCTTGCGCCATGAACTTCCTCATCTACCCTCACGACACGCAGGAGTGCAAGCTGCAGATGGAAAGCTGTGAGTAACACACAGTAACACTTATTTGACTTGTAATTGAACGTTGGAATATATAAATCGAACGCTTTTTTAATTTTAATTTTCGAAATCCAAAATCTTTTTATTTTTTACGTTGCGTAACTATACAGTGATCCATGCTCCACTTTAGAACCAGTACCTCTGTGTCTGTCTGTGTAACTTCGACACGTCAAATTAAAGCATTTCTCAGTCTTATTAACTAGAAGCGTTAAATTATAAGTGGACGGTCGTGGTACTCTGCGTACGTATTCAGCATCGTAGATTCATTGGTTAGTCTATAGAATACCGGTCCACGTGTAGTGACGTAACGTCTTGACGTAACAAGACGTTCCGATCTCTTGACGCGTTCGGTGCGGGCGTACACAGCTGACGATCCGTGAGCTGGAGCACCCTACAGCCTCGTTATACAGCGGCGAGTGGCCGCCCCGGCGCGCCGGCGCCACTCCCTGATGTAGATTTAATTGTAATCGACGGATACACGCAGCTAAGGTGATGATGAATGGAAAGTTGAAAGGATCTTCAACTAATTGGGTCCTACGAGCCAACAATTTATTAACCATTGATGTTGTTTGTAAATAATCCACAGAATGTACAAGACACACTTCTGATCTCAAGAGACATTTCTGTTACGAAAACACGACTTATTTGAGGAGTTACCTTTAGAAGTTTGAAGTCCTGTCACGGAACATGAGATTTTGATAACTATGCCCCTTCGGGTAATTTTAGAAACAGACAGGTCGGTGAAAATATAACATGAATAACGGAAACAAGGATTGCGTTAGAGAATAGAGGTGTTCGTCAAGGACGTGTCCTAGGTCCTATTGTTTTTTATATTTACGTTTCTGTGAGTGTTCACTGGTTTATTATCTCATTATAAAATATTAATAATTATAATAAAGCGTAATGATATAAGTTAGGAGGCTGCATCATCGGGTAACCTGCTTATCGACGCTTGACCTAATTCTGTGCCGTCCAATGCCGATATGAAGGTAGAAATGTCATTTTAAAATATGAGAAAAGTTGCACATAGGAGTAGTGCGATATTTTAATGTGCCGAGAGAAGTTGTGTCTCGCAGGCACTTTGAATTTATGTTAGTTATATTACGCAATATACTGGCAAGATCAACAATTCATTTTACTTGTTATTAGTTTCTTTTTTCTAATTAGACTTAGCTAGAGATTGTTGTTGTGGTATATATTAAAAAAATGCAATGACATTGATGTGATCGGTAACATACCTTTGTCACCGATAATTAAAAAATGTAATAATTATTTTAGAGTACAGAAACTCTGTAACTGTAGGCAAGTGTAATTACTGCAACAAAAGTCTATAAATAAGTAAACGATCTAACCATCAACAGACGCGGGCTCTCGACAACGTAGGTAAAGTTATCGGCGATACAGAAAATTGTCGGCGGGTGGGGAGAGAAAGTGGGCCGAGCGATTCGAGTGCCCTCCAGGCCCCTCAGGGCCCCTGGAGTCAGCGCGATTCTATCTCGCCACGAGAGGGCGCGATCGGTGTCGACTCAGATGTAAGCACGGAGCCATAAATAGGCGGGCGCGGCTCTCGACGTCTTATTTCGGATAAGATTCTGTGAGGCCTAACCTCTCTCGAGTGGCCGGGTTGGCTTTCGATGCTTATGCCACTCGACGACCGCTTGTTTGGCCGCTTGGAGATCGTTACCATAGAAAAGTTATTTTTAGATTAAATTATTTTTAAGGAAATACGTTACCCCAATGATAAAATAAAAATTGACGGAAAAGGTTTTACTGAAAGGGGTCTTCTTGTTTTCCTGCTCTTCCTGAAATAGCAATAGTGTTTTGAAAACGAAGCCTTATTGAAAAAAATAGTAAAGTTATTATATTTAAAAAATTGTAAGCTCAAGTTATAAAACCTAGGTATTGGACGTTAAAGTCAAAAGGCTAAGCTGAATTAATAAGTAAATAGCTTAAAGGAAATCGGGGCGCAGCGGAGTTGTTAAGTGAGAGTTAAGCACGCCCTAATTAGAGGCTGGCCGTGCGGCTGAGCGCCGCGAACACTCCGCAGCTTACTTCTATGTCAATTAAAATTAATTTAACTTAATAACTACATGTTACGTCGCACGGCGCCGCGCCGCAACTAACTTGCAACTAACTTATAAGCTCTCAGTGTGCAGAGTCACTTTGGAGATTGGATAAATTTAGTAAACATGTATTTTTCTGCAAAGTATCACAAGAGTACTGTCGACTAGACAAGGGCGATGTTTTTCGCGACGTTAATATACTAAAGAACGTCTTCTAAGAGGTCAGAGTGTATTGCCTGTAACTCTACATAACTGCCATGTTATCTAACGTGTGAACACCTCGTTACGTTGCAGTATCACATACGACAGATGACCTGATCTTCCAGTGGGACCCCGACGTGCCGCTGGTGGTGGACGAGAATATCGAACTGCCCCAACTCGAGCTGGTTCAGAATAGGACTGCGGACTGCACGCAGGTCTACTCGACTGGTTAGTGTCTATTAAAAACTTTTAAAAACTAGACTTGAAAACGTATTTTTTCATGTGTTCAACCTACAATATGCCAGTGGCAATACTACAATGCTTACTTAATAACATTACAGTAATCTAGAATACAATTTTTTTATTGGACGAAATGTCAGCACAAGTAAAACAGTAACTAAACAGGACATGAATCTTAGTAAATGTTTTTTCAAATATCCTGACAGCAGACGTCATCTGCGCGCTGCATAGTGCCCCCTTTTCTTTTCGCCACACCGACCGACCACAGACCCGTGCCACCAAGCGACCAAAATATTTGACAAACTTTACACATTAATAGAAAATTAAATTGAGTCTCTATAAAATTGGTTTAAAAAGTAAATTCTGGTATGTATGGAAATAATATTATATTTAAAACAAGATAGTAACGGTGTCAGTAAAGTCCCGAAATTAACAATTAACAATTTACATGACACACTTTTAATTAAAAAAAAATCAAATCAAATAGTCAATAAACCTTGATAAATTGAAACAACAACAGATTGCGAATTATTTTGATGCGTACACACAAACAATCCGCGATAGATTACCTCGGGCTCATTTTTAATTAGTCACAAAAAATTAATTACTTTTTATCTTTTCAATAATAATTACGACTTTATCAGCTCTGCTAATCCTCTATCGAATGTGGCACAAGGAATGGTTTCAGATGTCCTAGATACAAGGAAGTTAATTGTGATACTATATTTTAAGGTACGATTCCACTGACGGAACAAAAATAAATGTGAAATTACATGGAATGCTTGTTGGAAAGTAACTCTGATACGTATAGACCGATATAGTTACAAAATGGCACAGAATTAGGTCTGACTCAAATAAAATATAGGTTACTAACTATTTTTTTTAATACGGTGTCGATATCGCGGCTAGACTCTATGCTGAAATACGTATTTCTAGTGAAAACTTATTGGTAAAGGTTTTTTTTAAAAAATAGTAGATTTCCGTTAATTTACTAATATTTGTTGTAACCATTCGTGGTAAGCTTGAAAATGCTCGTACTTGGTTATGGTTCACAATAGTCGTATGACGGCATTCAAACCCATGACCGATACATCAGTAGTTCATACCCGTAACCTTTACGCTATTGGCGCTTAAAAATGTTCGTTTTAATTTTTTTGACTTAAAATTTTTAGAAACACACCCCAGTTTTCTCATTAAATTGAACTGTAGCTATGAAATTAAAACCAATACAAGAAATTACTTAACTAAATCACTAATTGCATCAAAGTGAAATTTCAACTCTAAATAAAAGTTCTTTCTTTCCAAAATCGGGTTATAAATTATCCCGCTAATTGAGGACAGTGTTGCAATGTTGTCATTTAAACCTTTAATCCGTTACACGCGATAAACTCATAAAAGGATGAGCTTTGTTTACAATTGCTAATTAATTAGACGGCAACACTGCGCGCGTTCAACGTGCGCTCGTCTGTGTTACTAGGAATTATGAAGTTTATTTTTCAAGCTCAAACGCTTCGGCAGGTTGTTGACGATTCAAGGATGAGTAAAAACACCAACTACGTTTACATTCATACCGGCACTCTATGGATACATGAACCTATGCAATAAAGTGACAAAAAAGGTTTACTATGACCTTTTCAATGGGTCTTTCCTAAGTATTGTCATTTACAATACAAAAAGTATATTTAAGTAATAGACTTCAAACTTACATGAAACATTCCATCTATAGGTTAGGTTATAATCTATAGATTAGTGACATAGGCTCGTGTCAAACAAATTCTATAGTTCTGTATATTACCGTAAAATTCCACTGCTTCAAACACACACGGCCTCAACATTATAGCTTAACTAGAAATATAAAACACACCACCATATTGCGAAGTAACATTCAACTACTGGTCATAATGACCTTCGTATTTGTCAAGGGCGAACCTCGCTATCTCCGCGGGGTCTGAGGTCACTTGTGACTCCGAACTTGGTCTCGAAGGTCCGGTCACACGTACAGCACCTGAAGACAACCACTACTAATATACCAGCAGCGTTGGTCTCCTCCCTTCAAATGGACAGACGACTTAGTGTTGACGGAAGTCGTTGGATGCGGAAGACCGCATACTGTGGATGAAATTTGGGAAGGCTTGTCCAGCAGGAGACGGCCTAAAGTAGATGCTGATGATTATTATGCAAGTAATTACTTTGTGTAGAGAATTTGAGTGTCTTGTTAAGCTGTACCATGTTATGATTCGCAGGCAACTTCACGTGTCTGGAAGTAATCTTCAAGCTGAAACGTCGCCTCGGCTACCACCTCTTCAACACGTACATACCTACCTGCCTCATTGTTATTATGTCCGTGAGTATTATTATTGGCGATTAACTAAATAGTTTTAAAATTGAAAATAATGGCAACTTACTTCTACGTACTACGCTAGAAAATTGAGGCCATTTGACGTAGGCGAACTTGTCTATTATTTTTTTGTACATTAAATTTTTTTAAATTAATTTACTTATATTTCTTTTACTACTCCAACTAAGCTTTATGCTTGTGCTTGGATATTGTTTACAATAATCGAATGGTGGGATTCGAACTTTCGACCACGTGATGTAAAATACCACTTAACCATTATCCGTTAAAATGCTAGTTTATATGAATATTTTATAACAGTATGTTCTTGGTTGTCTGTTCGCAGTGGGTGTCGTTCTGGATCAAGCCGGACGCGGCGCCGGCGCGCGTGACGCTCGGCGTGACGTCCCTGCTCACGCTGTCCACGCAGCACGCCAAGTCTCAAGCGCAGCTGCCGCCCGTCTCCTACCTCAAGGCTGTGGATGCCTTCATGTCTGTCTGTACAGTGTGAGTTGCAAAAGAAATGGAACCAAGCACTATCTAACAGCGAACACACATGAAATACAAATTAATTGACATCAACCTCTTTTCTGAAGTCGGATAGTTAAAAGAAAATAAGTAATAAAAATGTTCAATAGATGTCGCCACTTACCCAGTATAATGCAATCAAACAGATGACGTCATGACGGTGCCAGAGGTTCTGACACGGAGTAAATGGCCGCCTGCTTGTTTTTAATTACATTATTTTTAAAGTACACTTCAGCAAAATGATTTATTTTTTCTTGTGATTTCCAGTTTCGTGTTCATGGCGCTGATGGAGTACTGTCTTGTAAACATAATCTTAGACGACGGCGGCCGAAAGCCCAAGGTATAGTTTTTTAGTTTTAGAAATAGAACAGCAACACTTGATGGATTAGTATCTATCAATCTCAAGACAGATGGCGCTCAAAGCTATCGATCTTTTACAAGTTTAAAAATAAATTATAAATTTACAAACTTGTAGTACTTAGGAGTTTAAACATTTAAATCACGAAATCTCTTTTTATGTCTGTTCACAGGAGCCAGCTGATGCCGCAAAAGCCCGACTGCGTGCTCTCAGCATTGACCGTTTCTCACGCGTCTTCTTCCCTCTTCTGTTCTCCGTTCTCAACGCCACCTATTGGATACAATTCGCACAGTACATCTGACTGCCCTGTCACATACTTAATACTTATTCAAAAGTTAAAATTCATCGTGATGCGATAAAATGTCCGTTGTTTAATAGACACATGAAGGCTACAGTTTTATTTTACTCTTCCATTTACCTGACTGCATCTCTCAGAGTTCTTTAATATTCACTGAGGTTATCTTTAGTGTCCATTTAAAATTTACGATAACAGACTGCTTTAGTAACCAGTTAACTTTAAATGTGACAGTTAGTTTGTTGGTAGACTCAAAAATTGTTTTACGCTCTTAGGTATTCAGTTTAATAGGTATGGTTTCAATTTACTTAATAATTCTTTCTGCTCAGCTCTATCCATAGCAAGCTTTGTATGTTTTATAGTACGTTCCAAAGAGTGTTTACGGGATCAACGATTCTTAAAATTCAGAGATAGCATTAATAATTTAATAAATATAAATAATTCAGCTTAAAGTAGATGTAGGTAATGTCCCGATAGTTATTGAAATACCTAATTAATAAAACATACTATTAGCGGCATTCTGAATTAAAGCACGCCTAGATCACAGCACACTTTTACTTTTTATCTATAGAGACGAATAAACAAATACTAATCTGTATGACACCCGCTGGATGGGTCGTCGACTGGAAATTACAGTGCTTTGTTCCGAATTAAATACGCCTGTCGATGTTACTGACAGTTACATCCATCTCAATTATTAGTTCGATGTTCCACCACCGCTACTATCGTCAGCGCCAAAATGGCGAAATTCAAATAGGCACAAAAAAGAAAGGCCCGGCCTGTTCAGTGGGTTATAGAGCTCAGTTATAATTGTCAATTTATATAATAATTTGACATCTGCAAAATAGAAACATTAATTAAACAAATTAAGCATTAAATAGAAAGTAATTAAATTACATTTAAACAGTATTTTAGTTGATAACAAAGTACCTAGTTTAAATCGAATGTTGGTAATCTAATTTTGTTCGAAGAGACCAAATTCTAAATAATAAAATAATTCACTGTTAAATTGTAGTAGATAAATAAATATTTGTAACTTGAATTAATGAAACTCGAGTGTTAGTTATCGTTAACTTCTAAAAGAAGGGTGAGCAGTTATGTGACAATGTCAAGCATATTAGTGAAATTGTTACGACAAAAGTCATCACGTACCTACAAATTGTTTTGTGATTAAGAGATATAATGATTTGTTTTTGAAATTGTGTTTTATTTACAAATTCATATCAATCTTGTATGTATAATGAAAACAACAAAACTAATAATTTATTAAATCTTTTACTAGAGTTTATAACGAATATAGCTATGTAACTATGTGATTTAATAAAAATTAACCTTACATTTGTAAATCCTTTAATTGTCAAAGAAAGCGATTATTCTAAGGCCGAGAAACAGCAAAGAATGATAAATACATAATCGAATCGGTTCAAAGAAAAAACTTTGCTCACGCTATATTTAATAAAAAAAAAAACTTTCAGGCTAGAGAACGGCCGACAAGGTTATATTTAATTGCTAAAAATGTTAGTAATGTTACAGAGTTAAATACCTACCAATGAGTAAATCGGAAATGATTAGATAAATTTAATTATGTTTTACACGGATTAAACCGTCGAACGTAATATTAATTTATTTTATCTGTATGTAGAAAAACACCGATTAATTAGTCGATCTAGGCAAAGAGATATCGTTATAATTTAGGTTAGTTATTGTTGCATATTTTTGGCACACCCTTAGTTACTTTTTCTACATCCATACATGTCATAAATATTCGTTTTATGCGACATCTCATTATCTTTGGTAAAAGAAAAAAATTATGCCACAAAATACAAACCAATAGTTTTGTTTAAAGATTCCCAAACTTTTGTAGATACTTTTCTAAATTTTACCGATTCCAGTGTACTTCTAGTGGTTACAATTATTAATTTCCTAACATCCGGGGAATTCTAACCTTTTTTTAAGGCTTCTACAGACTCGCGGCCCGTACTCTTTTCTGCTCTGTGCGTTTTATATATTCCGTTCTGAGTTCCTTATATATACCTAATTATACAACTATAATTAATGTATCTACACATTTTTTGTTCCGATGGAGGCGGCAACGTCAAGGTCAACGATTCACAACTTCAACTTTATTTCCACGCATCCCGCCCCATCTCAGGTCCGAAGGGACACCTGGACAAGTTTGGTATCATTGATCTAGTTAGATTAATTGGTTAATTACGTATCATTATATACGATTACAACATATGTATATCGAAGTTATACATATTACATTATGTAACCTTGTAGTGGAGAACATCTCGCAAAAACCGAAACGAATCTATCACGCTCACTTGCCTTCCTTCGTGTGCGTTTATTTTTGAATTTTCTATATAAAATTGCGTACAAATTCAAGGTCACGATGACTTTACAACGCACTTTATAACAACCTGAGTAACCACGTTTTTTATTACGTGTAACTAGGGCTGACACCAAGTTACTTTTTGTCTGGGACTCAAGTGTCCAAAGCATGTACTAATTGTAAGTTGACAGCCCTCCTAGCTATACAGTTAACGGAATTAAATCTGGTATCGAGAAATTAGTTTTGTTTTTCTTTATATATCTATATAGATATAAAAAGTGGCAGCACCGCAACTGCGACCTTTACCTTACGTCGTGAACCTAATATATGTAGTTTTAAAACATATGTCTGAGTACTAAGCCTGCCTCGGCGAGGACCTTAAAAAAGGGATAACAATGATATACACAACAGTTACTTTTTGTAAATGAGAAATATAAACATTTTGCAGAATTTTTTCTCATAATTACTACATAATCTATCAAGTTTTATCATCGTTTTTTGTTCGACACCAGGATATAATTGCTAACATTATACGAGGTACTTGTAAGTATGAAGTAAACACGAATTTAACATTAGAAATGATGTATAAACTATATTATTCTTCAATTATTAATATCACGGATAACCCTTGCAAATAAAACTATGAGCCGTGTAATAAGTATTTACAAAACAGTGCACGGTACGATAAATTATGTTTTGTACGTTTACGAGACGAAAATAAGCGTGAAAATAGTATGTAACTTTTATTCACGGTTGACAATACGCGTTCAAATGTACAGAGAATGACTCTACACACAAATCTCAGTAACAATGGATTGAATATCTTTTGTTTTTAAACCACATGTCGGACTACTAATGAAATCCGCAATAATACGGACACATTACGCTCTACATGCAAATTGCAATATAATATGAATGAATAAAACTCGTAATTCATTGCAGAAAAAATGAATTTATCAAGACGAATAAACCTATCAAAAGATAAAAACTCAAGTCATATGATATTTTTCCCAATTACACTGTGATAAAAAAAATCTTTATCAAACAAACATGTGTCACGACAAATCAGAAAAACAAATCTAACGCGGAACGGAACGTTTGTAAATCAGATTATTATGTTTTAGTCGCGTTCAGTACAGAATTAAAATGTGTTAGCACTGACGTGCGATAGACCATTCGTGGCACTAGAAGACCTCGACTTGCTGTTGTTTTATTAAATCAGGGTGAAATAATTTAAACGGTTTAAAAGACTCGCAATTTATTGATGTAAAAATAAGTTCTAGTTCACGGCCAAATTTGACATTGCGGTGTGAACTTTGAATTGAATGCAAGACGAACTGTCACAATCGGCGCGACCGAGACAAGCCACAAGTGTCAGTTGGCCACCGGTTGGCAATTTATTTGAACGTGTGTTAGTGTTTCCTGTTGGCGCGCAAGCAATTTGCATGGAATCGCGTTTATTCAATTAAACATTATCGTATTACACGCACTGGACTGTGAATGGGGGATGGGTCCACGTCCACATACAGCGTGCCTTTAACTGTTTATTGACGAAGAAACAAAGTGTCGACGTCCTTTTTCGCATTGTTTTGAGTTACGAACTTTGTTTTTTTTTATTTTGTGTTAGAAGTGCAAAACCCGTTAAGATGAAGGAACATCCAAATAAAGAAGAAACATCTGACGATGAAGCGGGTCTTGGATACCAGAATACGTTGGTGAGCCATTTTAGTAACAGTACTTTCTATTTTCTAGAAAAGTTAGTGCTTGCGTTCGCGCGAGTGTCTTGCTTTGTTTTGAATCGTGGAAGTATTATGAATTGCAGAAATGTTTTGTAATTTATTACATAAATATGTTACCGCTTGTGAGAACTTCTGAAAACTTCAATGTTAATGTATAAAAAGTCTTATCGTAATATATTGCTCCGCGTCTTTCGAATATTAACTGTGTTTTTACACAAGGAAGCTTGTTTTTAAACACGACAAATTACACCAACTTCAATAAAAACGAGTAAACGATGTATTATCATCATTGAAATATTTCGCAAATCAAAAGCTAAAAAAAAATAATTGAAGAATAAAACAATATCATTCATTCATTTGTTAAATTAAAACGAATCTTTCATTCAATGTCATTCATTAGAAATAATAAACATCATTTGTTAAGTGACCATGGCCTTATACTTGTAAAGAATCATTTACAGTCTATAATATTATTCACATACTTTTTATCATATTTACTCTAGTGGTGGACCGTGACTCTGTCCATTAGAAATTAAAAAAAAATCCAATTACTAGCCTTTTATTCCTCCAGGCTACATTCTACATCCATAACAAATATTATCCACAACCATGTAGCAGTTCTGGTACATTCTAACAAAAGTTCATCCAAAATTTCTCATGTCTAATATTAGCTAGATATTTCTTCACATACTGTGGAAGGCATTGGGAAAGGCCTATGTCCAACAGTGGGCAGACAAAGGCTGTTGATGATGATGATGATGATGATTTCTTCACAATAAATGTTCTTCGTTAAGGGAGCATCTAAATTTTTAAGAGCATCTTACCAAATTTTAACTCAATCAATATGCTAAAGTGAATAACACCTTTATCTCCATCTTGTACATTTCAACATAATTATTAGAGTATGGTAACCCAGGTTTGGTCTTATAGGCTAAATTAAAAAATTTATTTGGCAGTTACAATGTTGTGTACATATGTAAAATTAAACTACAGTAGACTTTTCAGTTCAGATATATGAAAGATTAGGTTTTGTCAGTGATTTCATGCGGGTGTTAATAAAATTTAAGTGAGTAGCTTGTGTGATATTCCAAACATTATTCTCCGTGCCCAATTTCATCCAAATCCTGCTAACATATATTGTAACTCTTGTATGTATAATGTTCGTAAAATATCTCAATAGTATTGTAGATAGAAATTAAAAATGTCAAGATGACTCAGTGGTACGAGGAAAGGCAGCGTTATTTTTGTACTTATGTCAGTGTAATTTCATCAATTGTATTAATTGACTTTAAATTGTCCCAGCTTTTGTATCGAACAATTTAAATTAATCTTCAGAACAAGAACGGGAAAACTAATATTTCACTTTGACTCATTGTATGAGTCCACAATATTTGTATTACTACATACATACAAACTCTATGGTTCGTATCTTTGAGCTATCAGGTCATGTCTTCTCAGGGTTTTTTTTATAATAAAAAAAATACTAAAATAGAGAAAGGACAGCTAGCCGTAGACAACAGTGTACCCCGTCCGAATCTCTATGGATACCTAAAATTGTATTGTCTATGCCTGTAGTTTCATAAGTGGTTCTAGAGCCGCGAGGTTGGAATAGCGTTGTAGTATATTGCATGCTAAGTAACAAGCTGGTTATGGTCCTTTCAGAGAGTTAAGGAAGACGTATATAAAAGGAAGGGGAGACAGGACTTAAGCCTGCCGACCTTTATGACCAGTCCAGGTTAATTAAATAATAATTCTGTTCCTTTTTATTTGAAAAAAGTTTATGTCTATTTACGTTATTTCATCATTATCAGCCTAGTGTAGTCCACTGCTGGACGTAGGCCTCCCCCATCGATTGCCACGATAACCGGTCCTGCGCCGGTTATACGTTATTTACAAAATTAAAATTGCTACAAAACTTCAGTTGAAACTAAATGTGTACAGCAGTGCTAACCTTGCAGTTTAGCTTTAGGTTTGCATACATGTCGAACCAAACGTACTTCATCATCATCAGCTCTCTCTCCGTCCTAAGGGGCTCGTGGCCTACCCTATTATGAAGCGTGCCTAAGCCATAGTCAACCACGCTGGCCCAGTCCGTATTGATTGACTTCACACACACGTACATATGAAATTCGATAATAGAAACACACGATCGAACCTGGACAATATCGAGTACGGTCCGGTCTGGTCGAGCGCCTTACAACTGCGTCACTGACGACTCAGAGCTGTATACTTACGTGTGTGCAATATCTCGAAAACTAGTTTTATGTTAATTAGGTGTTTGGATTAATTAACGAGCAACAGACACCCGATAAATTATGTTATCTGTGACTAGAGATTACCGAGAGTAGGTCACACTGTCCGATGAAGTGCGCGGGACATTTCCTTTAGCGTAATACATTCGAAAACAATGAATGCGGGTCACCTAAAAAAACCTAAATATCTTATAAAATATAAATGCTAGTTTGATCAAATTAACTGTATTTAATAGACAATATAATGCCCACTTAGAAACAAGGGCCCAAGTACGTGCAGTAATTTCGTAGTTCCATCTTCGAAAGTCTTCTTTTTTCTATTTTTTTTTCTTTATGACGTAACCTTGCAATAACTAAGAAGTGTACCTCAAAAGTATTATTATATTGTCTATTATACACCGTTTATTTTATAAAGCTAGCATTCATAATTCTAGATTAATTCAGTCTTGTTTTATGGGTCTTTTGACTGACCCGTATTTATTGCTCTCGAGTGCTAGAGCTTTACCTGTAATGACTATAAAGTCAAGTCAAAGATGTTGTAAACATGTATTAGCTGACACTAATGACTTAATCCTAGACTTGGCTCAAGGATTGAAGATAGAAGGAAGGGATCTCGTGACGTACGTCTAATGTTTGTACACGTGAGTGTACATTGTTACAGCACTTGTACAAAAACATTATCGTATCTAGAATTCTATTTTATAAAACAATGTATGTAGCAATTTTTGTACGAGAATTTTCACGTTTGACACATTTGATACAATACGATTTTATGCAAATTTGTATCGAAATAATAAAATAGACATTTTATTACTTCGCTACCTATACGACTTATAACCTCTATATGTTACCCGTAACTTCATCAGCCTGATGATAAAAAAGTAGCCTAAAACACTCTCGTACATCGGCTACCTTCCAACATCCCGTCAAAAGCAATCCATCCTTTTTTAAGAACACCTGGAACTAATGCGAACTTACGGATAGATACACATGTTTAAAAAAAATGTTTTCCCGTTACAAGCGCCGCTGATATTATAAAATGGCGAAATATGATTTTGTTAAATTAATAGATTTAGTCCAAAGTAAAAGGTGGGCTGGATTACAATTTACATTATTAAATTATTTTAAACGTAACCATATAAAGCTTACACTGATTCCATTACATGTAATTTATCACATAAAACCGCCAGTCTTAACGTAATCGCCTTATCTCTGGCTTTTAATCCCCCCCCCCGCACTCTTCATGTTGGTGATAAAATATTTTTTATGATAATATTCTATTAAAAAAACTGTCGCACGGGAATTACTCCCTTGTCGTCCTCTGACGTCACGCGGCGTCGGTTCCATGTAAATAGGTATTATAGCACGACAACCCTAAATTATTAAAAAGGGTTGCTAAGCGACAAGTAAAATTCTGAAATGTCGGACGGGCCGAGCATAATTAAAAGGAAACCCGTCACATCTATGTAGAAAATAATTGTGTTGCATTCAACTAATGATCGCTAGTAAGGCATTTTGGAATGCCCTTGACCAGCAGTGGGTAGAAATAGGATGATGACGATGATAGCTTAATGCACTTCTCCAAATTAACTGTCTCTTTCACATTGATCCGTTTGTCCGCTATATAAATATTTCGACAGTATCTCGGCAGTATAAACAAGAAGGTGGATGAGATTGAATGTGGATGGCTATAAAGGTAGAGAAAGACCGGAGGTGTTGATGGTGTGAAAGATATGCGTAAGTTGAGCTCAGATATGAGCTGACAGAGATGTATGGAGTACATACTCTGCCGACCCTTTCTAGAGAAAAGGGAAGGTTTATGATAATCTGTCGTAGATCTTTTAATTGTTTTTTAGTCATTAATGTTTACCTCTACGTTTGTCTATTGTTTATTAAGGCGTCTTATTAAACAGAACAAGCAGACAATTAAGACAACCAGCGACCACCGGCAGTAACCAGATTTACCCACCACTAATAAACAGGGAACGATAATAAATAATTACTAGTGTACTAGGGCTAGGGAACGGGACGTAGTTAGAGGAGATTGGAAACTTACGGAATTAAGTTTAAGGAATTTATATCAATTAAATCAATAAAAAAAAACTAATATGTTTAGTAATCTGAAACGCCATTAGCCTAATGGTTGAGGGTACGAACTACGGATTAAGCGTTTATGTGTTCGAATCCTAATTCGACTATTGTCGTGGAGCAAAACCTAACACAAGCTTTTTCAAACGTACCAGGAATGTTTACTAGAAATATTAGTGAATCAACAAAAATATACTAATGTATAATAAAAAAATTGTCCTTCATTTATTAAATCAATTAATATAATCATTTAAAATGTCTTATTTACTTCCCTAAACAATAGTATATCGCACATACCTAGATAAGAGGAAACACAATGATAAATACTATTCAAACGATTTACTACAATTTGTTTATTGTATAACCAAAACAATACTGTTTTTTTATAAAAGGGTAAACGTGCGGCGGAACACAAGGGTGAACATCGACGTCCAGACATTTGTAATACCAGTTGCGGTCGTAACATACCTCTATTATATTAAAATTATACTAAAATAATGTAAACCACAAATTCAATGTAACATTTTTTTTATTTCGTTTCAATACGATATCCATACGTGAAGACATGTTTAGTGGCGCAGGATTAGACCGGCCCTCACACCAGCACCAGCTTACCGTATAGCCTAGGACTCCCCTACAAAATGTCGTGCGATGGCCGGGAATCGAACCCGGATCAACTGCTTGGAAGGCAAATGTTGACCATTACACAATTTACAATACCAACCACAATTATTAATATTTCGTAATCGATTCTAACTACTTTCATTTCATAATACTAGAAATAATCTTGGATGGATGCTAACAGGTAAATCCAAAGCTAGTAAAAAATCTAGATGGAAATTAGCACAGAGATACTATCTGGAATACCATCTACTGCGTTTTTTTTTGCGGACGAAGTCGCGGACATAAATTAGTATAGTATTAAATAGTACATCTAAAATTCATCTAAGTTTCAACCTTGAGATTTCTATCACGGAGCCTAGGTAGAAAGTACAACGACCTTAGGCTACAAACTCGGAGTATGCTCTACTGAGAATGATAACGTTTTGATAAACAATGTTAGAAATGAATGTTTGTTTATATCAATCAAAATTGTCATAAACAAATATAGCGTCAGTCTGTTTAGATTACTCAGAACACTACTAAACGGAACATGGAATTTTCAATATGTTACATAGCCACACTCACAGTTGCTTAATGATCATTACGCCACCTTCCAGTCTAGATTTCTCGTCTCTCACTTAAGTTACCATAAAAATACTGAGCGACAGTAATACGTTATGAAAACAAAGAGAAATTTACAAGGAAAAGGTCACAAGTATGACCTTGAAACTCGGGACAATGAAAAGTCCGTAAGACTCAAACTACCCGCCTTAGTCCATCCTTTGAAATTTCAGACATTTTGCAAGTTTTTGATATATCAGAAATTTCTCTCCTAACAATAGGCTTAAAAATCATATTTCTTACTCATATAACGTTAAGATGGATGTTCGTTATTACGAACGCCAGCACAGCTGATCGGATCTCTATGAAATTTGAAATGGAACTAACTAGAGTGGCGCAGCGATCCAAAGTGTGTCGTGGCCTTCGACAACAAAAGTCTCCACCTAACGCGATCCCGCGCCAGACCCAGTCCTGGACTTGCAGCTCTCATAGATCCTTTTCCACCTCGTTTACCTAGCGATAGCTGGGCTGGCCTGGACGTCGACACTTGGCCGTGCCAAGTACGTGCGTTTTACGCTGCGACCATCTTCCATTCTTTCTAAACGGCTGAGTCAGCGGAACCTATATTTTAATCTATTTTGATACTGTATAGGGCATAAGCTGTTTATTCAAGTAGTCGCGGGCAGCAGCTAGTGTAGTAATAGAAATTTGACTAATAGTATTGCATAAAGGTTTTATCAGTTGTTATCAGTGACGACGAGCACATGACCGCTATCTCACGAGGAATTCGGCGCTAGATTACACCAGCTCTTATCACATATCAGATTATCTGCAGCTATCGAAAGTCAATGTCGTCCGCCTTGACACTAACCCTTCCTTCACACTACTGTTGAGGAAAATTTTGACACTTTCTCAAGGTTATTCCTAACATTCGTTTTTCTAATGGTATATAAGAAAATACAATCATGTTTGCGCGCCATTTTTTACATAATATGATACATTTCTAAATTCTGAGAGAAATGGACGTCCTTTTTCCACTAATGACTTCTTTATGAGCCCAGGGTGGTTTCATTTTTTCTTTGTAGTTACGACCATAAATTTTCCGACCAGTAAAAGATGATACGTTCTTAAGTTCTAAATCGGCTTGAATTATTTTATTAAACGATAAAATACAGTAATAATCCATTTACAAGAGGTTCTCTGTGTCCGCGCATACCGCTCTATGATTTATGGACATCATAAACGTATAGAATTGAGTTATGCAATATATTTATATGACTAATGCCACACGAATAATTCAGTAAGCATGATTAATTGATAATCGAAATTATATTTTTTGCCTCATTAAGATAACTGCCGGGATCTCCCCGGACTCTTTTATATCCCAATCCTGGGAATAATAGAGAATTAAAACAGATGAATGGAGTACATACTGTGCCGACCTTTCATAGGGAAAAGGGCAAGTTGATGTTTATGTAAGGTTAAGACGGGAATCAATTAAAAATTTAAATAGAGAAATTATTTTTGCCTAGACAGGAACATAGATGTACCGAGATCATCAGAAGCACTACAGACGTAGCTAGATCTGGGGCTGATCCAAAAATTATTATCATGACCAAGTATAAAACTGTATTCTCTGACTCCCTCTAGATATACGCTTGTGTTTATAGTATATACAAAAATAGCTCGTCATTTAGTCACTAAGCGATAATGTCAGTAATCTAAAAAGTAATTTAAAACTAAAGAAGTTAAATATGTACCATGTACGTACTAATGTCAGGACAAGTACATAATGTAACAAAATGTCCTCCGCACATTATTTAACACGATACGTCGTGTGGTCATGTTTTGTTTTTTAAATCATTTAACACAATCAATACTTTAAACGCGAGTCAGTGAGTTCTGACAACGTAATGAATACGTCTGGTATATTGCTTTTTTAAATACATAATTGCGAATTATATGAGAAACTTTTTTTATAAGAAAAAGGTAAACGAGCGGCTGAAGGTGGCGAGATCAGACGGTGATGATCGACGCTCACGGATCTCTGCAATACCGGAGATACCATAGATGCGTTGCCTTCTAGAAAGAGGTACGCTCACTTCTTGAAGAAGCTAAAGTCGTACTTAAATTATTAAAAACTTTCGTGAGACATTTCACTAAACTACTAACAAAAACGACTTAACTTACGTGTAGATACAGCGTCCGCGAGTACAGCCCTATAGTTCACTCACCTTGATGAAGTACCGCGGGTCCGAAACTAGTCTGTACTTACACCGATCTACACGTGACTTAAGACGTTTTTGTTAGTAGTCTAAAGTCGTACTGATTAAAAATGTAAACTTTTTAAATTTAGTTTAATATGTTAAGTAGAAAAATAAATGAAACAAAAAAGATATGCCAAGTATTTTACTATAATTTCTTTAGTCAATTGAAAGTAGTAATTTTATTATTAAAAAAAAAGAATGACATAGTCATAGCGAACGTCTAAACATAGTTTAACATAAGGTAATAAAAAAATAAACACTTGACTAAGTTAAAGTCGATTTTGATACGGCTTGTTAATCATTTCTCTCGACCAATATGCGATTTGTGTTTAACAGAGTTGCGCAATTCAGACGGCGACCCGCGATAACCGTGTTACGTAAACGGAGAGAATTATACGAGTAATCATATTATGGGAGATTAATTCAAATTAAGAATTTACACCTGCAAAAAAATTAACGAGATAGACTCAAAATAACAATGACCTGTCCTGTCTCTGGACTTGGGACCTCCAGGTTTTTGTCCTTCAAATCAACCTTCTTTCATTTCAATCACTACTCCCTTGTTTAAGTCACTTTACACGTAATATAGATCTTCTTAGACCTCTCCCTAATAGTGTCTCCACATTCATGTTTACTTCTTGTGACTTGGCAAAAAACCTAGTTGTTAATTTAAAAAAAAAACCGATAAAACTTGGCTTAAAATTCCAGTAACTGGGCCATAAAATCATCAAAAAAGACTGTCTTGACAGTTGAATTACCACGATCTCACGGAAAACACGCGTTCTACTTGTATGTCGTTAAGTACTAGATTCCATTAGTCTTGTTCCTGTTCGCTGTCTAAGACCTAGGAGTGACAAATATTTTGCTTACATTAGTACATCTGTGATAATAAAAAACCGCCAAAGAAATTAAACAGTAGTGTTTGTCCCACGGAAGCTTATCTCGAGCGCGTAGCATTATGCGCTCTCTATAATCAACTGCGTCATTTAATTTCTTTCGCAAATACATAGAAAATTTGTTGAATAACAAAAACATGTCTTGTAAATTTCATCCGCTATGAAAGTATGAACTTTAAGTTGTTATAAAAAATCGCAATGTTAGTGAACTTGAAAATCATCACAAAATTTTATATTTTGTATGAAGCTCATTCAAGTATTGCAGATACGTTAGATGGCAGTCATATCTATATACAAACAGGAAATGACAATTTGATTGTTTGTCCGCGTGCGTGAGAAGTCGTTATCAGCTCATTCACAATAAGAGATGTTTATGTTATGCACGACGCCGGCAGCGCGGGTTCAAAGCCGGTTTTATTTATTTTGAGCAAAACCACACGGAACCATTGCAATATTAAATGAACTCTGGTCATTAGAAATTAATTAGTAGTGATTATTTTTACATATAAGGAGATTTTTGTCAAATAACTAATATGTTTTACCACTATAGGTTAGTGGTAGGGTATGGTCGACGACAATAGTCGAATGGCGGGGTCGAACTCTCGACCACGTGATCGTATATCCGTACCCATAACCATTAGGTTATTGGGGCATTAAGTTGAAAGTCAATAATAAATAACGCCTGATTAAATTTTATTCTAATTAATTCGTCCATTTTTATCTAGTGTGCGTAATTCACAAAGTAAACAAGTGACGTCAGAACTCCACTCGCGGTCTGGGTTTAGTCGTTTTGGATTAACTTCGTAAGACTTAACCCAACCATGGCGTTGCGGTTAAAATATGAAATAATGTTTTATGTAATTCCCACATTTACAGTCCTCTTATGATGACGGAAAAAAATCCATCAGCTCTTTATACGTCCCCACTGAGAGGCTCAGGTCCTACCTTATTATTAGGGGTGATCAGGCTATACTCTACCACGCTGGCCTAGTGCATTGCCTTCACATATATCTTTGAACTACTTGGCAGATATGTGCAGGCATCACGATGCTACATCACCATAATTGTGGATAGATGTATATATGAAATTCGAAATTCAAAAACACATTATTACGTGACGGGAATCGAACCTGGATCATGTTGACTTCGGTCCGGTGGGTGCTTAACAATTGCGCTATCGACGCTCTAGGAAAACATCGTTAAAATTAATTCCAAGATATGTGAAGTCAATTAATCCGTATATTATGATTAACTAAGGCCTTATCACATAGGGCAGGATCGACCCTTAAGTACATTTAAGGGTTCGGATTTCTGGTCGCGTGGTCGAGAGTTCAAATCCCGGCGTTCGACTATTGTAAACTATATACTAGTAGAAGTCTAGACAATTTCTATTGGAATGGTACATAACCTATTAGTAAATTGTACATCGTCGTTACCAACCTTTGTCTGCCCACTGCTGGACGTAGACCCTCTCTAATGTCTTCCACATACGGTCGTCCGTCTTCCGGAATGACACAAATATTCATATTAAATTTTCAGCTAGTTATCAGAATGTCTAGTTAGCGCGAACTGCAGCGTCCACGTTCTACAGTACACAGCGCTATATGTTTGTTATGTGCCGTTGTCAATATGTACATAACTCTCGGGTGCCTGATACCTCAGTAATTATATATTTTTATCTTATATGTGAAAATTAGTGTCTTACAGTGCTGCGATGTAAGCGCTCGGGTGTGTGAATATATTTAAATATATGTAAAACCTATATAAATGTATGTTTCGTCTATGGTTTGATAATTCAAAAGAAAGTATAGTGTAAACCATATTTTTAATTAATATGTGATTTTTAACTAAACTGTGAGTAATCATAAAAACTCTAAGTTCTCATCCGAAACAATATTAGAATATTTACAATATGTATTGAATTGAATTTCAAATTTATAACGCCAATAGCCTAATAGTTATGGGTGCAGATTACAGTTCTAACGGTC
Organism: Papilio gigon; assembly: GCA_027563995.1. Classification (NCBI taxonomy): domain Eukaryota; kingdom Metazoa; phylum Arthropoda; class Insecta; order Lepidoptera; family Papilionidae; genus Papilio; species Papilio gigon. The sequence continues at coordinate 4,727,883 of JAODUI010000016.1, read as the reverse complement.
GTGTATTCGGAGCACTAGCGTTAACCATATTTAAACATAAGCTTTTTTAAAACTACGGTTATAAGAAATATTGATGAATTAAAAAAATGTGCAGACATTTAAAAAAAACATTAAAAAGACTATATACTTTTTTTTTTAAATTAAAAATGGATTCGCTTCCGACAGTTACTATTCCCAATAGTTATAATAAATTTTGTGGACAGACATTTCGAATTATGTCGTGACTTGTGAACAATTTTATATCTTGGTGAACCATGTAGAAATCATTCCTTCAAGAAGCGAGCGTATCTTCCTCAAAGGCCAGAACCGCATCTGCTCCTCTAGTGTTGTATGTCCATGGGCGTCGACGACCACCTTTGTGATCTCGCCGCTCGTTTGCTTTCTCTTACAACAAAATAATCCAATCACTGTCATACTGTCCACACTAATCCAGACATGTATATAGTTTTGAACTCAAAATATACAAGTCATATGTCATATGTGGTTACGTTTATCCACCTTCCAAGGAGCAGGCATAATAGACAATTGTCTGTGCGCACTGGGGAGAGGTAGCGCGTGTCCGTTGATACACGACACGATATTTTCATTTACTGAACACGGTATATATTTAATAATAACTTAGATAGTGAAGTAATTTCGGACAGGACTGTACTAATTGATATCTACAGTAGATTTAAACGTTGTTTTTCAATGTTGAAATATTCATACAAAAAAAGTAATACTGTTAATTAGTACACTGACCCCCGACGCGTCGGAAATTAGTCGGTACCTACAGCGATCTACACGCGAGCTAAGCCGTTATAATTAGTATTAAAAAAATATATTTCTTACTTCTTTTTTTTTATTATGTCTGAAAAAAATCATGGCGTCACTCATATTCGGTGTAGGTACAGACTAGTTTCATACTTTCGACCGAATTGAAACGAGTCAGTAACTAAACATACTACTCTACATATAACTAACGTAGTATAACTACGCCGCAATTTTTTTTATAATGTCGTACATCATCATAACCAACCTGATCCTTTATTTACCTCGTATCCGCACAGTATGTAATCTTTCATGCATCTCCGTAACCGTCGTCTGGACTCACACTTCTTACGTATATCTTTCACACAATCTATTCATCATCGGTCTTCCTCTAACTTTAGTAGACTGTCGCACGAAAGTGTTAACAAAGTTAATTAAAGATTCATAAGATCGGTCCGAAGTTAAACCTCCAATTACGGCATTAGTTATCATTTTTTTTTTACTATCAGATAAATCTAAAAGCCTTAAATGTAGGAACAATATTATTGTGCAAGGAGGCGTGGATAATTACAAACAAACTGCAAGGCAACAATAATTATTGTGATAATTACAAGAGACGCGTAAAACAGTCTCATGTAGAACCTGCACGATTTGTATTTGAATTTTATTAACGTAAGCTTTCACTGATGTTTAAAAACATGTTAAATGACTACTTACAATATAAATGACTTCGGGCTAGTTTTTAAGTTGTAAATTTCGTTATCTCGTTATTAAAATAATGAAAATATAAAATTAATATAAGGAATTATTAAATAAATTTATATCCTTTGATCACCGCATTGCGAGTAAACGGATGCTGCAATGATTATTTTTTGGTCATTGCTTTATTGCTTGAGTGTGGATCGTCCTCCCTCCAGGTGCACCGACGACTTAGTGCGGACGGCAGGAAGTCGTTGGATGCGGAAGGCGGAGGACCGCGTGCTGTGGAAGGCATTGGGAAAGGCCTATGTCCAACAGTGGGCAGACAG